>LPNX010661135.1:5180-172109 GCA_001517045.1 Pseudotsuga menziesii
AAATCTTTCAAGCGAATTCATTTGAAAACACAAACTAACCTTGCACGTTTAAAATCCAAACTATGTAGATCTAGAAATGGATTTTTCACCAGTAGGAGACGGAAATAATAAACAGCTCCAACAATCACCCTAAAACAGTGCTGCAACAATGGCAAGTGTGAAGAAAATCTCGTTAAGGCCTTCGTTTTTATAGAACTCTTAGACGTCACTATAGCGACGGAAAACATTGACTTTGGCGCTCTGGGTCAACTAAAAAGCCAAAAAATTTCAATGCCCTAAGTCAGCTTGACATTGCCGTCGCTATAGCGACGCAGCTCCGTGGATACAGCGACGTTCAAGGAGGAAGGAGTCGATATAGAGACGAAGAAGATTACCATCGTCGATACAGCGATTAGTAAGCGTCGATACAATGATGGCAAGTTCATTTTGCTTCCGATTTTACACCAAATAGTATGAAACGTGAAAAACCTCCGTGGAAAAATCCGCGCTTTTGTATTAGTGTTTGGTGCCATTTCCCCAAGGGTCGAACTAGTGATTTTGTAGCTGTTTGGGAGAGGGTTATAAGATCATTTATAAAATGCATAATGATTCAAATGAGACATTAATAATTTCACTTAATCATCCTCTACTTTTTTTCATAATTTCTAGTGGGTTTGGGAGAATTTGGAAATCCATTTTCAACATTTACCCAAGGGAAATTGGAACCCCAATATGCTAGTGAAAACTCCTACCTTGGACATAATATTAAAAAAAAATTCAGAAGTATTTGGAGGGTCATAAATAATCCTTGAAAATAATATTCAAGTATTAATACCATTCATATGC
This sequence comes from Pseudotsuga menziesii, assembly GCA_001517045.1. Classification (NCBI taxonomy): domain Eukaryota; kingdom Viridiplantae; phylum Streptophyta; class Pinopsida; order Pinales; family Pinaceae; genus Pseudotsuga; species Pseudotsuga menziesii. The sequence goes on from LPNX010661135.1 coordinate 6,006, forward strand.
CTTCTCAAAATATTTGGGATCATTTGGATCAATTTGGAGACGTAGACATCAAAACTAGTCAAAGGTCAAAATAGGGAAAAAAGTGAAAAATTGGTCATTTTAATAAAATTTCTTAAGAAGGGACATTACAATGCTATCATAGCATGTTCCTTGCACCTGTGCATTAGGAACATCCATTGACTAAAAATTTTCAGAGATGTCTTGGTTTCATAATATACCCACCAATCCCACTTTCCTTCCTCCCCCACCAAGGGAAGAAGAAATTGCAGCCAAAGATATCGAAGCATGCTACCAGTGGTATAAAAATTTGAGATGGCATATTCATGAAATATATTCTTTCCAATAGTATCTTCTCAAGTATGGATTTTTTTACAAGAGGGAAAATGTTAACTCATTAAGTAATAATCAACAATGCACAAGTATGGAGGAGACCAAGGAACTACAAATTTCTATCAGTGGTGAAGCAGAAAAAGAATTAAATTATGAAGATCGAAAGTCACTCCCAAGTGACTTTGAAAAAGATGAGGAAAAATCACATGAGAATGAAAAAGAGTCCCTTGAAACTATAGAATATCATTCCAAGACACATTCTACTGTGGACATGGACCAAAGGGAATCTACTGAAGGATGCTTCAACTATGAAGGAGTACCTACTGATGGGTGCTCACAAATCTATGTTGGCGACATAGAAATGAGATTGGAAAATTTTTCTGCAATAAAAATTTCTCATAAGCATGAATATGAATACCTTGTGACAGATAATGAAGAACCAAGATCAACTTCCCTGTCACCACTTGAGCTTCAAGAAGTTGATCAAATCAAGAATAAATAAGAAGAGGAGGTTCACTCCCACGAACCATCGTTCATTCAAGGTTCTGTGAATATGAGTGAAATGGATATCCAAGAGGCCCTTATAATTCTCCATGACACTCAAGCATCGATACCAAATTCTTGTTGGAAAGTTTCTTCATTGGAGGAGCCATCATTCCTTGAAGACATGGAGAAGATTCAAAGAGCAATGTGCAACATCAAAGGTAATTTCATGTCTTTGATTTTTGATAGAAAAAATTTCAGTGAGCTTAGTGAATGGTTACATGAATCCTACTTGAATAATAATGGATATATTCATAAGCTCAAAATTCAAATGAGAAACTTCTTGAGAGGTTGCAAGAAACTTGTTCTTCCTCCTATGTTTCAGATTGGCATATGGTATATTACTTGGAGGATTCTCATGACATGATGGATCATGAGAAACATGAAAAATTGCAGGTTCTTTATGTGTTTGAATATTATATTAATGAGATCCAATCACTAGTAGTGGTGGAATAGGAACTTGAGTTGCCTCTTGAAAATGGTTACACACTTGTTGAAGAAGTGCATGATTCCACCACCTTGGAACCAACCCATGAGGAAATTTTTTCATTTTTAAGGGAGCTGAATAATTCTATCTCTATGGGTCCTTCACATGATGCAAATTTTTCACTTTGTAATCCTTTGGGTGATTTGGTTCTTTCTCCTACATCCTACAGTTCCAAATTTTGTAGAATTCATCCTAATGAAGTATGGGTGAAAGGTTAATTTTTAATGGTTCCACATGATGAGTATGAAACTTTTATATGTGATTTTTATGATGACATTGTATAAATTCTAAATCCTTGATGGCATAAGAAATTTCATAAATAAGCTAAGGATCTATGCACATAATTAATCTCACAAAGAATTGCAGAGAATTAGCATGAGAGAAGAAGAAGAATTAATGAACACACATTAATGAATGATAAACAAATGATAATTGATATTATTACATAGGTAATACATCCTTATAAAGGAAATTAGTTTCTAGAAGACAACTTAAGCTAGCTCATAAAGCAGGCTTACTAATTATGATAAACCCCATAGTTGGCTAAAGCACTTTCCTAGTCTATCAAGGACCCCACGAATTAGAAATAGAATGTGTGAGTAATGATGAGTGAAGGAAAGAATTTCTAATCATAGAATATGGAGAGAAAATAATGGAGGCTGGATTGGCAACAAACGCTTCTAGTTTGCTAGTTAACTAGCTTTACCTTATCCACAAAAAAGCAGGATAAAGAAGAATCTAGTGTAAAGCATTGTTACTAATTATGGATGGCCATAAAGTGGTCAATATCAACCCAAAGTTAGAAATAAATCATTCTTAGTTTATATATGGAAAGTTTTGACTTTAATGTGTAAGTGGATGCCAACTATCTAAGCTAGTGGGTAGGAAATTAATCAAATAATGATTAATTATTTTATGAGTGGGTTTATGATATTCCAACACCCTCCTTTAAGCCTGGATTTTTGATGATATATATGAACTAACCAGAAATATATATATGCATATAGGGCCCAACAACAAGGCTATGGTCACCATTTTACAATTTATCTTGTCCAAAGAAATGAGGAAAGAGGAAAACCCACAAAGGAAAAATCCTACCTCGAGAAAGGACATGAAAAGAAATACCAAAAAATGTTGAACTGTTGGTGTTGCTACTGCTCCAAACTAAACGCTAATGTCTGGAGGAATATTCTTCTTGGGAAGAAGAGAAATTTGCTCACCTAGATCAAGGATAGCTACATGATGGAAACTAGGACCATGTAGAACAACTGAGATCCAATGATGTGAAAGCAAAACTAAAGGATCTTGGGACTTGTAATCATCCCCAAGATTAAGATATGACTTGAACTTCAAACTAGTATAGATGAAATCATCTCTAGATAGGTGAAATAACTGTCCAAGAGAATATATAATGTCTCCAACTTCATTTACACAAAGAGGATGTGTGCAAATGATAATGTAGGAACATAGAGAAGGAATAGGATCAAAGAGTGTGAATGCATGGGCTCCATGGGATGATCTAGCTTCCAAATAATCTAAGAGATCACATATCAGCACATTTGTAGACTCATGGGAATATACTGGTAAAGAATCCTCTATGGTATAAGTATGAGAGGAGGAAATATATTGATCATTTAAAATCTTCAAGGGGGCTCTGAGAATGAGTGCCAAGAACAAAGGAGGAGATGCAAAAGTGCATGGGATCAAGTATGGTAAGCGGAAAGACACTTGAAAAGAACTTGATTTTTCTAAGAAAACATCCTGGAAGTCACTGGGTTGTACACCATCAAGGAGAGAGGCATGCACAAAGTGTGAAAGCTCTTGCATATGGAGCTCAAAATCCATGATATAATACATAGAGAACATTGAATGTGTGAGTGAATCATCAATAGAAATAGCAGCTCCATTATTCACTTATTTTTCATCAACAACATCATAAGAAGATGAATCAAGATCCTCTACTTCAAGAGACAAAAAAAGAAAAAGGCTCTTCAATATGTTCTTCTTGATTGAAAGAGGAATCATTCAAATCAAAGAGAGTAGTAGAAACATGAACTGTATTAGAAGCTTCTTCTTCATGATCAACTTCATCAAAGACTGTAGAGGCTGAGACATATTGAGAGAGAGAAATCATTGAGGAGCTAGAGGCACTCTCCACATATCTAGAGGGATCCTCATTGTGCTTTCCTAAAACTCTATCCAATGTTGTCCAAAGATCCTTTGTGTATTCAACAAAATCAATAAGGTAGTGCATGCTTGGAGAGATAGCTAGACAAATAGATCCAATTTATCTATCACAGTAATTCAACCAGTCACTTGGATTTTCATAAGACTCTTCACTAGATCCAATAGATATCTCATAGAGACCTTGTCTATTTAGAGATGAAATAATCTTCAATTTCCACTCTGAATATCTTGTGAATGGAGAAAGAAGAAGAATTGATACTCTTGAATCCATTTGAAGTTGTACCTGCAAAATAAACCTACAAATATGAAAAGGAGGATTAATTAATGAACTCTCAAAGATATGATATCATGTATATATTTGATATCCTGATCTATGACACCATGTAGAAATTCTAAAGCCTTGGTGGCATAGGGAATTTCATAAACAAGCTAAGGATCTAGGCACGCAATTAACCTCACAGAGAATTGCAGAGAATTACTATAAGGAGAGAAGAAGAAGAATTAATGAACACACATTAATGAATTATAAATAAATGATAATTGATATTATTACATAGGTAATACATCCTTATAAAGGAAAATAGAGTTTTTAGAAGACAACTCAAGCTATCTCATAAAGTAGGCTTATTAATTATAATAAACCCCATAGTATGATAAAGCACTTTCCTAGTCTATAAAGGACCTCACAAATTATCAATAGCATGTGTGAGTGATTATGATTAAAGGAAATACTTTATAATCCTAGAATATGGAGAGAAAACAATGAAGGATTGGTTGGAAACAAAAGCTGCCAATTTCCTAGTTAACTAGCTTTACCTTATCCACAAAAAAACAAGATAAAGCAGAATAAATCAGAATCTACTGTAAAGTGTTGTTACTTATTGTAGATCACCATAAAGTGGTCAAAATCAAACCAAAATCATAAATAAATCATTCTTGGGGTATATATGGCAAGTGTTGAATTTAAGGTGCAAGTGGATGTAAACTATCTAAGCTAGTGGGTAGGAAATTAATCAAATAATGATTAATTATTTTATGAGTGCGTTTATGATATTACAACAGACATTATTAGATCACCAAATTGTTTACATTTTCAGTAGAATCCTTTGTTACATTATGATGATACACATCTACATGGGTGCACCTATGATGTTGACTTGAGTCACTTGGAGACTCATGAATTTCCTTGTTCCTTGCCTAGTCCATTTGATGTTGGAGGAAATTCATCCCACACTTGGGTGAAGATATATATGATTGAAGAAAATTATTGTTGGAATAAAAATACTCTATTATTTCATGATGATATACATAATCATGGGTGTATTGATGAGACTTCTTTGAGCCACTTGAATTATTCATGTTTTCTTTGCTCCTTATTTGGTTCATATTTTGGTGGAGGTTCTCCATTCACTTCTTGGATGAAAGAACACATGGCTGATTATATTGATGCACATTATATATTTTATGAGAATAATTATGGGACATGGGATCCTGACCTATGTCATTGGGGAATATCGATATAACACTTGATGCTTGTATGTATGGGCCACATGGTGATCTACTTACTTGGATATACAAGCACTTTCATGATTCTTTGATGAGGTACCTTCTTGATGTATATTTGTATGATGTTGTTATGTAATTTCATGATCTATATTTTGTATTCATAATGTTTTTAAGGGTGCAATACCACCAATGGGATCCTGGAATTGCTTGGTTTCATCTCACTTGGAGTAGCAGTTTGGTTGTTGGTTTGAGAAAGAAAACCAACCTTCAGTTATTTGAGTTCATCTTTGGAGAGAAGTGTTCCAGTTTCCTATGTGGGATACCTTTTGAGAGATGGATTAAATTTTCACATGCTTGGTTTTCATGGAATTTCATCATAGACATTTCACACCATGCATGTATCAGGATCATATGGGACCCTGTGATCATTTTTTGTCTCATTGGTTTCAATTGTGGGGGAAACAAGCATCATTGGAGATTTATTCACCACTTGAGAAGATTATTGTAATTAGAGTAGTGTAGAAACAATAACGGTGGTTCATATATGAATTTTTATTGTAATATTAATAAATTTATAGTTTGGTAACTCAGCACCAACTTCAAAGAATTATACAAAAGCAAAAAGGGGTGAAAGTTCAGAAAAGGTTTTCAAACTATGGAGGTAAAGATTATTTGCACAAATTTGGTTTGTATGGATTTGATTAATCCTTTAGGTGTTAGTGGTGATGTTACATGATATTTCAATATGCACAATCCACATCTCTTTACTTTTCGGAACACAAAATTGCAGTATATGAGTGCCACTACTAAAATTGCAGCTAAAGAAAATTCATGAGCAGAACCATAACAGATCACTTGTTGGAAAGAAAGTAATAACAAATGAGGATGCCACTTGGGAATATGAAGAAAAAAAATTTCAGCATCCAAATCCGAAATTTATCTAGGACAATATATCTTGGGTGGGGAGCATTGTAATGTCCCCATTCAAATAATTGCATAGCAAGACAATTCCATCAATCCTACTAGTTTCCTAAGTTGGATGGATACATTTGGAATTTAAATAAGGGAGCTAATAAATGATGTTCAGATGTTAGAATGGAATAAATATTTAATAATGGATCTAATTAAATAAATACAAGATAAAATTGAAGTGGCAATGGAGCATGGAGACACTTGGAGATTATGGGGCCCACACAAGCTAGAATTTATGTGCCACATGGCCTCCTCCTCTTGCAATTTCGAATCCATTGGAATCATAATGTTAGTGGATGAGTTAGAAGGATAAAATACTTTTCCATATGCATCATAGGTTGAATTTGTAAGTAAATGTAACTTACATGGGAGAGGAAGAGTAAAATGGGATATTTTTGGACACTTTGGCTACATTCCCTCACATCTATGACACCTATGACACCAATGATGAAGATGCTATGAAATTTATGAAATATTGAAGACCTGAAGGCTGAAATATGACCATTATGACATGTCAGGCATAAATATAACATCCAATAAGGCGCTCATGTGATTTGGGGAAGCTCAATTGGTCCCCACTCGAATTGGGGGAAGATGGAATGCTAGGGAAGGGAGGACACATGGAAAATCTTGAGCACACACCCAAATTTGAATTGGCTTGATTTTGTGGATGTATTGGTAACCTTAGAAGGATAAGTATGTTTATAAAATACAAGGATCAACCAAGAGAAGGGATTTTTATCATTTTAGAAATTTGCAGTTGTGAAGAGAGCGAGCTAATGGATGACTAGTTTCTTGCCTTAGCCAATTTTGAGGGTGAAAGATTCTCATCCAAGGTGGTGTTTGGAGAGGGAAGTCAGGTATTTAATGGAGATTTAACGGATTTTTTATTTTCAGGTGTAATCTACAGATAATCTCTTGGTTTCTTCTAGTGCAGCACATTCTCTCAACCATTTCCAGTCTTTATTGCCTATTCTTGGTCATGGAGGGATTACACTTTGGGTGAGATATTGTACTCTTTGGGAGAGATTCTCATGGTAAATTTATGATTGTAATAATATTAATATAATATTTTATTAATTTTCATAAATTCTAAGGTCAAATTACTAAATGGTTGTATGTAAAAGTGATTATTAATGAGCAAACAATGACCATTTCCCCACTATATTGATGTATGCCATTGTAATGATGATGATTTCAAATGAAATATTTTTTCTATGATATATTTATGATTAATATAATTCCATTGATAAGTATTTAAATTTTCATATCCAACACTTAGTCATTTTAAGTCATCTTATTCAATTTATTTACATTTGGAGAAGATTTGGTGCCATTTCCCCAAGGGTAAAACTAGTGATTTTGTAGCTGTCTGGGAGAGGGTTATAAGATACTTTATAAAATGAATAATGATGCATATGAGACATAATAATGTAACTTAAACATACTCTACCTATTTTCATAAATTTGGGTCGGTTTGGGACCATTTGAAAATCCATTTTCAGCATTTACCCTGGGGGAATTGGAACCCCAATTTGCTGGTGAAAACTCCTACCTTGGACAGAATATTAAAAAAGTTTGAAGAATTATTTGAAGGGTAATAAATAATCCCTAAACATAATATTCAAGTCTTAATATCAGTATTATACCTTCTCAAAACATTTCGGAGCATTTGGGTCAATTTGGAGACGTAGACATCAAAACTAGGCAAAGGTCGAAATAAGGAAAAAAGTGAAAAATTGGTCATTTTAATCAAATTTATCAAAAAGGGACATTAAATTTATTGAGGCTATGACTCTTATATTGCGGTTCTCAAAATTCATCACTCGCTTATTGAATTTTATCACCTCAAAGTTGTTGTTATCCCATCTGATCCTGAGCAGTGCAGAATATGAGATTCCTTCATCATCAATCTCGATAACATCCAAATATGCATATCTACTCATTCCTTCAACTTACACCATTAGGCACAGAACTTGCCCAATTGGAGACACCCTAACCTCATGAGGCAGTCACATTTGCCCAAGGGACCAAACCAACTATGGATTCCCCATCATCTCCCATGTTTTAATGTCAAAATGTTGACATCTGAGCCCAGATCTAGAATAACTGAATCTACATCATAATCCCCAATATAGATATTCATTCTCATTTCCTTTTTAGTTTTATTCTTATGCAAGGAATTCACAGCAGACTCATTTTGACCCTTCTTTGTTCAATGCAAAAGACTCCGACGAGCGCATCAGGATATTTTTCCAGCGACAGACACCATTCAAAGAAATATTGCAAGGTACCATGTTGTCGTGATGGTCCTGCTGCTAGAGTTGAATAAAAAATAGGTGGCATTTCATAAATAGGAAACTTACTTGGATCTCTTCTCATGGTGTCACGTGCTTCAAATAACATATCCCTCTCGGTGTCTACATCAAATTGCACCTTTTTCTATCCAGTGAATTGAACTTGTGGAATCGAGCCATCATCTCCTTTTGCGCACCTCCACGAGTAATGACAACAACATCAGTCGAAAGAGCTATGTGTTATGCTGATATCTTCCCAATTGTTGGTCCTCGATCCTAGTTTGGATGTGAATTCACTCGCTGGTTCAAATTTTCATTCACATTATAATTCTAGTTCTGCGGTGGTGAAACATTCTTTGCTTGCCACTCTACAACCAGTTGTGGATAATATTCAATTGTGTGGTTTCCAGTAGTAAAATAAGTGAATTTTCACTACAGCTTTGGACAATTTCTTTGGTTATGCCCTAATAATCTGCAATTATAACATTGCAAAGGTCCTTGACCTTGTCCTCCTCCTCAACCAAAACCTCCTCCTTGAAATCCTCCACAAAATCCCCCTTGTTGTTGATACTGCGACTGATTAAACTATTGTTGTTGTGGGGGATTCAACTGAAGTTGGACATACTATGGCTAAGTATACTACAGTTGCTATGGAGCATGCTGCATCTGGTTATATTGTGGCTACATTGGACTAAACTATGATTATGGTACAAACTGCGGCTATGGCTATACAACCTATGACAACTTCTATTGTGGTGGAGGTCACTCCGTCAATCATTGTTATTATCCCTTCACATAATATACATCCATAATCCTATCCTAGATAAAATCATATGATCGATAGTCGTTATCTTCATGACCAACAGATCGACAAAACATACAATACAAATTCATAGGCTTGGATACCATCTTATGAAGATATACACAGTCTTCATGCCGATGTCGATGAACTTGACATATGTGAAACCATGGAAAGCCACCTTGACTTAACAGATTTGGAGCTCCCGATATTAAATAATTTCAAAAATCTAGGAATTGATCCTTATGATGTCCCTCTACATGACATTGAGTAAACCATATTTCCTCACGATGCTCCCTTCCCCTCTTGATATCTTGCAATTGGATCGTCAGGTTCGTTAGTTACGATTGGATCTGATTTATGCCAACTCCAGTTTCAGTGACATGTGAAGCTTCTAGCTTCATTGAGATCTCCATATCCTCTCTTTGTGTCACAATATTATTTCTCATTAAGGGAATCCTAATATGCAGTACTAATGCTGCAATTAACCACTCCTTTTGTTGCACATCACTCATTCGAAAACAGACTTTCTCCATCATTGTCTTGAATCATCGTTCAAAATACCAAACTGATTCATTTAGATATTGCTTGATTTACTTTAACTATGTGATATATTGCGACTTATATTTGGGCTTCCTGAATTCTTTGATCAGTCTGCTTCTAATCTCCGTTCGAGTATTCATTGTGTTCCATGTAGGAACCTACATAAACTTCATTTACCAGTCCAATGCACGACCTCAAAAGAGTGTCTCCAATTGACCTTTCTTAATATCCTCATCTAGGACTTACTTGACAATCCATACTGCTTCGTATAGAAACCATTACTATTCAGGATCCTCTGTCTCATTCCCATGAAACATATGTAACTTTACATCATTTCCCACCATCCTAGGCCTTAATTATATGTTCACTGATCCACCACTATTAGTGTGTTGATGAAACATTGGACAATTTGATGTCGAGCTAGTATTTATTCTTGAGTGCGGCACAATGCACGGAGGTGTGGGTTTGTTTTTTCTCTAGGTTGGGATTTCCTCAAGCTCGGGAATATCCTGGACATATCCTTTGTCACTGTAGGGTCTCTTAGTCCATTGTGATATCCTCCCATAGCTTCTTGTTCTGGTCGCGACAGGATTCTCCTCAGTCCTCTGCACCTTCTCATACCGAAACCTTACCCCACTTTGTGGAAGACCCTGTTCTTTCTTGTCTTACCTCAAAGCCTCATCATAAATCCCATCCATATACCATGTATCATTCCATCCAACCCTCATCTCCATGGTATCCTAAACCTCCACACATCAGGGCTCTACTCATCATAGTTCATCTTCAATATACCCTTTTCACAAATTAGCATTTTATTCGATAATTGTAAAGATAGAAGAAAACTACCTCTTGGTCATTTGAAGAATTTTGTTTCCGTGTCCGTATAATATTTGAATCTATCGACAACAAACTCAGTGATGTAGCCTTCAAATATGTTGTTGACCCACACTTCGACAGCCCTCAATGCTCTGTTGTCTACGCAGTCCAATAAGTTGATCTTTCAATTGATGGATCGAGTACAGGGTCCAGCAAATGGGTTCACCTCCTTGAAAAATTTTCTTTCGATAGGTCAACTACAAAAACCACTCATATGACATGATTGGAAAATCAGAGAAGAACTACTCATGGAGTTCAGAATAGAGATACCTTCCCAACGACTCTTCCGTCATCAGTCTCAAATTTTGATTCTCTTCTACTACAAATTTTCAAGCCTTCTGATCAAACAAATATTGAATCTATGGTCTTGTCTGATGCCACAACAAATCCTCCTTTTCCTCACACTATGGTCTCGGCAACAGAGCCATTTGTTGACACAAATCCCTCGATAAGGGTTCATGCTCTGTCAACACCCTTAACTCAGCGATCTTTCTGAGCAGTGGCCCAAACAGCTTTTATGCTATCCAGCAACACCTGTGAAGTAGATGAAGTCTCACCTAAGATGTTCAAGGGAGAACTGTCAGAACCACATTTCCATAGTAAGAAGGAGGGTTTGTGCATCTACTATATAACTATAGAAACTTTACTTCATAGATCCAAACAATGGTTTATTATCACCAATTCATATCATTAACAATTAGATTGCATCAACATATTCATATCACAGCAATATAGCTACTCATAAATAAATTGATCACCATAACATGATTCAAAACACAAAAACATCACATCATTCATACATACTGCTGCATTGATTCATTCAAATTGCATCATTCAATAGAGGAACAATAGAAATACATAAAACACAGTGTTTCATGGTAGGATTATAATCCTCCCTTTTACAAACTAGTCAAATTTTCCTAACTTAGGAGTTATTTTGTCATTATTGGGTCCACTAGTACCATTGGGTCCACTTGGCCTAATGGGGCCACATGTACCAGTCACTAAAGTATGGGGAACATAGATTGAGGCTAACTGCAACTGAATGCACCTTCATGCATCAATTTAGGTACTTCCTAGACTAATCTCTATAATTTAGGAGCCACTGAGAGTGCCAACATGAACCTCCTTTAGTTGTTGGTAGTTGGTGGCTAGTCAAGCCTAAATATGCTTCAATTACATTCAGTTAGATGTCCTCTAGTTCAGTTAGTGCAAGTTTTTTCATGGATTCGTGTGTGAAGGTGCCCTTTCTCACCTACCATATTAGTTTGACTAGTTTAACTAATTATAATTGATTGAGAGACTGAATTAGACAACTGGAGATAATTGGTTAAGTTATGATAGTGAGTTAGACACTTCCAGTTAGACATGTAGTCATATTAGGTTAGTCAATTCAAATTACCTCTGATGGATTTTGAATTTTTAGGATATGAAAGCCACTGTAGTGCATTATAACAATCCATTTAAATTACTTTTGATTAATGAAAATAATTATACAACTGTAATACCTTATTGCACTGTTTCATATCATTTTCTGAGTCAAATTGATTTGTGAAACATATTGTGAGTTTTGTCTTGATTCACAAATTTTTTTACTCAATTTAATATGGTATCAGAGCCATGGAAGCACAAGGAAATTATTCTACATGTTTCTTGTTGGATCTATGAAGAAATTTGAGCAAAATTACTCAAAAACATCCTAGCACTGCACCAAAAGCAGAGAGTTTACCACATAATTCCTGGAATCTTACCTTGTTGATCAACGTTTCTTGATTGGCTAAGCTAGGTGTGATGCAAAATCTAAAAGTGCAGGTTGTTTGACCTTATTTTGGTCATTGGTTATATATTGAAGGTACAAATTCATATGGATTCAAGATTATCGGTTTCTCTTCTTACTCCATCTACAAGATATTCAGAATTGAAGTTGAAGATTATTGTATCTATAAAGAGAAAAGGTATATGTGAGGTATATATTGGAATTGGTAAAGAGTCTTATGAATATGATAATTATTAGCTAAATGACAGTGATAGAGCATTTGGATAAATATATCTGGCCTTTTCTCCAAGTTTGTGCTACCTTATTAATTATACTGAATACCCAAAGGATCTCTGGACAAAATTGGATGGAACCTTTGAAAAGAACAATGAGGATCATAATAGAACTTTTGATATCACACCTAGCACCACAAGATTTCTTTATTCAAGATGAAGAAGAAGCAAAATATTCCACACAGTCATTTCGAATTGAAGGAAGTCTCCTTGCAATGGCTCCTTCTACTACTGCTCCGGAAGTTTATGAGATATCTAGTATCCTATATTCTCATATGCCTGATCTAGAAGAAGAACTTTGAATCTCTGGAATTGAATAAAAAATCTCCTTCGATTCTATGCAAACATTCTTCAGTTATTCTCCTTTAAATTCTATGCAAAATTTGTTGATGATTGTTTCAAAAAGTGAAGAGGAATTCGATTTCTCTCCCTATAATGTTGTTGGTGGTGTGCATATAAGTAATAACTTGGATATTTTGAAAATAATATCATATTTTAGGAGTGATCCATTCACTATTATTGATCTATAGCTTCCAGCAAATTCCTAGAGGATTGCATGCACCAATACTCAGAATTTTGAAGAAGGAGAAAACTGTGCATCTACCATCTCAGTGGAGCACACTTTTGGATCTGATATGAAATTATTTGGCTCTAATATGATCTTATTTGCATCTGATATGATCTTATTTGGATCTACTCTGATATTATTTGGTTCGAATTTTAATGTCCAAGAGCCTTTCATCATGCTTGTAGTTGGTCTCATCAATTTTGGTGTGACAAATCAAGTACCGCAAGTCTCTTTCAAACTCATTGTTGGGGATTTTGATGTTAGTTTTTTCTTATGAGTTTTCTGATATGATATTTTTTGAATCATTGTTTATTTCTGAATCTATATCAGATTATGGATCTCAAGCACTCACTCCCCACAATCCCAAGGCTTCTCTACCTTTCTATTTGATCACATGCTAATCTCCTCACAAAACTAGTAAAGAGGGAGACATTCTACATTCTCATGGACACATGTTCCTTGTTATTTTTTCATCATATAAGCTAGCATTATGATCTTAGGATCTTTTCACTGAGAGAATAACAAACACAACAATAAAACATAAGCACATCATAAGAGACAAGAGACAGAAAGAGTTTTCCTCGGGGAAACCATAAAGGAGAAAACCCCGCAACTTCCTCAGAGATAGAATCAGCACAAAAATGGTAAGACCCCAAAACAGTAAGATGATCTCCTGACAACAGCAGTCTCTCTCTCTCCCACTCATGCACCCCAATGATTGAGTGTGCTTGTTGCAAGTGATATAAATAAAGAGGCTCACTCTCTATTTATATTCTTCCATTCACTTGAAGTGCACTCCAACATGTCAGCCTCACTTAACAATTACTTACTAGAGCCGACATCTCTAGGAGTGTCTAATAACCCCAGTGCCCCACCACTTGTGGGGAATTTGCCTCCTCTGACCAATAGGAGGGTAACACAATGGTGGGGACTATTGCCCTAACTTACAATGACTCACCTAGGGTCGACTTCACTAGGATAGTCTAATAACCCAAGGGCCCCACAACTGTGGGGACTTTAACCCCTGACCAATAGGAGGGTTACCCATAATGACTTCACATGAATTTCTCATTATAGAAACTTCCTGATCGGAACATCGGGGCATGACATGAATCAAATACATCCTAGAATAAACATCGGCTTACAATACATAAGAAATACGGATGAATACATTCCGAAGTTACAATTAAATTAACACTCCCTGTTAACTAGGAAGGTATTCTCTCCACATAATTTATTAGCATAAGTCTTCTTCTCTGTATCATCAGAATCATCATTGAGTCCTCGCCATATTCATCTTCAATTCATCTTTCATCTGGATCTGGATCATCTCTCGATCTGGATAATCATCACTGGATCATACTCGATCTAGAACATCGTCACTAGATCATACTTGATCTGGAAAATCGTCACTGGATCATACTCGATTTGGAACATCGTTACTGGATCTGGATCATCACTCGATCTGGATCATCATCACTGCTGGATTTGGATCATCACTCGATCTAGATCTCTCAGAGTCATCATAACTGGATCTGGATCATAGCTTGATCTGGATCTCATCTGGTCATCATCATGTGTGTGCTATCTCATCATAGGAATTTCTACAGAGACAGCCTTCTTTCATGCTGGTTGTAGGCCTAGCCATCAGGTAGGTCTTCGCCCAGCACTTACATCTGACCTACTTGTCAGAAAGGCATGCCCAACACTCATCTCTGATCATGTAGAAACCTACAATCACATCAGAAAGGCCCAGCACTCACATTCACCAGCATGACAGGACATCACTATCATCTATGAAAAGGCTTCATCCCTTATATCTGACCTAGAAGGAAACAAGTCCTCCACCCTCTCTAGAAAGGATTGCACTCATATCTGACCTGTAAAGAACTAAATCCTCCACCCTCACCAGAAAGGCCCCTAGTCCCAGACTGAGCTACCTGGTAACTGACCAGGTGCCTTCACTCTCCTGGAGAGTGGCAGTAGACCTTACATCTGTAGTACTAGACAAAATGGCCAGCACTCACATCTGACATGGGAGGAACCTAATCCTTTAGCCATGACAGAATGGCTCTGCCCTTACATCTGACCTACTCGTTAGAATGGTGGTAGCCCTTACATATATCCTACTCGACAAAATGGCCAGCACTCACATCTGACATGGAAGGAACCAAATCATTTAGCCATGATAGAATGGCTCTACCCTTACATCTGACCTGCTCGTCAGAATGGCGACAGCCCTTACATCTATCCTACTTGACAGAATGTCCAGCACTCACATCTGACATGGGAGGAACCTAATCCTTTAGCCATGATAGAATGGCTCTGCCCTTACATCTGACCTGCTCGTCAGAATGGAGGTAGACCTTACATCTATCCTACTCAACAGAATGGCCAGCACTCACATCTGGCATGGAGGGAATCAAATCCTTTAGCTGTGATAGAATGGCTATGCCCTCACATCTGACCTGCTCTTCAGAATGGTAGTAGCCCTTACATCTGTCCTACTCGACAGAATGGCCAGCACTCACATCTAACATGGAAGGAACCAAATCCTTTAGCCATGACAGAATGGCTCTGCTCTTACATCTGACCTGCTCGTTAGAATTCCTTTGGGACTCATCACTTTCCCTTGGAGGAAACCTCGATATGGAGAATACCAAGCTTCTCCCTACAGTATTCAAACTTCACTATGGCAAATGGCTTTGTCAACACATTAGCTATATGTTCCTTCGTCGCAACATACTGGAGCTTCACTGCTCCTCTTTGCACCATATCCATGATATAGTGATACTTGATCTCGATGTGCTTCGACTTGTCATGGAACACTAGATTCTCTGACAACTTCACACAACTCTGGTTGTCACAATGTATACAAGAAGCATCCATCTGTAGATCAAATAAATCAGATAGTAGCTTCTGCAGCCATACTGCCTCACAACTAGCTGAACAAGCTGTAACATACTCTGCTTCAGCTTTACTCAAGGCCACACAGGATTGCTTCCTGCTGAACCAAGAGATCATGCCTGATCCCATACTGAAGCAACACCTTGAAGTGCTCTTCCTATTGATGGCACTGCTTGCCCAATATGAATCAACATAACCCTCCAGGTTAATATTTTGATTCACATCGTATTTGAGCCCATAATCAACTGTACCCCTTAGGTACCTCAGAATATGCTTTGCAGCAATCAAGTGAACATGTCTCAGATCTGTCAGGAACTAGCTCAAGGTGTTCATAGCAAAGCACATATCTGGTCTTGTGTTCATCAGGTACATCAAGGACCCAATCATCTAACGACACATCATAGCATCAACCATATCTCATGAAGCATCACTTAACAACTTCAGGTTTGATGCCATAGGTGTGGTCATGCATTCCATTATCCTGAACCTATTTAGGATCTCTACTACATACTTCCTTTGTCCACACCTCCATGCCTAGAAAATAGTGCATCGACACATAACAGGAGCATCACTGGTCTTCCGCCTTCAACCTTGAAGCAAAGGTTGGAATCCACTTTACTCTCAGTAAAGCTTGGATTCATCAGTAATCTTCCCATCCTATCATACCATGTCAAACCTTAAGATATTTTGTAGTCACTCCCTCTAAAGCAGAGCATCATACTCCCTCTGTCTTCTATGCTCTATGCACTGAAAACATTATGTACGAGAGTGACAAGTAGCTTCTTATGGTACTAGTATTCTATGTGACCATCTAGTGTATAGACTTTCATCTTCAACCTTGTAGCAAAGGATAAGGTCTTCATCAATCTCATCATGTATGTGTTTCAACTCTTATTGGCTACAAATGTCTCTTCACAGTCTAGGCCTTCTTTTTGTGAGAAGCCTTGTGCTACGAATCTTGCTTTGTATCCCATGATGTTTCCATCTACTGCATGATGGAACTATGAACTTCTCTTTAGGTCTTGATACTGCACCCTGACATCATTCTTCTTGAACTGGTCTTCCCTTTCTTCTTGGTGGTTTGGAAAGGTTCTACATCAATGATGTCATTGCACTCGTCATATTATTCTTTGTCTTTGAACTGTCGTCACTTGTTCTTCGGAACAAGTCTCATCCTTTTTTGCTTGTAGGCGATGATGTATGCGATCATTCCTACAAGTCAAATGCATTTGTATGGTTAGAAACATTTCATAAGGAATATTTATACTGGCAAGTTCTTATGCATAAATATATGATCATGCAACTACTGTAGCCAATACAACATTCATCCATATCTCACTAAAACTTTCTAGATGCCTTCCATCTCTACCAGGACAACATTGAGATTGTGCACTAATCCAATATGTCAGCAAAGAGGGTTTGTCACAGAAACCCTAATTTTCAAAACTTGGAATATTTTAGATATGATTGGATAGACAGATAGACCTCTTCAAATGGAGTTGTCCAATGTATTCTTTTTCTAAAAATAGTGGAGGGAAGCTCCTAGAACAGGAAGCCCTAATTTTCCAATTTCTTCTGCAGAAATTCATGTTACTGTTTCTATGATATATCCAAAATTACTGCTCCTCTATGTCTGAAATTTCTCACTGTGGTAACCTCACATGTCCCTAATCCAACACCATTGGTTTAATCAGAATTGGTTTTACCATTTGGGATTTATTATCCTTTTCCCAAGGTGACCTGTTACAGGACTGTTCAGAACATCGAAGTTGTACGGCATTCCATGTGTCACTGGTTCATCTAATGAGTCTACTCTTTAGACCACCAAAATTAAATTCCATTCCATTTCTGGAACATCTTCAATAATTCCATTTGGACCTCTGTATCTCAAGATATTGCAATTATCCATAGGTGCCCTGTTTAGGGATGAATTCTAGAAGAGGATGGAACCCTAACGTGGAGGGATCATATCTCCCAGAATATAGAGAATATGAGGATGTAGTTTGGCCACAATGTTCATCATCATTTTATCTTCGGCCCCTACAAGTTTCAGCACCTTATACTTTTCCACTCGCCGGATATAGTGAATGTACCAAAATGTAGCAGTTTTAGTATTTAGGGTTTTTCTAGCTCGAGGTCAAACTAGGGTTTGACTTTCCCAGAGTTTCACCCAACCAAATTTATTGATCCAAGTCTCTAAACTTTGGTTTTAATGAGGAGAAAAGTATTGTGATGGGCTCACTCAAAAATTCCTCTCCTATACAAATCCCTAATTTCCACACCGAAAACTAAAAATGCTCGGAATCGAATTCTGCTTCGACAAAAAGATGCGCCCTTCAATGGAGAGTCATCCTAGCATACTTTTTCTGATGGATTGTGGAGAGAGACCCAAAAAGTAAGAATACATAGCTTCTATAGCTGCACAATTTCTTCCTCTTAGGTTAGCTCCGATTCCATGTTAGTTTTTCATCATATAAGCTAGCATTATGATCTTAGGATCTTTTCATTGAGAGAATAACAAGCATAGCAATAAAACACAATCACATCACAAGAAACAAGAGACACAAAGAATTTTCCTTGGGGAAACCATAAAGGAGAAAACCCCACAAATTCCTTAAAGATAGAATCAGCACAAAAATGGTAAGACCCCAAAACAATAAGATGATCTCCCGACAGCAGCAGTCTCTCTCTCTCACACTGAGAGAGCTTCTCCTCTCTCACTCATGCACCCAAATGAGTGAGTGTGCTTGTTGTGAGTGATATAAATAGAGAGGCTCACTCTATATTTATATTCTTCTATTCACTTGAATTGCACTCCAACATGTCGGCCTCACTTAACAATTACTTACTAGAGCCGAGATCTCTAGGAGTGTCTAATAACCCTAGTGCCCCACCACTTGTGGGGACTTTGCCTCCTCTGACCAATAGGAGGGTAACACAATGGTGGGGACTATTGCCCTGACTTACAATGACTCACCTAGGGTCAACTTCACTAGGATAGTCTAATAACCCAAGGGCCCCACAACTGTGGGGACTTTAACCCTTGACCAATAGGAGGGTTACCCACAATGACTTGACATGACTTTCTCATTATAGAAACTTCCCGATCGGAACATCAGGGCATGACATGACTCAAATACATCCCCAAATAGACATCAGGTTACAATACATAAGAAATACGGATGAATACATTCTGAAGTTACAATTACATCAACATTCCTAACACTTGGGGCTGATTTTACCTCACATGGTTTGTTGTTCAAGGCTGCAATATATTAGTTTCTTGGGTGTTCCTCAAATGGTTCAAATTCTCAAGTAATTTTTCTCTCTTATCAGTTGATTTCAGTTGCTCTACATGGATCCAGTTTTCATTTAGCAGCTCTCTATATTTCTGATTTAGTTGAGCATATTCTTATTCTTCCAAAGAGGAATACTCCTCCAGACATAATCATTAATTTTGGATTAAAAGGTTCACATGCACAGTATCAGGATGCTGCTACGCAGAATAGAAAATTGCAACAAAATGTTTTACAAAGTTTTTTTCAAAACTTGTGTTCCTAATTCACTGCTTAGTTTGAGGGGGGGTATTTTTCCCATGATGTTTTTCCCTGTTTCCTTGGTTGTATTAAGAATTTAATTTTTTCATTTTAGCTGTAATGGGTGAAAATTGGTCTTAGTTACCAGGGACCGAAGTGTCCAAGTTAGGATTCATGGGGGGCTATTAGGATTATAATCCTCCCTTGTCCAAACTGGTCAATTTTTCCTAACTTAAGATTCATTTAGTCATTATTGGGTCCAATAGTATCATTGGGTCCACTTGGCATAATGGGCCCACATGGAACAGCACCTAGAGTGTGGGGAAAATAGATTAAGGCTAATTGCAACTAAGTGCACCTTCATGCATCATTTTAGGCTCCTCCTAGACCAATTCCTACTATTTAGGAGCCACTAGGAGTGTCGGCACCAAACTCCTTCAGTTAATGGTAGTTTTTGACTATTCAAGCCTAGTTATGCTTCAGTTAGATGTCCTCCAACTCAGTTAGCATCAGTATTTTCATAGATGCATGTGGGAAGGTGCCCTTTCTCACCTACCACATCAGTTGTTGTAGTTTAACTTTGATTATAACTGATTGAAAGAATGAATTAGACAACTGGAGATAGCTAGTTAATATCTGATAGTGATTTAAACACTTCTAGTTAGCCATGCATTTAGATTGAGTTAGTTAATTAGAATTACCTCTCATGGATTTGAATTGTCACAATATTAATGCCATTGTATTGCATTGTAACAATTCATTTAGATTACTTTTGATTAGTGAAATAAATTATACAACTGCAACTCCTTATTGCACTATTTCATATCATTTTCTCAGTCAAATTGATCTGCGAAATCTATTGTGTTTTTTTCTTTATTCATATATTGCTGTGCATCAATTTAATATTTCCATCAACCTGTGTCATGTCATATTCCTTCACATCAAAACAGGTTTTCAGAAAACATCTTCACAATTGGAACAAAATAGAGATCAGTCTTCCGTAGAGAACAATTCAACATTCATATCTTGATTATCTAAGCATGAATAGCATAGCATATCATCCAATCAGATACTAATCATTATTCAACATTACACTCCTATCTCTATTTATAGGCTTGCGCCTTTTACGAAATTGTCCACTTTGATCAACTTCCTAATTAACTTGGACCAAGTCTACAAAAATATGACCAATTACTACAAAATCATGACTAAGCCGACTCTTTGTCAAATTTCCTGCCTTGCGTTCCATCCTAGGTCTTGTGCATCATCTTTGGTCTTGCACAACAACCTTGGTTTTTTGCAGTATCTTCATCAAAACCACCTTCCAACATTAGGAACAGGTCATCTACATATAGAAGGAGCACCACCTGTCTTCCACCCTCAACCTTGAACTAAAGTTTGGAGTTTGCTTTACTGTTATTAAATCCCAATCTCATGAAGAATCCATCCATCATGTTGTACCATGTCCCGGGTTCCTGTTTCAACCCATATAAGGCCATATTCAATTTGAACACATGAGTCTTCATGTCATGTGTCTCAAATCCTAGCGGTTGTTCTACATACACTTCCTCCTCCCCTAAACCATTCAAAACTTCTTTGCTGACATCCATCTGGTGTATCTTCCATCTCATAACTATAGCCAATGCAAGTATAGATCTAGTGGAAGTGTACCTCCTTATGGGTAAAAATGTCTCCTTGTAGTCTATGGCTTATTTTTGTGAGAATCCCTGCACTATGAATGTTACCTTGTACTTCTTGATGCAGCCATCTGCATCATGCTTGATCTTGTATATCCAATTCGAATGCACAATAGAATTCCCTTTTTGGTCTCAAAACTATCTCCCAAACATCATTCTTCATAATCAGCTGATACTCCTCAATCATGAAATCCCAAATTATTAGTTTTCTATGACCTCTTCATAGGTGGAAGGTCCCTTGTCAATGGTGTCACATAATAGGGCCACATAGTTGTTGTATGGTTTTTCCCTTTTTCTCTCTCTACACATTCCTTCTAGAGAACCATACCTTTATGCCCATGTTGGTTTCCTCTTATGTGATTCTTTCTCTTGAAGTGTCTCTATAGGATCTTGTGGTTCTTCCATGTCATGATATTCATGGTCTTTTGGAATTGTTTCTACAATTGCCATACCTCGGATTCTCGTTCCTTTAGGTTCCTCGACCACTTGAATAGGTAGCTTCTTGGATCTAGAGAATGTTGAGTCTTCATCACAGGTTACATCTCTATTTATCTTGATCTTCTTGAATCTTGGGAAGTATATTTGGTAGTCCTTTGATGTATCACTATATTCTATGAATATACCCTTCCTCACAGAAGGATCAAGCTTGTTTCTCTTCTTCTTTGGGATATGTGTGTACATCGGCAAGCCAAATATTCTGAGGTGGATAAATTCTAGTTTCTCCCCTAATAAATCCTCTTCATGAGTCTTTTTCTGAAGTACTTGATGAGGAGTATGGTTTTGTACATATATATCTGTTCTTGCTTCTTTCACTGAAAGGTGCATTGGAAGATCCTGGTCATGAAGCATTTCTTTCGTTGCTTTCATTACGGTACAATTTTTTCATTCCACAATTCCATTCTATTGAGGATTGAATGGAGTGCTCAACTCCCTCTTAATCCAAGACTCTCTACAGTGTTCATTAAATTCTTCCTAGGTGAACTCTTTCCCATTATCTGACTGCAGATTCTTGATATTCCTTTCAGTGTGGTCCTAGACCAAGGATTTATATTCCTTGAACTTACTGAATACTTCATTCTTCCATTTCAAGAAATATATCCAAGTATTACATGAGAAGTCATCTATAAAGGAAACATAGTACACATTCTTGCTTAATTATCTAGAAGGCATGGTTCTGCATACATCTAAGTGTACTATATCTAGTATTCCTTTAGCTTTAATTTCACTACTTGAAAATGTCTTATTTTCATTCTTCCCTTGTTCACATCCTTTGCAAATGCCTTCATTATTTTCTTGGATTTATGGAAGTCCAGAGACTTCTTTGCTTGTAATCAATAGTACTCTGTATTTCATGTGTGCAAGCCTTCGGTGCCATAGTTCACTTGGTTCTATTGACTCATGCACCAATGCTTTTTTAGGATGTCCTTTTAGCTTGTAAAAGCCACCGTATTCTTCTCCAATCACTATTGCATCACCAATTGTCTTTCCTTTAGGCCACATTAGAACTTGGTCATCGACAAATGAAACTCCCATTCCCTTTGCATCTAGCCCAGAGATGGAGAGGATATTTTTCTTCAATCTTGGAACATATAGAACATCCTTCATCTCTAAGTATTTCCCAGATTCTAGCTCGTATGGAGCTTCCCCACTCCATTTTATTGGTTATTTATAATCATACCGAAGTTTCACCTTGTGAGGTGACTCATTCTCACACATGTTAACAGATGATTCTTTATATCGAGTCATGTGTTTATATGCCCCACTATTCACAAGCCAATCATTGCTTGCATGTGAGATAGTTCCCGTAAGTCTTGATACTAGCACATACTCTTCATATGAATCATCCTTCTCTCTTCTGAATCTTTTGTTTGTTGGTTCATTGTCTTCAGTGGTATGATCATAAAGTATCTTCTTTATGTTGGGATAGTATCTTGCAATGTGTCCCTTTTCATCACAAGTATAGAAACGGATATTAGAAGGATATTTTCTAAGCTAATTATTTTTCTTATCCTACTTCTTCTTCTGATAATAGTTATCCTTGTTCTCCTTCTTCTTGACGTTCTTCCTGGTGTGTATAGTGAGAGGTTGATCTTCATTTTCTCCCATCTTCTCTTCTCCTATTATGACCCGAGCTTCTTCTTGTGTGCATTATTCTCTATGTCAGATCAAATATATTAGTTTCCTTCTTACATATATTCCTTGAATGAATGAATCCCATGATCTTGAGAGGCCATTCAAGGTAGTCATCGTAATCTCTCCTTTTGCTACATTTTCTTCAACTACTTGAAGTAGTTGCTTAATTTGAGAAACCTTTGTGAAGTACGACTATATAGTCTCTCAGTTATATATCTTCACATTATTTATCTGGTTCCTCAATATCATATTCAAGTTGATGTTTGTTATTTCAAACATCTTACTTAAAGAATCAAATACTTCCTTTGTTGTATTGAATGATGACACATGGGGGGTGAGGTGATCCTTAATTGAATCTACAATGATTCTCTTGGATTTAATGATGTTCTTCTTATGAGTAGCCTTATCCTCATATCCCTATGGCTCTGGAACTTGTTCATTAATGTGCAGAAATAATAGATTAATCCTATGAGCAATGATGATAAGAAGAAGCACATGAAATAGATCTTGCTACTAAGAATTCTAACAAGCATACACAGGAAAAATAGAGAGAATAAAAGAGGATGAATCACATGAATGAAGAGATGAATATTGGTGTGTATCCTTCCATTGAATAACGATGAATAATAGTGTACATAAATATTACATCCCTCATAGTAAAATCGAGTTGTATGGAGATAACTCATAAAGCTCAGAAAGGTTGACTTACCAAAATATAAAAAACCCCCATAGGCAGCTAAAGCACTTCCCAAATATATCAAGGACCTCACAAATTGGAAAAATCATGATTGAGTTGTCAAGGGAGATGGAAAAACATGCTAATCCTAGAAAATGGAGAAAATTTCATGAAGGATGGGTTGGCAATAAAAGGACCCAATTTCCTAGTTTGACTAGGTTTACCTTATCCATAGAAAAGCTAGAAAAGATGAATAAAGAAAATTATGTTGTAATGTGTTGTATACTAATTCTAGATGGTCAAAAGGTGGTCAATATAAACCCAGAATCAGAAATAAATCATTCCTGGGATATAGATGGCATGTATTGACTTTAAGGTGCAAGTGGATGCCAAGTAATTAAGCCAGTGGGAAAATAATTAATTAAATAATGATTAATTATTTTATCCTAAGTTATGAGTGGGTTTAATATATTCCAACACCCCCCTATAAGTATGAATTTATGATGGTATGTAAAATAAATATGGATGCATATAGGGCCCAGCCACAAGGCTATGGTCACCCTTTAACAATTATTATGTCCAAAAAAGTGAGGAAAGAGGAAAAACCACATGGGGAAAATTCTCCCTCAAGAAAGGACAAGGAATAAAACTTGAAATAATATGTCTTAAACGTATCATTATATTCACTTGATTGAGATTAATGAACTGATTCTGGATGGAATCCTTTGTTGAAGAAATCATGAACTCCATGATCATGCGCTAGAGTGTAGAAACTGCAAGGAAGAAGACGAGAGACTTCTTGTATCTCATCAACTGATGAAGTAGGAGTATTACTTGAATTATTTTTTCTGCTGTAAAACTATGATATGAAAACATAATATTAAATGGAAAATATATGTGTGGATACTCCTTCCAAAAGAGTACACAAATTAAGGAAATTTATTTCACACTCAATTCCCTTAATAGCTACAAAATTGTGATGTGAATCACATGTCAATATTCCAATATGATGTAGCACATTTATATATCTGATATGAGGCTGATAAAAATATTATATAACAGAAACATTAGCATATGGAACAGAAAATACAAAGGATTCAGTGGCTCCATGAGGATATAGGGCTAGACTAGGAAAACTATGAGCAACCGGGGAAAACTGATAGGTGTAAAAATCAGAATGATGGATGGGAATAAGATCTGAACCATAAGTGTTTATAAAATATCAAAACATGTTTAGTATCAGTCCAAATATGACTAAGTTCATGTATAACCAACCACTGAAATATAGGAAAGACTTCAAACCATGTAAGATAATTATCACTGCATAAGAGACCAATGAGGAATCAACTAGTGAACTTGGCATTTGTATAGTCTTGGGATTATTCAGAGGAATGGTATATGGTATGGATGGTTGTATGATATGTGTCATGACATGAATATCATCCTAAAAACAATATTCCAAATCAGATATATAATCTTGTGAGGAAGAACTGTTCAAAGACAGGTCAATATCTAGTGAAAAATCACAATTTTTGGGGGATGAATCTAGTAGACTGAGAGGAGGATTATCAAATAAAGGATCTGATATTTATGATTCTGATATATCAGAGACTAAATATATATCTGAGACATGATAAAAGGATAGAACTATGGAGCTCAAATAATAATTTATATCACCTTCGAACTGTGCACTATGACATTGTTCTGAGGAATGAGCAAGCTTTTCTAGTTCATCTGGAGCTTTGATATTGTGTTTGTCAAGAATATGAGATATGATGTCCATATTATTCTTGAAACAATTATTCTCTGAATGAAAACCCTTTCTTCAATAATAACACTTGTATTTGCTCCCTTTCTTCTAACCCTTCTGTGACTGAATCTTCATCAGTAGGCTTTGAACTATCATCTTCAATTTCTGACTTTGGCTTCTTCACAATTTTCTTTGATTTGACATTATTGTTTCCTTGAACCAATAGATAATGATCCTTGACCTTGGAAGAATTAAGGATACCCATATGGATCAATTTATCTTTTTACTTTGTTAGTGAATCAAGAAAACAATTTAAAGAAGGCATTTTCCACTTAGGAATAACAAGCCTAGTAGCATGAATAGTAGAAACAAAAATTGAGTAATCGGGAACCAATTTTGAAAGAATGGAAAGGATTAATTTATCATCTTCTTTCTCAATCCCACAATGCTTGATAATTATAACAAGTGACTTGAAATTGGTTAAGAAAACCTCAAGAGACTCGAAATTGATTAGACTGAGTGACAATAGCTCAATCTCCAATTGAAGCGCTCTTAGCTCATATTGAAATCCAAGGAGAGAATCCAATTGAGTCCATACTTGGTTTGGAGTGGTCTAACCATCTAGATGAAAGAGTATATCAGGATAAATAAAGAGGCAAAGCAATCCATAGGCTTCATCCAACCTATTTTTCCACTTATCTTTCTCAATCATAGCATTGGGCTCATCCTCCAAAGCTAGAGTAACTCCGTATAATCCCCTACTACGAAATAGAATGGATATTTTGGATTTACATTAGTTGTATTTAAAGGGAGTAATAATTATTGATGAAGGAGAATCCATAATGCTGAATTTATGTGCTTAAGAAGAAACTCTCTGCAACCTGCAAAACAAACTAGGATAAAATATTGTAAGTTAGACAAGCTCTTCTTCATAGAGGGACAGGAGGTTGGATGCACTCCTCAACTCTGTAGAACTTGATAAAACTTGCTGCTCTGATACCATGTAGAAATAATGGATCAGTGCTATGAAAAATGATGCTAATAAGAAGCACATGAAATAGATCTTGCTACTAAGAATTCTCACAAGCATACCTAGGAAAAATAGAGAGAATAAAAGAGATTGAATCACATGAATGAAGAGATGAATATTGGTGTGTATCCTTCCATTGAAGAATGATGAATAATAGTGTACATAAATATTACATCCCTCATGGGAAAATCGAGTTGTATGGAGACACAAAAATTGAGTAATCAGGAACCAATTTTGAAAGAATGGAAAGGATTAATTTATCATCTTCTTTCTCAATCCCACATTGCTTGAGAATTATAACAAGTGACTTGAAATTGGTGAAGAAACCCTCAAGAGACTTGAAATTTCTTGGACTGAGTGAGAATAAATCAATCTCGAATTGAAGTGCTCTTAGCTCATATTGAAATCCAAAGGGATTAATAATTATTGATGAAGGAGAATCCATAATGCTGAATTTATGTGCTCAAGAAGAAACTCTATGCAACTTGCAAAACAAACTAGGATAAAATATTGTAAGCTAGACAAGCTCTTCTTTAGAGAGGGATGGGAGGTTGGATGCACTCCTCAACTCTGTAGAACTTGATAAAACTTGCTGCTTTGATACCATGTAGAAATAATAGATCAATGCTATGAAAAATGATGCTAATAAGAAGCATAGGAAATTGATCTTGCTACTAAGAATTCTCACAAGCATACCTAGGAAAAATAGAGAGAAGAAAAGAGACTGAATCACATGAATCAAGAAATGAATATTGGTGTGTATCCTTCCATTGAAGAATGATGAATAATAGTGTACATAAATATTACATACCTCATGGGAAAAACGAGTTGTATGGAGAAAACTCATAAATCTCAAAACGGCTAACTTACCAAAATGAAGCAAACCCCCATAGGTGGCTAAAGCACTTCCCAAATCTATCAAGGAACTCACAAGTTGGAAAAATAATGAGTGAGTTTTCAAGGGAGATGGAAAAACATGCTAATCCTATAAAATGGAGAAAACATCATGAAAAATGGGTTGACAACAAAAGGACCCAATTTCCTAGTTTGACTAGCTTTACCTTATCCATAGAAAAGATGAAAAAGCTAAATAAAGCAGAATCTGTTGTAATTTGTGGTATACTAATTCTGGATGGTCAAAAGGTGGTCAATATCAACCTGGAATCAGAAATAAAGCATTACTGGTATATATATGGCATGTATTGAGTTTAAGTTGCAAGTGGATGCCAACTAATTAAGCTAGTGGGAAAATAATTAATCAAATAATGATTAATTATTTTATCCTAAGTTATGAGTGGGTTTAATATATTCCAACATGATGTACTGATCCAAATAATTTTCTTCAAGGATCAGGGAGACGTGGTATTTCCATGCTCGAAATTTATCATCCCCTCTACACTTGTCCTCAAGATAAGTATGGTGATTCATCTTTTCAAATGACAACCTCAAATGGAAATAATAAAGATTCATTTCTTACTAATTTGAAGTGTCCAACCTGGTTCAAGAGTTGGATGACCCAGGGTTTGTTAGAGAAACCCTAATTTTCCAAACTTGGAGTTTGGGAATTCTTTTTGAACAAAAGGATGCACCTCCTTGAGGTGCGTTTCTTATCTTGGTCCTTTTCTAAAGACTGAGGTGGGAAGCCTCTGAAACTTGATTCCCTAATTTCTATCGACACAAGTTACAGGGTAAAAAATGAAATTTCTTCAAATATGAAACTTCTTCCATGAAAATATGTTCCCTACTAAGTCAAATTAGACTAGACCTATTTTATTGAAGATCTGTTGAGAGAAGACCTTGAACTAGGAATACCTAGTTTCCGTTGTTGCACAGTGCTTTCTTTTAGAGAATCCCTGATACCATGTTAGTGTTTTTAATCTAATTTACTTTATTGGGATATTTCTCTGAGATAATAACAATTACAACAAGATGCATAAGATAAGACATATACACAAGACACATATTTTCATCAGGGAAACCATAAATGAGAAAACCCTGCAAACTTCCTATGAAAAGTTCCGTCACAAAGGCTGTATCACAAGATGAAGAAACCCAGTAATAAGAAGTCTCCTGCAACTATCTATCTCTCCTCCTTGTCTTTCTCTCTCTACTCATGCAAACTTGAGTGAGTGCAAGTGTGTATAAATGAGGGAGGTAACCTCCATATTTATACCTTTCAAGTGACTAACCTAATAGATGATTGTGGATGACCTCTTACCCTAACATGGTCAAATTTTCCTAGAGATACTCCAAAAATGCATTACTTGATGTTACCATGGGGACTATTTCCCTAAATTACAATAGAGGTTGTACCTCAAGATCCATAAACAATAATGACATCCTGAAAGGAGGAAAACACATCTCTGATGGGATACAACAACATACAATAATAGTAGACATCATAATATCTTCTGAATTTACAAATACATCAACATGAACTGATAATTGTTATTTAATTATTGTTGTATTATGCACATTACTATGATTGTATATTACAATAGTGTAGATGTTTATATAGAGTGCTCAGAATGCTTGGGGTGTATTCCCATTACATTCAATTACAAAGAAGTTAGAAAGGTTCGAAAGTTCAACCATTACATATGACTGGAAGAGAGAGAGATAATATTTTGTAGTTGTTTCTATCGTTGATGTCGATGATGCATGTCGAGGTGTGGAAATTGTCGAGGTTGTATCAAGGTTTCGAATTTTCAAATTCGATGTTGACCCCGTCGAATTTGAAAAATAATTCCAACTATTGGGTGGAGGGTGGATCAAGTGATGCATGATTTTCCTTCTCGAATTTTTCAATATTACCTTAATACTACTACACTTATTCCCTTATTTCTTTTTTTTCTTCTCTACAAGTATATTCTTCCAATTGAAAAAGTACATTTTGTTTCGGATCTTGGAAAATTGTGCATTGTTGCATGCAATTACCTTGTCCATTTCTAGCTCTAGTTTGTTTATAATCATCATGATGTCTCTCAATGGTACACATTTGATAGGATCACTTTTATCAATCCTACAAGGCTTCAAATTACTGATATGGAACATTAGATGGCGATATGTCATGTGTTTTGATATCTCTAATCTCTATGTGACTTTTCCAATATTCTCAAATACCTTGAACATCCTTTTCAATTTCCACAACAAAGAACTAGGATTTCCATTTTATGGCTTTAATGATTCTTTACACAACTTAAAATTACTAAGTTTTCTATCATGAATCCTACCTCCTTCCTACCACAATCCACTGAATGCTTCATCCTCTCTATTTTATTCATTAACTAAACACAAGTAATCTCCAATTTGTCCTACCCTCATTTAAGGATCCCCAAATTGGATGGGTTCGATCCATAATACCCACGAAAAAATATGGGGATTCAAATACTACCATGCATTTTTCAACTCAAGTGGATGTCATTATGTCATAGAAATATTCTTTATGTTGCAGTTGAACTAGGATGTATCCACCAAGTTTGAACAATTTGATTGGTCTTCATGAACAAAATGACTTAGGTAATTTTCAAAATGGATTTTGTTTCATTATGTATTCCCATAAATATATGGATAATATTTCAAGCACATTAGAATCTTGGTACCAAAATTATTCAACAAATCTATCCAAAGACACCATATGAACATTGTCTCTCTATCTGATATAATGCTCAACGGTAGACCCTCAAAATTCACAACATTTTAAAAAAATAAATTGAAATTTCCTCCATGTCCCAAGAAACCGTCATTATCATGAATATAAGATACTTGAAGAATGTGTTAGCAACTAGAAAAATCCCATTATATCTTTCTAAAACCATAAGCTAAGTGATGAAGTGCATGGAGAGTCGATACTATTGATATTTCATGGAATGAGAAATGTTATTAAAACAAAGAAAACATATATCAATAAAGAAAAAAATAACAACATACCCATCATGGACACCATTATTTATCCTAGAAACCTCTCAACCAAGGGAGAAACCAATAGAATATATATTCACTATGATCCTTGGCCAAATCTATCAAAGGCATGGTCGATAATGCCTATATCTACCACCAACTGTTAGGATTATTAATCCTCCCTTGTCCAAATTTGGTCATATCTCTAAATTGGGAGTCATATCTAAATCGGGAGTCCATCTAGTCTATTTATAGTCCTTAACACCATTGGGTCCACTTGACCTAATTGGAGCACATGTTTAAGTTACTAAAGTGTGGGGAACACTAATTGAGGCTCATTGCCACTGATTGCACTTGATTGCATTAGTTTAGGAGCCTCCTAGACCAATCCCTGCAATTTAGGAAGCCACTGGGAGTGTCGAAACCAACCAAGGTCAGTTCACTTCAGTTAATGACTAGTCAAGCTAAGCTAGGAGTCAGTTACATTCAGTTCTAGTCTTCTACATTTAGTTAGCGCTAGGTTTACTTGACTGCACACATGTGGGGTACATTTCTCACCTACCACAGTCAGTTAACCTTAGCCAACACTAAATGTAAGACTTGAGTTGTGTTTTAGAGGTCCAATGAAATCCGGTTATGGTTTAGACAAGGTCAGTTAACTATTGAATCCTCCGATAGTGATTTAGAGAAGGTCTTGGTTACCTACAATCAAGTAGAGTCTAATCAATTCGAACTTCCTCATGTGGATTCGAATTGCTTGTGTCTATTAAATCCATTTTACGTCATTGTAATTATCATCGGATTACTTTTTGATTAATGAAAGCATTCACAGCTGCAAGACATTTTTGCATTGCTTCATTCTTCAATTGCTGAGTAAATTGTGAGATCTACTTTGTGAGTTGTGTATTTGTCTACAGATCTATGTGCTCAAATTTACATGGTATCAGAGCCTCGGTGGATAAGATTCCTCTCCTCCTCAGATCTCCAGCCAGATAATCTTTTTGGCAAATTGCCCCTTCCAGTACTGCACCAGAAGCGAAGAATTTACCACTTAATATCCCAAGTTAGGAAATTGTTGATCAAGCTTGCTTGATCAATTATGATGGGTGTGAAGGAAATTCCAAAAGTGCAGACTGTCAACCTTACTTTGTATGTTTTATTGTGTGACAGGTTATCAGCTTCTCTTACAGTATTCACTACAAGTAGCCATTTCTTCTCATTGCATTCACCATAGTAGCTCAGTTCTTCCTACTACATTCAAAATAGCTCATCAAATAGAGCCTCTCACTCCCTTCAGCTATCACCAGTGGAAGGTAGAAATGGTGGTAATGCTCCACACCAAAGGGGTCTTCAAACTCATAGAAGAAGCAGAGGAAGAGCCAGATTCAGATAAAGACAAAGCTAAGTACATGAACAGGCTTGATGAAGCCCATGGACACTTGCTCTTCTCAGTCTCTAAATATATTTGGTTCCACATTCTAGAATTGAAGACTCCGAAGCTGGTTTGGGACAAGCTTGCCTCCCTATTTGATAAGCATGATGAGATGAGGATCCATCAGCTAGAAAATAATCTGATTACTCTCAATCCATCCAATTTCGAATCTCTAAATGCATTCTTCACAAAGTTCAAGAACCTGATATATCTGTTGAAGCAATGCAATGTGGAGAACGATGAATATCAGCTCATCCTTGATATTCTCACAAAGCTCAATTCAAACTACTCAGTCTTTGTATCCACCTTCCAAACAGTAAGTCTCACTACTCCAAATTGGAAGATACCCACTCTTAATGCTTTCATCCAATCTCTTATTTCTAAGAATGATAAATTGATCCAAATGGGAATCATTCGATGTCCCAAATATCTAGCTCTAGTTGCAAGAGGAGATAAGGTAGCGAATGACAAAGGGAAGAAAAGAGATGAGTTCACCGTGAAGAAAGAGTAGTCAAAAGAACCTCTAGGTTCGAAGAGAAGCAAGAAGAATGGAAAAGGAAAGGTCCTCTACTCTTACTGTAGAAGGGGCTTCCATTCAGAAAGATCCTATATGAGAAGACAACTTAATGAAATGGCTCTTCTCTTGAAAAAGCACAACATTTCTATACTTTCTAGCGCAAGGAAGGAAGACTCTGAAGAAGAAGAAGACCAAAGGAAAGGACATGCACTAAAGGCTTGCTGCACATCAGCACCCATCTTCCTCATTGATTCTGGATCTTCCAACCATATGGTTGCATCCATAGAATCATTCTCTTGTTTTCAGTCCTTTGATGGTCCTAGTATTTAGATGGGCAATAACAGTAAAGTCAAAAAAAGGGGAAGGGCTCTATCCAACTTGAACATGGAAGGTTCAAAGATGTGCTGTTTGTTCCCTCGCTAGCTTCAAACCCGTTATCTGTCTATCAGATGACCCATACTGGATCTCCAAAGCAAGTGATCTTTGGTCCTGACTCAGTGGAGATCACATATATATCTACTAGGAGCATCATAGCAAAGGGTACTACAAATCATGCTTCAAAAGAATATGAGTTCTCACATTTCATGCCTCCTTTAGAACCAGTGCACTCTCAACAGCCACCTGGAAGTGAAGGTAAAATCATTGCATCTACCTCTTTTACAGCTTCTACTAGTATTGCAGATCCATCTATATTAGTTTATGACCTTCAGATTTAGGGTGAATCAGATCTAGATTTAGTCCCTACTTCCAAACTGGAAGCTAGAAAGATGACTGGAAACTCACCTGACACTCAGAAAGGAAAGAATCTTACGCTATGTCATGCTATTTTACCTCCTTCAGGGAGATACAATAGACTTCCTGTAAGATGCAATATGGCAAGGGCTTAGTCTTACCACATTCATAAGAATGGATATGATCATACACCTCTTCATTCAACAAGAGACAAAGGTTGCTTTCCTCCTTCCTCCCATCATCATTTTTGGAGAAGAAGGAGAAGTCTACATGCCAGGCCCCAGAATACCTGTGCACAGCACACCATGCATGCTGCTTCACTACCTCATAGAGATGAAGATTGCAGCAACATATTTTCAAGTTTTTCAAACTTGAGAACTGATTCTACCTGCTTAGCTAGAGGGAGGTATTTTTTCCCATGTGGTTTTTTCCCCAAATCCTTGTATTAAGCAGTTACTTTATTTTACTTGATGTAATGGGTGACCTATGGTCTTAGTTACCAGGGCCCACAGTTTGTCCAAGTTAGCATTCAGGGGCGATGTTAGGATTATTAATCCTCCCTTGTCCAAATTTGGTCTTATGTCTAAATTGGGAGTCATGTCTAAATCAGGAGTCCATCCAATCTATTTATAGTCATTAACACCATTGGGCCCACTTGACCTAATTGGGGCACATGTTTCAGTTACTAAAGTGTGGGGAACACTAATTGATGCTCACTACCACTGATTGCACTTTGTTGCATCCGTTTAGGAGCCTCCTAGACCAATCCCTACAATTTAGGAAGCCGCTGGGAGT
This sequence comes from Pseudotsuga menziesii, assembly GCA_001517045.1. Taxonomy (NCBI): domain Eukaryota; kingdom Viridiplantae; phylum Streptophyta; class Pinopsida; order Pinales; family Pinaceae; genus Pseudotsuga; species Pseudotsuga menziesii. The sequence continues at coordinate 40,268 of LPNX010661135.1, forward strand.
GCTGAAACCAACCAAGGTCAGTTCACTTTAGTTAATGACTAGTCAAGATAAGTTAGGAGTTAGTTACATTCAGTTCTAGTCCTCTACATTCAATTAGTGCTAGGTTTACTTGAATGCACACATGTGGGGTGCATTTCTCACCTACCGTAGTCAGTTAACCTTAGTAAACACTGAATGTAAGACTTGAGTTGTGTTTTAGAGCTCTAATGAACTTCGGTTATGGTTTAGACAAGGTCAGTTAACTACTGAGTCCTTCGATAGTGATTTAGACAAGGTCTTGGTTACCTACAGTCAAGTAGAGTCTAATCAATTCGAACTTCCTCACATGGATTCGAATTGCTTGTGGCTATTAAATCCATTTTACTTCATTGTAATTATCATCAGATTAGTTTTTTATTAATGAAAGCATTCACAGCTAAAACCATTTTTGCACTGTTTCATTCTTCAATTGCTGAGTAAATTGTGAGATCCACTTTGTGAGTTGTGTATTTGTCTACAGATCTATGTGCTCAAATTTACACCAATAGCCTCGATGATCAATTTCCATACAACTACTCATTCTTAAAATGGATTTTGGATAACCTCCTATGGACTTCAATCACATGAATACCATGGGAATACCTCTAAATACCATGTTTATATTACAACAATGGCCAAATTTAGTTAACCTACTCTATGACTTAGTCAAGATTAACCCAACACTCTCTCCTTCAAAATTGACTTGGGAATGTTATCCTGCCCCTCCCCCCTCAACCCCCCCGAAGTTATATTTGTTGGGAATATGGCCTCGTGATATTACCTAGGTATATAACTCAACTTTATCAATGAATTACTAGGGGTATGCATGCCTATATTATTATTACAGTTGTATGCACATTTAAAGTGATCACAACTCCATTAATGCCAAACATTCCTTTACAAAAATACTACCTTGGCATCTATTGCCAAATATAAGAATAACCAAGCACTCTTGAATCCAGTACTTGAATTATGTTGCTCAATAATCTATATCCTTCACTCTCTGATCTAGTCAATCCTTCTGCATTGTTGACAATAGACTTCACCATCTTCTCTAGTCATTCCCTATGCAAAGCTGATGACAATCCACACCATCTACTCCAATTGATTTATCTACACATTTGATAATAGACTTTATGATCTTATCTAGTTGATGTCTTTTCATAATCTGCAACACATCACACCATTTGATGCACTCGAACATATTCATGTTTCTTCAATTATCTCTTTGATTTCCACTACAACGTATTGTTCAATCACATATGCATTTGGATCAGGAATCAAAATAGTTTCCAATGGATTCTAACCCTTAGCAAAAAAGGGCACCCCACTAAAGATGAAATCACTCTATTGTGTAGTCAATAAATCAATCATTTTACTACCCATTTGATTTTAACCATGACTGATCAATCGAACTGATCTTTTCCACTCATTCTACAATCAATGAATCCTCAATTTATATTGATCTCAATTGTCTTGAAGCAACCTGCTCAAATCACAATACTCAGTCAACCCTTACGTCAACTTGACCATATCCTCATTCTACCTAGTCAACTAGAGAAGCATATCCTTAGTTGATGAAGGACAAGACAAACTAACTGAGAGGAGGGGAGGGTGAATCAGTTAGTTACCATAATCTACTTTTTAACTCCTTTTAAAAATAAGACAAAACATTTAGTCAATCCATAAACACTGAGACACATAATTTTTCATGAGGAAACCAAAGGGAAAAACCTCTTTCTTTATATGTAGGGAAAGCATCAACTTCTTTATACATCAATTTGATTTGAGTAAATAACTCAAATGAGGAAGCTTAATATGTTTCTTAAGAATATACTAAAAGGAATCTTCTAATTCTTCTTATACTAGCACCAACTTGTATTAAAGACTTAATGTCTTCTCTAGCTCCTCACTTCCTCTTTGTAGCACAAGCACGAACCTATTTCGCAAACTTTCAAGATAAAACATGTTACATTTTTAAAACCCAACCTGTATCAAATATAAACTTGATCAAGAACACATTCTTTGAAAACAATTATGTCAAATGAAATTCTATTAAAATCTCTATGTCTAAACCAACTCATCTTAATCAAAAGAACTCTGTAATTCTATCTCAAAACATGTTCATTTATGTGGCAATTACTTTATATAAAACGCATAGCTTTAATTCCCATAATTAGTGATATACATTCTTTCTCAATTTGTTTGCATTTAGTATCTAATTACTCTTAGCATAACACAGATCATACATACTTTCAATACATAACATCTACTTCATTTCAATGTTCAATATGACTACTTTGTTTCTTCAATATATAGAAAACTCATTAACTTTTCACAGCTCTGCATATCATTTCATTGATTTTACTTTCTTACTTTATTGATCAATCCATAGTCATATAAGAACACACATGAAGTGTATTCAATCCAAAGACCCACACAATACTTCCTCTATCTCAAGGCACAAGAAATGTACTCATCTCATACAATACTACCTATGTCTAAAAGAAATTTACAATGCAACATCCAACACATTCATATACTTCAACCTGTGTTGATTCATAACTGAAATTCAACACATACCTTTGTTTCCTTGATCGATGCATCCAATTCATGTATTGATCTCTTCTACAACATATTCACCATGTTCGACCTTTTATTTATTGCTGAGACACTTCTGAGTTTTTTGTGTACATTGATTCCAATTTTATTAATGCAATAAAAAGTACATATGTTTGTACATTTGCGCACTCTCCTCTTTTTTTTTCACAACACATCGATACATCTATATCACTTGCACTTCAACCTTGAAACAATTGGATTCGGTTATCAAAACTATGTAAACAAATTCTCAACAGAGATTACAAATCGATTTGGCCGAAATGTGAAAAATGTAACTATTTGTCAACGCTATCCATTTAAGTGAACGCAATGAACTTTTTGTCAATACACAAGGATTTTTCTTTCATTCATGGATTTCTATTACATTCATTTTTTTCGGATCATTCAAAGAATATGAGATGAGGCGCCAATATTTAGAAGAGTTTTCTTTTCAAATTTATGTCATAAAACAACTTTGGAAGAGACATATATTTGTAAAGAAAAAATGTCTTTAAGCAATGCTAATCATAAGTTTTATAGCTTAGGATAGATTAGGAATTCTTTAAGAAATGTTCATGTGTTTATAGAAATTTATTTTTACATCATGTACATGTTTACATCAATGACAAACAAACTCATTCAACTGAAAAAAACTCCCACTTTGTCATTGATGGAAAACATATAGATTTTCTCCCCCTTTGACGTCGATGGCAAAGGACCGGGCTACATGGGAAAACTCCTCCTATGATCAAGTGTAGGAAATAATGCCTATCCTAACACAAATCCTTGTGCCTAAATATGCCTGTGAAAGTTGTAACCAATCTGTGTAGAAGCTTATAATTATCAAGACTATAAAAACACCTAAAAGTTAAACCAAAACAGAACCCTCAGAAGTACTAAACCAAAAAATAGCATAGCAAAGAATACCCCAATAGTGTGAGTTTTTCAATGGTTATCCAAGATATAAACAAATTTGGCATCAGAACATCATAACCATAAGCAAAGTATCACTAAAATAAATACAAGTACAACAACACAAGAGAACGCAAAGATTTTCCTCTGGGAAACCACAAGGGACAAAACTCCGCAAAACTTCCTCAGTATAGAATTCGACCAAGTACAGTGTAAAACCCCAACAACAAGAATAGTTTCTCATCTTCAACAGTAGACTCTCTCTCTCTCTCTCTCTCTCTCTCTCTCTCTCCAGCGCAATACTTGAGTGTAAGATGTGTGTGAATGAGAGAGGCACCTCACCTATTTACATTCATTAGGTGAGTGCCTCAAATAACTAACTAGGTCAGCGAGGTTCCCGAATTAGGGTCGACCTACCCTTGGAGACTCAAAAATACATTTTATATATTACTTGTGTGGATACTACTTCCTCGACTTACAATAGAGGGTTTACCTCATTACTTTTACCTGACCAATTACATCAAGGACATATTTGAATGGAATAATAACATTTTCGAAGGAGAATACAACAAACGTACAATAGAATATCTTTTGAAGTTACAATACTTTAACACTCCCTCTTAACTAGGAAGGTATTCTACATTAACAACAACTATAATCACAACTGTACAACTGACTAGTGAATCTCTATATGTCATAGGAAGTTTTGGAACAACATCATGCATGTTCATCATCAATATCAGTATGAAAATACTAGATTATCTTCTATAACCTCTATATGTAAATAATGAATCATCTATGAGTACTAGATCATATTCTTCAACCTCAATATGTAAGTACTGAATCATCAATGAGTATTGGATCATCTTCTGGATATTGTATCATCTTCTACAATATCAGTATGTGGATACTGAATCGTCTTCTGCTACATCAGTATGTGAATATTAAATCATCTTCTGAATACTGATCCTTCTTCTATAACATCAGTATGTGAATACTGAATCATCTTCTACCGCATCAGTATGTCAATGCTGAATGTTCTTCTGAATCTTCTTCTATAACATGGGTATGTGAATAGTGAATATTCTTTTGCCACATCATTGTGAATACTAAATCTTGTTCTTCAACATCAGTATGTGAATACCGAACAACCTTTTGAACCTTCTTCTGTAATATCAGTATGTGAATACTGAATCTACTTATGCCACGTCGGTATGCAAATACTGAATTTTATTCTTCAACATCAGTATGTGAATATGGAGAAAAACTTCCTATGGCTTGGGGTAGACCACAACAGACTGAATGACACCAGAAATCAATCAACTTCAATATGCAAGAGAGATAAATGCTGCTAACACTAAGGGATATAGAACATACCTTATTCCAGATGGTTGTAGTAGATCCCCGTTGAGATTTTAAACCATGGTTGTACGCACAATTCATTCTCAAATACAACGAGCAAAGAAATCATGATATATGTTAAGTGTTAGTGCTACTCTAGAATATATAAAACCAACATATATAATCAAATACAAATACATCCATGGATAAGAAAATTCATAGTCATACACATGTAATGGATGGGAAGTAGATATTTCTATTAATAATGAATAGAAGTAACTATGACAAACTATGTCGAGACTTTGTCAAAACGGAGAAATCGATTCCTCCACCTGGGCCTCCACCATTTCAATCCTCCATATCAATGGAAATCTCACAAGCAAATGACAGGATTGGGAAGAGAAACAATGTGTGCTCAAAAGGACAAAGGGATGCAAAATCAAGCATATATGAATGGGGAAACAATGAACTATAGTTTCCTTTCTCTCAAATGTTCTTTTCCTCCAATGCATCTAAGAGGCTCAATATATATCCATTCAATACGTAATGAAGGGTTGAATCAAAGCATTTCTAGGCATATGGAAGGACAAGAGTCAATTTCTTCAGGACTCGTTGAGAAAAACTCCAAATGTTTTTTTTTTATGCATATTTCCCAATGTACACGAGCTATAGTGGAGGAAGTTGCATGTACACACAACTTTTAAGATAAAACATGTGTTCATCCATAAATAGGTATTTTTTAGGGGATTTCTTAGATCATCAAAGTATGTTTCGAGCAAAGGGGGTTCAAAGAGACTACAGAGGGACCAAGAAGGCCATAAAAGTGTGATATACCAAGTGTGGTAAAATCATCTATAATACATGCCCCCTAATGTGTGAGGTAATAGGGTTAACATGATAGCCAAAATACATTATATCCATCCCAGAAGTGGAGTAATGAAGACCCATGTGGAAGAACCATCCACTCATCAGTACAATACAATGATAAATCTCAGCATGTGAATGCAAATATGCAATGTAGCAGTCCCAGATAAATAAGAGTACAATGGCCATGAATAGGCATAATAGACATATGTCATATGTATTCGTCGCCACATATAATATATAGTGAACACGATCTCCATAATGGATGAATATATTTTATAAGACACTGGAATTTGGGCATGAGAGTTATCATCTCATGAATACTAGCATTATCAAGGAGGTATCATATGTGGAATGCCACCAATATAAGAGGTATTCTACGCAAACCACTACTAGTACATGTCCCATCACGTGAAAAGAGGTCTCGAGGTTGAGCATGATGGTCCATCATCTAGTTACTGGTCATTGATGTATATCGTTAACAGACGCGAGATATCCCACCGATAATAAGAATGGGAATCAAGGTACATAGTGTAATCCAACAAGTGTGAATAAATGTGTTGAGGTCAAACAATTAAAAAAATCCATCGATTAGGGGACATTGATTGTGAAAATTGATACATAGTTGTATCAGAAGCCATAGAAACACTCAAAATTCGATATAGTTCTCAAATAAGCACAAAATCACTGAAAAGGGATGAAATTGCATACACACATGAAGTCAATAATGATATTAATAACATTGTACAACATGTAACTATGTTTGGAACTGATATATATGACAGTAGGGAAAAATTACAAGGCCTTGGAGGCTATGTCGAATCATATAAGTGCCATCACTAGATTTGATCCTCAACCCCCGTAGGTGGACCAATAAACCTCCAACTGATCCCAAATGGTCATGAATGCATGTGTGAATAGGTGAAGCATGTTGGAACATGTGTGAAGGTGTGGGAGGCATGTGGAGGAACATGGTTGAGTGGAGTGCCTCTAAGGGATCAATAAATGCCCAAAATAGTCCAAAAACCACCCAAAACATGCATTGGATCCTCAAAGGAGTCAAAATACTACAAAAAGAGGAAGGCGAGTGCATTCCTAGTTGACTACAATCAATGTGAGCACCTGGGTGTCAAAATTATCAACCTATAGTGCATCAAATGTGCAGAATGATCAACTAGGAGTGCCTCAACTATGGGAAATGATCAATTTCCATAAGTCTAACCATAGGAATCACTGAATGGGAGCAAATGAAAGAGTATAAGGTCTAATACTATGGTATTAATGATGTACTATTCTATAACACCCTCCCTTAATCCATACTTAGTAATTCTTAACCAAATTTATCATGGAGTCCTTGGCAACAAAGGCTCAATTCACCTCATACAACAGAAAATTTTATGTGTCCATGAAAACAAGGAAAAGAGGAAAACCACATGGGAACAAAACCTCTCCTAAAAAATGGACATGGAGCCAAAAATATGAAGTTGAATGGAAGCCGTATCCATGTATCACTCACCTATATCAGTGATCTCAGGTAAGTGAAGGACTTCTTTGTGAAGCACCAGGTGAAAATATCAGTAGTTTGCTCAACAGAAGGGAAAAACTGCAAGGCTATCACCCGATCATGCACCAAACCCCGAATGTAGTGCTTCTATATCTCAATGTGTTTGGTCTTATGTCCTTGTACTAGATATGTGGATATATTGATTTCACTTTTATTGTCACACTAAATTACAGTGGGTCAATCTAGTGCAACACCAAGTCCCAAAGAATTCCTTGCAACCACACAGAATGTATAGTTGCATTCACTACTCCTCTGTACTCGACCTCGGCTGTAGAAAGGGAAATAGTGTGTGGTTTCTTTCTTTACCAGTGTTTGTGCCAAAAAAAATTTCCAATGCTAAAGAAACAAGCCAACACAATCTCAAATAAAACTCAATAAAGTAAACTAGGTTTTAGGGTTTCTGAAATGTTTTCTTAGTTGTAAATTTGGTGACAAACAGGGAATACACTCATGAGCCAAAGAAGAACTAAATCATAAGCAAGAAAAAACAAAGATGCATAATATAGTCACCAATATCCAACAGAACACAATATTGAAGTTCATTCATAAAAGATAAGCATCACCAGCATACAAACATAGACCAGCAATGAATTTATCAGTTAAGCAACTAAACAAGTCAAAGATGAAGCCAAAACATGTACTGAAGGGTGTAAAAGATCATATATTTCATAATCTATCATCAAATACATATGAGAGTTATGATACTTAGCTCACAAATAAGTCCAAAAGACCTCCTGAAGTCCTCCAAAAATCGAACCCTTCTTCTGTCCTTCTAATCTATCTAAATACCGTTTTTACAAAATTAGTTAGGGCATAAACCCTAACTTACCTCAACCAAATCGATGGGCTAAAGTGAGATTATATTTACCAAATAAAATATTGCTTCTAAAAACTTAAAAAAAGTTTAACTAATTAAACTATTGCTCAAAAGACACAACAAACAAACTAACCAACTTATCAAAATCAAAGGTCTTTTGCATCCTAAGCAAGTAAGGCTATCCCATCCAGAGCTTGAGACTTATTATTGGCTCTCTTTTGTTCATTTTCCATATCTGCTAATCTTCTTGTGAGCTCTTCATTTTTCTTCTGTAGGCTTTCAACAATCAGCTTCAAATATGCACAGTGCAAATCAGTGGTTCTCTACCTCTTCAAGGCTTCTTTAGACACTGCTATCAGCTCTTGGAAATGCTCATTAACTTCCTGCAAATCTTCTCTAAGTCTTATGTTTTCTAAGATCAGCCCATGATTCATTTCTTGCATGTAGTCCATTTGGTGTCTGTATTGTTTAATAGTTCTCTGCATGTTCTCTTTTTCTGAATCAAATGGTTTCCCTATTGAAGTATCCTGTGCATCACTGGCCATCCATGGTATATTAAGCTTCTTGAAAATATCTACATCTTCTTCTAACAGACTTGTAGAAATATCAAGAATACTAGGGTTTTCCTGAGTGTCTGTTTCCTTAGGTATAGTTTCTTCTATTAACCGTTGATCTTCATCATAAGAAACTTCAGTTCCTTTTTTATGTTCTTGTTCCAAAATTTCATTCCTTAATTCAACAAATATTTCAGATAACTTAATCTCGGTATGACTTGAATATTCTACTGACTGTAATGAATTTTTTCCTTTTGCAGGATGAAGAACTGAACCTCTTACAACTACTTCTTTCTTCTTTTTACTGCTCACCTTGTCACTCTTTGGTTTTTCATCATCAAGAACAGTCACTTCTTTGGTATTCAAGCTAGGGTTAAGCAGTTTTTTCATACTCAAACTTAACTTATTTCTTGACCTAGTTTTAGGCCTCCAAGCTGGAGCCAATTGTCCCATCATCTTCAAGCTTCTTCCTTGGTATTTGACTGTAGAAAACTCCATGACTTCAACCCTGTTCTTCTTTCTCCTAGGTCTGACTGTCTTGTTTTCCAGAGTGGAAAACTCCTTACATGCAACAACCCTAGCTTCAGTTTTGGACATGGATTCAACTTCCTCTAATAGATAATCTTCATCCTCTCATAGGATAGTGATGGGACTCCTTTGCTGGGCCTGAATGTCTTCATCTTTTACAGCAATCTACTCTATGACAATAGTCTCTTCTTTCATGACAGCTCTTGTTGTTTCCCTATCCTCCACAAACTGATCCTCTTTCTATGTAAATAGTGAATATTTACCTTTACTATCATCTAAAAACTTTTTAGGTTCATTGTCATCCTTCAAGGGGTCTGGTGCTTCTTCAAGTTTAACCTCTTTCTTGTCTTCAACTTTGATCTTCTGACTTAGTTTCCTAACTAGGGTTTTCCCCTTATCCACTTGTTTCTTGATCTGCTGCTCCTCTTGCGTGATTTGAAAACCAGTCCAGAAAAGGAAATAATACCATGTCTTACCTTCCTTCTGTAAAGCAGTACTAATGATGAGCTTAATCAAACCATGATGAAAGATGGATTGTGATGTATGATCCTGATGCCCCTTGACTCTACTAGACATCTTCTACAGACTTTTGAACAGGAAAAAAGGAAGGCTCATTTTGGATACACCAACCATATGCTGTAAAAATATAAAATGGTACTTGAAGACATATGCATATATTCCTTCACATGTGACATAGCTTTGCAAGATTCTAATGGGTTCCACCCACTCACTTCTGAAATTTTGGATCAATATGCCTTTGCTCCAGTCTGGGGTAATATTAGGTAACAGGTACCTCTGAGCATCAAAAGTGAAAGGCAATTTTTTAAACCACATCTCACCTTCATTTTTTATTCCTGTAGCTTCTGCAATTAGCTCAACAGTCAACTTGAACCTCAGTGTATCAAAAACTATCATATCTTGGTTATAGTTTTTGGCAAATTGATAAGAAACTTCAGTATTGTAACCATCGATCTTTTTGAAGAAATCTAGCCACCCTGCATTCTGGAAAAGTTCTACACAACCTGGGAATTTCTCAATCCAGCTTATATCAGTGGACTCAGCCCTATTTATTTTGCCACTCTTAGCCATCTGCTTCAATGCCTGAATTGTTAGTTTTTCATCACATTAAGCTAGCATTATGATCTTAGGATCTTTTCACTGAGAGAATACAAGCACAGCAATAAAACATAAGCACATCACAAGAGACAAGAGACACAAAGAGTTTTCCTTGGGGAAACCATAAAGGAGAAAACCCCGCAACTTCCTTAGAGATAAAATCAGCACCAAAACAGTAAGAGATCTCCCAAAACAGCAGTAGTCTTCTTCTTCTGTGTAGTCCCAGTATTTCCTTCTTCACTAGTGCGCCACACTTGAGTGAGTGAATGATGTGTGTGATAAATAGAGAGTCTCACTCTCTATTTATATTCTTCCATTCACTTGAAGTGCATTTTCACACGTAGGCTCGACCTAACAATTACTTACCCGAGCCTACACCTTAATTAGTGTATAATAACTCGAGTGCCCCAAAACTGTGGGGACTTACCTAATGACTTGACATGACTTATTTACATTATAGATCCTCCCAATTGAAACATTGGGGAATGACAACATGACTCAAATACATAATAGAAACATCCCGGAAAAACATCGGGGTACCATACATAAGATACATAGAAGAATACATTCTGAAGTTACATATACATCAACACTCCCTCTTAACTAGGAAGGTATTCTTTCGACACAATTTTCAGCGCTGGTCTTCTTCTCTGTATCAGCTAGATCATCTAGTCTTCAAGTCATCTTCATCTTCAAGTCATCTTTGTCTTCAAGTCATGGTCGTCTTCAAGTCATCATTAGATCTGGATCATCTCTTGATCTAGATCATCATGGAACATCATCACTAGATCTGGATCATCTCTCGATCTGGATCATCATCACTGGATTGGATCTGGATCATCACTCGATCTGGATCATCATCACTAGACAGGATCTGGATCATCACTCGATCTGGATCATCACTGCTGGATCTGGATCATCACTCGATCTGGATCAATACTGCTGGATCATCATTACTGGATCTGGATCATCACTCGATCTGGATCAACACTAGTGCTACCTCAAGATTCTTCTCGTCACAGGAAGTTCTACAGAGCCAGCCCTTTTTCATGCTGGTTGTAGGCCTACCCATCATGTAGGTCTTCTCCCAGCACTTACATCTGAACTGCTCATCAGAAAGGCACATCCATCCAGACAGGAACACATCCTATCACAGTGATGGAAGACTCCCATCCAGACAAGAACACATCCTATCACAGTGATGGAAGATTTTTCCACTTTCATCCAGACAAAAACACATCCTATCACAGTGATGAAATACTCCCATCCACACAAGAACACATCCTATCACAGTGCTGGAAGATTTCCCACTTTCATCCAGACAAGAACACATCCTATCACAGTGATGAAAGACTCCCATCGAGACAAGAACACATTCTATCACGGTGATGGAAGATTTTAGCACTTACATCTGAGCACGTGGGAACACATCCCTCAATCACTCCAGAAAGGATCTACACTTACATCCATCCAGACAAGAACACATCCTATCATAGTGATGGAAGGGCTTGCACTCACATCTGATCCTATGAGAACACATCTCAGCAGTCATATCAGAATGGCCCCCAGTCCTCGAATGAGCTACCTGGTAACTAACCAGGCGCCTCCATTCTCCTAGAGAATGGCAGTTGCCATTACATCCGACGTGCTCGTCGGAATGGCCAACACTCACATCTGACATGGAAGGAACTAAATCCTTTAGCCATGACCAGAATGGTTCAGCCTTTACATCTGACCATGGAAGGAACCAATCCTCTCACCATGTCAGAATGGCTACTCAGTCCTACACTGAGTGATCCTGGTAACTGACCAGGTGCCTCCATTCCTAGAATGGTGATTTCCCTTACATCTGTCCTACTCGATAGAATGGCCAGCACTCATATCTTTCATGGAAGGGAGCAACCCTATCACCATGATAGAATGGATCAGCCCTTATATCTAACCTACTCGTCAGAATGGCTATGGATCTCAACACTCATATATGACATGGAAGGAACCAATCCTCTCACCATGACAGAATGGCTCAGCCCTTACATCTGACCATGGAAGGAACCAATCCTCTCACCATGACAGAATGGCTCAGCCCTTACATCTGACCATGGAAGGAACCAATCCTCTCACCATGTCAGAATGGCTATGGGTCTCATCACTTTATCTTGGAGGGAACCTCAATCTGGAGAACACCAAGTCTCTCTCTGAAGTATTCGAACTTCAACCTAGCCAATGGATTCATCAATACATCAGCTATCTGTTCCTCCATCGCAATATACAGGAGCTTCACTGCTCCTCTCTGCACCATATCCCTAATATAGTGATACTTGATCTCGATATGCTTCAACTTGTCATGGAACACTGGATTCTTTGACAACTTCACGCAACTCTGGTTGTCACAATGTATACAAGTAGCATCCAACTGGAGATCAAATATATCAGACAGTAGCTTCCGCAGCCATACTGCTTTACAACTAGCTGAACAAGCTACAACATACTCTGCTTCAGTTGTACGTGCCACACAGGATTGCTTCCTGCTAAACCAAGAGATCACACCTGATCCCATACTGAAGCAACACCCTGAAGTACTCTTCCTATTGATGGCACTGCCTACCAATCTGAATCAACATAACCCTCCAGGTTAATCTTCTAATTCACATCGTGCTTGAGCCCATAATCAATTGTACCCCTGCATGCTTTGCAACCATCAGGTGAACATGTCTCAATGTGTTCACAGCAAAGCAAATATCTGGTCTCAGGTAAATCAAGGACCCAATCATCTGATGATACATCGGAGCATCAACCGAATCTGATGAAGCATCACTCAATAGCTTCAGGTTCGATGCCATAGGTGTGGCCATGGCCTTGCAGTCCATCATCCCAAATCTCTTCAGGATCTCTACTGCATACTTCCCTTGTTTAAGGAAGATTCCATCCACACTCTGCCACACCTCCATACCTAGAACAATTGTGCATCGACACATAACAGGAACATCACTGGTGTTTCATCTTCAACCTTGAAGAAAAGGTTGGAATCCTCTTTACTCTCAGTAAAGCCTAGAGTCATCAGTAATCTGCCCATCCTATTGTACCATGTCGAACCTCAATATATTCTGTAGTCACTCCCTCTGAAGTGGAGCATCATACTCCCTCTATCTTCTGTGCTCTATGCACTGAAAACATTCTGTACTAGAGTGACAAGTAGCTTCCTATGCTACTAATATTCTATGTGACCATCTAGTGTATAGACTTACATCTTCAACCTTGTAGCAAAGGTTAAGATCTTCATCAGGATCATCATGTATGTGTTTAAACTCTTACTGGCTACAAATGTCTCTTCGTAGTCTAGGCCTTCTTTTCGTGAGAAGCCTCATGCTATGAATCTTGCTTTGTATCCCACGATGTTTCCATCTACTGCATGATGGAACTATGAACTTCTCTAGGCCTCGATACTGCACCCTGACATCATTCTTCTTGAGCTGGTCTTCCCTTTCTTCTTGGTGGCTGGAAGGTTCTGTATCAATGATGTCACTTCACTCATCATATTATTCTTCATTTTGAAATGTCGTCACTTGTTCTTTGGAACAAGTCTTCATTCTTCTTTTCTTGTAGGCGATTATGCATGCGATCTTTCCTACAAGTCAAATGCATTTGTATGGTTAGAAACATTTCATAAGGAACATTCATACTGGCAAATTCTTATGCATAAATATATGATCATGCAACTACTTTATCCAATACAACATTCATCCATATCTCATTGAAACTTTCTAGATGCCTTCCATCTCTACCAGGACAACATTGGGATTGTGCACTAATCCAATATGTCAGCAAAGAGGTTTCATTCTAGATAAGTAGCAATGGAGAATTCGTATAGCACCATGAGCTACTTACCCATCACATGCATATTAGTAGTATACTGTTGTTAATGCAAACATCCTATCATGTATAATACAATAACTGAATATAAACAAATGCATGACAAAACAATATTATGAAATGACAATTGAATACTTATCTTTATTTGTTTCGTGGTCATACTCCTTCTTGAGTCTTCAACTTCATCATCTTCTTCTTTCATGATATCATCGTTTCTTATCCATATGTTAAGGTGGATAAGAAGTTCTTCAAAAGTTGAGTTCTTCATATTCCTCATTGCTTGAGGGATATTCTTTGGATGGTGAGAGCTTGATATTCAATTGCTCTCATCTTCTCTTCTCTTCTTATGAGTTGAGTGAAAGTGATCAATTCCTTCTGGAACACATTCCTTGAATGAATGAATTCCATGATCCTGGGAGGCCATTCAAGGTGGCCATCACCACTTCTGCATTCTTCACTTCTGCTTCAAGTTGTTCTTGATTTGAGAGACTGTTATGACTGCATGGTCTCTACATTCTAGATATTCACATTCTTCAACTGGTTTCTTTAGGTCATATTTTGATTTTTGTTCTTCCCTTCAAATAGCTTGAAAATATGGTAGACCTTCAACAACTTTGCTTGCAATAGGTAGTGCTCTGTAATGCACACATACAAGCCTTCTATGCCAAAGCTCATTTGGCTCTACTATGTCCTGGATCAAGGCTTGTTCTGGATGGCCCTTCAATTTGTACAAGCCTCCTTCTTGTTCTCCAATCACTACCACATCATCGATAGTCTTTCGTTTTGGCCACATGATGTCTTGACCATCTATGAATGTAACCCGCATTCCTTTTGCATCAATGCTGAAATGGAGAGAAGGTTATTCTTGAGTCCTAGAACAAACAATACTTCTTTCATTGTCAGAGACTTACTAGAGTCTAGCTTGTACGAAGATTGCCCACTACCTTTTATTGGATATTGGTAGTCATCTCCTAGTTTCACCTTGTGAGGTGATTCATGTTCTCAGTCTTACAAAGGATTCCTTGAATCCCATCATATGTTTGGAAGCCCCACTGTCTACAAGCCAATCATCACTTCCATGAGTAATGTTACCTATGAGAGCTGATATCAGAACATATTCATCCTCGCTTGAAGAATATTCACTTTCATATCTGGATCTCTTTCTGGATGGTTCATCATCCTCTACAGCATGAGCATGATTTCTTCTTTGGCCTTGATCAAGTCCTTCTTGTGAAAGGCTTCTAACCTTGTCTCCCTCTGAAACTGGAACCTCTATACTCATGTAGGTGTCCAATCCATTTTCTTCAGAGAGATCAAATACTTCTATAATTGGAATTTGTCAACTTCACCAATCTTATCATCAATCTATTGTGATAGATCACTTTGAAATGAGAAACTCAAATGAAAATAGCAAAGGATTAGATCTTACCGATTTGAGGTGTCCGTCTTGGTTCCGGAGCTGGATGAACTAGGGTTTGCCACATAAACCCTAATTTTAAAAACTTGGAATATTTAAGATATGATTAGATAAATAGATAGATCTCTTCAAATGGAGCTGTCTAATGTACTCCTTTTCTGAAAACAGTGGAGGGAAGCTCCCGGAACAGGAAGCCCTAATTTTCCAATTTCTTCTATAGAAATGCCTATTACTGTTTCTATGATATATCCATAATTTCTGCTCCTATGTGTCTGAAATTTTGCGCTGAGGTAACCTCGCATGTCCCTGATCCAAAACCATAGGTTTTATAATAATTTTTTTAACCATTTTGTATTTATGATCCTTTTCCCAAGGTGACTTGTTACAGGACTGTTCAGAACAGCGAAGTTGTATAGCATGCCACGTGTCACTGGTTCATCCTCTGAGTCTGATATTTTGAACACCAAAATTAAATTCCATTCCCTTTCTGTAACATCTTTATAAATTCCATTTGTACCTCTGTATCCCAATATATTTCAATTCTCCTCAGGTGTCCTGTTTAAGGATGAATTCTAGAAGAGGCTGGAACCCTAACTTGGAGGGATCATATCTCCCAGAATGTATCGACTCTGAGGCTGATTTTTGGATACAATGTTCATCCATATTTTACCTTCGGCCCCTAAAACTTTCATATTCTCATACTTCACCAAATGTGGAATATAGCGACTGTACAAAAACGTAGCAGTTTTAGTATTTAGGGTTTTTCCTGGCTCAGGGTCAAACTAGGGTTTGACTTTCCCAGAGTTTCACCCAACCAAATTTCTTGATCCAGGTCTCTAAACTTCAGTTTTGATGAGGATATCAATCCTATTCTAGTCTCATGCAAAAATTCCTCTTTTGTAGAAAGCCCTAATTTCCGCATCGAAGACTAAAAAATGCTCGGAATCAAATTTTGCTTCGACAGAAAGATGCACCCTTCAATGGAGAGTCATCCTAGAATAATTTTGCTGAAAATATATGGAGGAAGGTCCACAAACTAGGAATCCCTAGTTCCCGTAGCTTCACAATGTCTTCTTCTCAGGTTAGCTCTGATTCCATGTTAGTTTTTCATCACATTAAGCTAGCATTATGATCTTAGGATCTTTTCACTGAGAGAATAACAAGCACAACAATAAAACATAAGCACATCACAAGAGACAAGAGACACAAAGAGTTTTCCTTGGGAAACCATAAAGGAGAAAACCCTGCAAATTCCTTAGAGATAGAATCAGCACCAAAACAGTAAGAGATCTCCCAAAACAGCAGTAGTCTTCTTCTTCTGTCTAGTCCCAGTATTTCCTTCTTCACTAGTGCGCCACACTTGAGTGAGTGGATGATGTGTGTGATAAATAGAGAGTCTCACTCTCTATTTATATTCTTCCATTCACTTGAAGTGAATTTTCACACATAGGCTCGACCTAACAATTACTTACCCGAGCCTACACCTTAATTAGTGTATAATAACTCGAGTGCCCCAAAACTGTGGGGACTTACCTAATGACTTGACATGACTTGTTTACATTATAGATCCTCCCAATCGGAACATCGGGGCATGAAAACATGACTCAAATACATAATAGAAACATCCCTTAAAAACATCGCAGTACCATACATAAGATACATAGAAGAATACATTCCGAAGTTACATATACATCAACATGAACTCTGTGACTTCTAGGGTTCTGTCAATGACCTAACAACTGCTTTTTCCTCCTCAAGCCTCTAAGGTTTTGATTATCAGCTTTCCTCAATCTTCCTTGACTATTTTCTTCTTGTTTGTAATGTAGGATAAGCTTTATCACAAGATCAAATGATTTAGGTCACAGAATGCTCCACATTCCTCACTAAAAACTGCTGGTGAAACTAGCTATCATCCCAGTTGCTCATTCAGAGAATAAACATCTCCAGAATGTATGACAACACCTGTGAATTGTGGTCCTGTACAAAAAATAACCCTTAATTCCTTTAAATAGAACTTATGATTTTGTCTCTGTGCAGAAAAGGTTTTACACAAGTGATTTCAGCTGCCAGCTCCTTATATCAATTTGAGGTTTCTAAGATCCACTGAAAATTGTTTATCTAATAGATGAGGAGATATATAAACAATTTTATGTCTGCTCATTTTCTGCTCCCATTTGCTTTAAGCACCAAAAAACAGTAAGCTTTAACACCTAAAAAGACTTAGTTATTCAAGCAATTTCATATGTTAAGCTCCTTCATTGAATTAGGTACCAGTAACCATTGAATCCAAGAAACCTAAGTCGTCACAGACTGTGCAGTTCATCTCATCACCAAATTTTCAGGCTTTGACAAGGTCATACTCAATAAAAACTGCTATTTTGCAACTAGTCACTCACCAACACTTCTAATCTCCTTATCTCTTCGACATGAATGTTGTTTAAAGCATACATTAACGTTCTGCTTAACCAATTTTAACATAACAGGATTTACCGAGAAAGCCCCAAATGAGCAGCCAGTAATAGGTTATCATGGAATACCTCCTTTATGTCTCACTGTAGTCGTTTAAATTCATTGCTTGAGCTGTCTGATTGTCCAGTTTAGCTATACATGTGTCTTCAAGCGGCCAATTTGATTCCAGGTGGCGAGACCAGGAATCCCTAATTTCCTGTGTAGCTGTGAAAACCTCGACTATGCTCTGTAACAGCGACCTCCGGTTTTTTGGAAAATATCATCGCCCCACTAAGTCTTCAGCTTCGTATCACATGCATGGAATAACTGCCCTCACATCAAACTCGGTCTAAACCTCTATCTGTCATGATGGACTGTGTTCGAGCTGATGATCATCACGATCTCTTCCACGACACGATCCCACCTGTTTTCATGATAATTACTGGAGCAACACGTAGCAAAATCCTTAAATCATGCGATTAGTCACTTAGGAATTGAAATCATGCAAAAATTCAGCTTAAAAAATGGTGTTTTCTATGAGCGCGATATTCTTGTAGTGCCACCGTGTTAATTTTTCCTCGCTGCGCTACAAGAATAATTTGAATTTGATTTTGGCGCAATTTTAAACGTTTTTTCCACTTTGCATGAAGTTTAAGTGATGTTTAAATGATAACTATGCTCATAATGTGATTTGTGAGTCAATTATTCAACATAATGACCTTTAGAACCCTTCAAAAACCTAAAGGAACCAAAATAAATTAAAAACCTGAAGGCAAAACTTGAAAATTTCACTAAAAATCTAAAATTTTCCATAGTAAGTAAAGAACAAAATCAAGCAAATAAGCAAACTGGAATAAAAATGACAATCAAACATAAAATTTGAAGAAACAAATTCCTGACTTAACAAACAGCATATGTTACCATTGGAAAACATGAATAAATAACCTAAAGTGTACTTCCTGTCATTGGGATCACCATCCCAATCAGAATCAGAAAATCCAACTAGTTCTAGTGGAGAACTAGTGGCATAGTTTACCCCGAAGTTCCTGGTGCCTTTTACATACTGAAGGATCCTCTAGTTTTACTTTAGATGGATCTCATGAGTCTTTTTTATATATCTCGATAGACCACCTACAACATATGATAAATCATCTCTATAATGAGTAAGATACAACAGAACTCCTAACTAGCTACATATACAATGAGCAGTCCACCAATGGAGAGTCACCAACTTCACCTAGTTTGATAACAGAAAGGAATGGGAGCTTGGATTCCTTAATTTAAACCATTTTAAACTTCATTATAGGTCCTTAGCATAATTTTGTTGGATAACCTTGATCCCTGCTTCAGATTGAACAATTTCCAAACCAAGAAATTGTTTCAACAAGCATAAGATCAATCATTGAAAATTCATTGTGCAAAGATGCTTTAATTGACCCAATTTATTTGGTGTAGCTACTTGTAATCATAATTTCATCAACATAGAGTACTATGACCCTCAATAAACCACAAAGTTTCTGAAATTAAACATTAGGATCAGACTTGCATCTAACAAATCCAAGTGAAAGTAGAAATTTGTCAATCTTGGCATACCAAGCCCTTGGGGCTTGTTTAAGGCCATAGAGAGACTTCTTCAACCCCCATAACAAAGAAGTGTCCTCTTGGAAACCTTCCGGTTGCTTCATATATATCTCTTCCTGTAGCTCACCATGATGAAATGCACTTTTGACATCCATGTGGCAAACCTCCCAGTACTTGCTTGCAGCAATGGCTAAAACTTGCCTCATAGAGTCCATCTTTGCAACCAGTGTAGATGTCTCTGTATAGTCCACTCCCTAGACTTTAGAGAATAATTTGGGAACTAATATGGTATTATATTTTATATCAGACCCATCAGCAGAAAATTTGGACCTATAGACCCACTTGCATTGCACTAGCTTCCTCTTGGGAGGAAAAGGAACCAATTCCCAAGTCTCATTTTCTTGTAAAGAGTTGAACTCTTCTTGCATGGATATTTTCCATATTGGGTCATAATATTCTTCCTTATATGATTGTATATCATATCCAACCATCATGAAGAAATTCTCAGAAAGTCACAATTCATTTTCAAAATAAGCATTTTTAAATTGTGATCTAGTCTTCCTATGATCTAGAGGATTTCGTGCTAAATCCCCAACTGATTCTATGGTTTTCTATGCCCACTTGGGCCTTGTGTGGGATTCATGTTCATAAAAATCATCTTCATCCATTTCAGAATCAGAAATATCATATAGAGAATCATCACTTAAATCATCTTGGTGTTGAGGAGAAGAGAATTCCCCCAGTGCTAGTTCAAAATCTGGAATGATTTCTTCTTTGAATTGCACACTTATTTCTATGAAAGTATTTTTTATTGATGGATCAAAGAGATTTTATCCCTTTGTTTCTTCACCATATCCCACCATGATTCACTCCTTGATTTGTGGTTTCAATACTTTCCTCTTTTCTAAAGGAATCCTAGCCCAAGCCCTTGAGCCAAAAATTATGAAATGTGAAATATTTGGCTTGTTTGCAAACCAAGCCTCATATGGTGTTTTGCCACTCATTAATTTTTTAATAGATATGTTCTGAATGTATGCAGCACCATTAATGGCTTCAGCCCATATCTTAGGACTAAAATGCTCAGCATCAATCATACAGGTTGCCATCTCCGTGATATCCTCGTTCTTCTTCTTTGCCACACCATTTTGTTGTGGTGTGTAGGGGACCAAATGATGCATTTGGATGCCAAATTATTCACAAAGGTTCTGCAAATTATTGTTCACATAATATTTACCATTATCAGTAAGAATAACTTTGATATTATTTCCACACTGACTCTCAACCAGGGATTTCCAAACCTTGAGAGTCTCAAAGACCTCAGATTTGAATTTGAGAAAGTAAACCCAGAAAAACCTTGAGAAATAATCTATGAATCTCAACACATACCTTGATACTCCATATGAAGGTGTAGAGAGAGGTCAAATAAGGTATGAATGCATTATTCCAAATAATTGAGTAGCTCTCATTGCTTTCCATTTCTCATAGTTGCACTCTATATTTTTTCCCACCACACAATCAATGCATTCACCATTGGAGGTATTGATAGGAGGAAGTCTTTCCACCATGCCACCCTTTTTCAATGCCTGGAGGTATTTGTAGTTCATATGGACAAATATCTCATGCCATAGCTTGTTGGTTTCATGGGCATGAGACAAAAGTGCTTTCCCTCTGGAACATGGAAGGAAATGGGAGAATTTGTACATCCTAGCTATTTGGTGATCAGCAAATTCCAAAGCTACCACCTTGTTTGTAGAGATTTCAGTTATCTCCACTGTGTCTGGAGTAAATTTTACTCTCTTGGATTCTCTAGTGTGGGTCATGTGGTACATTGATATTAGATTCACTCCCAATTATGGTACAAATAATACATTATTGAAATACCCATCCTCAATATCGATCTTGCTAATCCCCTTGGCCTGGATCTCTGAATCATCACCCATTCAAATAGTTGCGCCACTGTCTGAATACATGGATGTGAAGAAATACTTGACAGAGGCCATGTGCCTTGATTATCCTAAATCAATGATGAAAGTAGAAGAGAATGAAGAACCAACAACCAATGCATGGAACCCCTCTTTGTTGTCTGAGCCGAAACCACCATCCTTCTTCCTTGTGCCCCCTCAGACTGGGATGTTGTTATTATCCAACAGTTGCACCATCATACCAATGGTTTTATTCATACATGCACTCTATGGATGCCACCCTTTGTGAAAGTAGGTTCATTTTGTATTATCCTTCTTCTTCTTGTCCTTGTCCTTGCAAGATTCAAACCCTGATCTACATATTTGGGTATGTCTGGTTTCTTCTTGTCTGGTTGCTTTGGATCCTTGGATTTATTCTTTCCCTTGGATGTATTTGAAACTCATGCAGCAATATATTGGTATTTTTTGGACTTGATGGTACCCATTTGCATGAGCTTGTCTTGGTCTTGGGTCAAAGACTCCAGGAACTCAGCAAGTGCAAGCATGTGCCAGTTTCGAGCTATGAGCTTACTAGAGTGAAACGTACTTAAAAACACAGAGTAATCCATCCATAGCTTTGAAATTATTGATAGTATGAGATCCTCCTCCGTATTATCTATGCCACATGGCTTGAGTTGAAGCACCAAATACTTGAATTTGGTGAATAAATATTTGATTGTTTCAAAATGAGCAGGACTCAAAGAGATGAGCTCATTTTCAAGTCGCTAACCCCTCATCTCATTGGTATTTCCAAATAAATTTTCTAGCTTCAGCCATACTTCATTTGGAGTGGTAATAGTATCTACATGAAAGAGAAAGTCTCTTGAAATGCTGAGACAAAGAATTCCAAATGCTTCATAAAGTATGTTGAATAAATTTGATTTCTCAACAACTGAGTTTGGTTCAACCTCTATCCCCATGGTGACCCTAAAGAGGCCCTTCAACCTCAACTAGATAACCATTTCATCTTTCCATTTGAATTATTTGAATGGTGTTAGAAAAACATGTTTCTGCTCCATCTCTGCTTGCGTTGTTGGTGACAAATTGTTGAATGTACCTGTAATGAAAACTCTAGAATCTATCTGGAGAATCCCTCTTACAGAAAATCAAACACTTTGGAATCGATTTGATACCATATTAGAATTGATAAATCACTGTATCTATAAGCCAAATAAACACTAACACTTCGCTATAGTTCTCAAACAAGCACAGAATAACTGAAAAAAGACTAAAATTGCATGCACACATGAAGTCAATAATGGATATTATTAACACTTTCCAACATGTAACTATGTCTAGAATGGATATATAGTACAATAGGGAAAAATTGTGATTCCTTGGAGGCCATGTGGAAGCATACAAGTGTCATCACTATATTTGACCCTCATCCCCCCTAGGTGGACCAATAAGCCTCAAACGCATCCAAAGTGGTCATGAATGCATGTGTAAATGTGGGTGAGGCATTATGGAACATGTGTGGAGGCGTGGGAGGAATTTGGAGGCACATGGGCGAGTGGAGTGGCTCGAGGAGAGCAATAAATGCCCAAAACAGTCAAAAAACACCCAAAACATGCACTAGCACCTCAAAGGAGTCAAAACACCACAAAACAATGAAGGGGAGCACATTCCTAGTTAAATTCAATAAACATGGGCACCTAGGTGTTAGAATGATCAACCTAGAGTGCACCAACTGTGTAGAATGATCAATTAGGAGTGCCTAAACTATGGAAATTGATCAATTTCCCTAAGTCTAACCATATGAATCATTGCATGGGATAAAATGGAATAGTATAAGGTCTAATACTATGGTACTAAGGATTTATTATGCTCTAACATTGATGTATTTCCAAAAATTGTCGATGGAGAGAGGACCTGCCACTGATGACTGCAAGTCTCAAGGAACTCAATGGACTCTAAACTCCTATTCCAGAATAAATGATCTGAAGCCAATGGAATGGAATCTGTTTGAAGGAGGGAATTTAGGAATCCCCCATCAACCAACATGAGGCACTCAACAACACTGGATAATTTGGAAGGACTTAGATGAACAAGATGTGCACGAACCACTAACTACATAGAGAATGGACGACATGCAAATACAAGATAGTTGAGGAATGACCGACTCTGGATAAAAAATCCTTCAAACAAGAGCATAAGGAAGATGGTGACTGGCATGAAGCATAGACTCAACATGGAAATTGGGAGAACTCTGTGACATAAGAGACATCGACAAAGGATCGATAGGGACTGGAAGCATAAACAGTTGGTGGAGAAAACTAAGAATTACAAGTACATATCCTGAAGTCATATTAATAACCCAACCGATGGATGGAATATATAGTGCTCTATTTGAAGGTGACATGACTTGACAACTTCCGAAAGTAATATCATTTCCCATCCGACTTTTTATGTTTTTTCAATTTTTTTGGACTTTTTCAGATTAGGAATATTAAAAAGGAATAAAATTTCTTATATTACATATATGGGAGGATCTAGGTGCCGAAGGAAATAAAACTAGTTCCATGCAGTGGAACATACCTATGCTCAATGCAAGGAAGCATGTGCAGGATAAGGACACTCAAGGGGATGTCTCCTCCCAGTAAGGGGTGATCATGTTGCAAAACATATATAAAAGGATAGGATTGGATAGGATTGGGACAAGCTTGGGTGATAAGGCTTATAAATCTGAAGTGGGGAGCCGACATAAAGCTCAGTAAGGCAAGAAAACACATGAAATGCAATTACAGATTGATATAAATGGGATTTCTTGTGCAAGATGGCTAGCATAAATTTCAAGAGAGACATGAGGTTCTTAGTCAAAGACATGGCATGACTATAAGGGACTCTGATCCCTAAAGGAACAATATCGGAATGGGTACCAAACAACAAAGAGGGATCTAACTGCGGAACCCATGAATAGGAAGGCTCTACCACTTACATAATTCCACTTCTATTATCAATGTGCTGGTTCTGTAACATTACAAAGTGGGTTCATACCTATAGTTAAGGTGACATGGTCATAAGGCAATTCATAGTGCAAGAGGAAATGTGATCCTATCCTATATGCTAGTTCGAAATTATACATGTAACAGACACAAACTGTTCAAGACCTTGGAAAAGTATACTTGAATCAAGTCTCTACACCATAATATTAGGAAAAAATAGTTCAAAAGAGTTAATAAGGGTCAAAACTATAGGCTACTGGGTAACAATTTCAAAAGGAATTTTATAAATAGTAAAAAAAAATCATTTTTCACCATACCAGTTTGACTTTTCACCACACATAGTGGATTGGAGCCATTTTTAACAACAAAATTCAAACACCAATTCCGGGATCTAGGAGAAATGGAATGAGGAATGGTTAGAGCTAGGTAAATCCTCATCCCACACTCAATATTTTTTTTGTTTTTATTTCAATTTTTAATGGTGGATTTTTAAGTTTGGAGCACCACTACTTGGGTATCCCAGCGCACACAGGTCACAAATAGTCGGATCACATATAAGGCTAGGTATATGCAGAAAATGTAGTGATTTACATGTATACACGTGACTTTCAACAGGAAAATTTGCATCTGAGTGCATGCATACCCAAAACTATGGAAAATTATTATCAAATATTGTGTTTTCATGGAAGGATGGTGCTAGAATGGCATGAACATGAACATGAGGATGAAAATAGAGACATAGAAGGTGACATCGTTGCTCAACAAGAATTAAGAGCATGTGTTTTATACAATTTTTGGTGTCCTGGGAGCATAAGAGCTTAGCCAAGACTTCTTTAGATGCTCGTAAACTATTGGGACCTAGATACAGAGGCATTTCAGCTTGATGGGATGCCTCTAAGACTCAAGGTAGAGGATGTGTATTTCATCACTGGAATATCACACCTAGGTGAGGTAGTGAACTTAAGGGCTAGAAGGGTGGGAGGTGGACTCACAATTGAGGAGTGCATTGATGTATACTTCCTTCCAGACACTAAGAAGGTTGGAAGTCAGGTTCCTGTAAACTCTATTCAAAGTCTCAACCTCAAGATCATCATGATAATGATAGCCAGGATAGTGGGGTTATCATCACTACATTAGGATTCTAGGCCTCTAATGTTCTGTGTTTGAGTGTATGAGACCAACAATATATGACTGGAGTACATCCTTATTGAGAAACATGAAGAAAAAACTGTTTGACTACAAGCTAGGCAAGACGAGGAAATTTGGGTTCGCCAACATACTCAATACTTTTTGCTTCGAGATGGTACCAGGCCTTAGCCAAAGAATTCATATTCTCCTACATGGTCAATGGGATATAGCTTAGACTCGTTGGGAAGTTGTGATGCGATGGTTAGGGGGAGGTCATGTAGCTACACCCTTCCCACCTGTCTTTTACCACTCATGGTAGAGGAAGATAGTAGCCTTTTAAATCCTATTGTAAGAACATCATGACCTCAAAAAGAAAAAATATTGAAAAGTAAAATGACAAAATCTATTTTAAAAGAAAGGCCATGATGACTACCTAAAGCACCATCTATTTCAAACTTCTTCAAAATGAAACTAAGATGCGTACAACACACTTTTTCTTTTGTTTGAGAGTAAGAATTCTTAACAACCAACCAGAATGTAAACACTTGAGAGTCTATAATACCAATCAAGTTTCTACCAACTCATACCTAAGCTTGACCTAGACCTTTCTCTCAATTTTTCAAAATAAAAAAATGAAAATAAACTCAAATTAAGCTATTAAGAAACTAAAAGAAAATCTACTTTCTTTCAAGTTGACTAAGAAATGTTTAGAGATCTAAGTCTACACTTTCTTTTCAAAGTTTGTCTTCAACCAAAAATAAAAAATACAAGAATCTCATAATCCAATTCATCTATTTCTTGAATGTCTATCCAAACCAAGGCTAACTCAATTTCCAGATTTTAATCACAGGTGAAACTATTAGAAGCAAGCCAAAACAACTTCAGAAAGCCAAAATACAAATTCCAAGTTTAAAAATCACATTGGGATTAAAAATCCTACCTAGTGGTGCTGTTTGAAAGTAGAGTACAAAGCTTTATTGCTCCAGTGCTTCCTTTTTCCAACATGAGAAGAGCGGTGGCACCGCCCTCTGTCCACTGGATTAACGTGGTGGAACCACTTAATTCCTATGAAGAAAGTGTGGTGGTCGTTCTCACTAAACTTCCCAAGTGTGGTGGTGCTTGTAGATTTCAAAATAAGACAAAGGGAGAAAAAGAATATGTTAAAGTTCAATTACTAGCATCAAATAACAATTAAAAGAAAGGAAATAAAGCATATAAGGTAGATCAGGACATATCACTACAGCAAATCCTGGAATTAGCATCCCATTTAGCATCCCTTTTTAGTGTAATTTTTTTTTACATTGAGTGGTCAAACTAGATGCCAAATAGGACACGTCATGGACAAAAATTAAAGTGTCTCAAAAAGCATCTTTTTTGGCTTCCTAGATAGAATCCTTTATGATGTCCAAAATAGCGTCTATTTTTTTTCTTCCAGAATAGTGTCCAACTTTGCTTCCTAAACAACGTCGAGGTTTTCTTCCAAATTAAAATCATATTTTGCATCCTAGTGAGTGTTAGTTTTTGCTTCTTAAATGGCATCTCTGTTAGCACCACATTTTCATCCTTAATAGCACCCTGTTATCATCCAAATTAGCATCCAATATTGCATCCATTTTTGCTACCACTTAGCATCCCATTTTGCACAATGTTTTACTTCCAAATATGTGCGAATTTTTGCTTCCAAATTTGCACCAATTTGTGCTTTTTTTTTTGCATCATGTTTCATGCCAAATATTGCTTCTATTGTTGCACCATATTTTGCTTCCTATGCAGCACCATGTTTTGCATCCAAAGTAACGTCTTCTTTTGCTACCATATCAACACCCTATTTTGCTTCATCATTAGTACCACATGTTGCATCATTTTTAATGCCTAGTTTCGCATCTTATTTTGATACCATATCAACGCCATGTTTGGATTCATCATTAGTGCCACCTGTTGCATCCTTTTTAATGCCTAGTTTCGCATCTCTCATTTTTTTGTCACTAATTTAGTCATTTTTAGTAGTTTTATATACGAATTTTGGTTATTTTGTTTAGTCATTTATCTCTCATTGTTTGGTCACTTATCTCTTATTTTTTCTTACTAATAATATAGTTGTTTTTAACCGGTATTATAATATCATTTAGGCATATAGGGATTGAACCACCAACCTCATTCTTGTAAGGCATGAGCTCTTCCATTGAGCTAGCACCCTTTAAGAATTTGGTAACCTAACTTACAAAGTCCTCTATAATGGTAAAAAGGATCAATACACAACTTTGAGTATCTAATGGTCGGAAAAGGATGATAGATTTTATAAGTTCACAATATATGATCACGAAGGTTATGAAATCCATAAACCTTTTTTAGGAATTTTGAACAAAACTCAAGAAATTGGCTTAATGGGATTTCAAAAATCACTATTCCCTAGCAACCATAAGTGTACCACTATATGCGACATAACAACAACAATTTGTAGAAAATGATAACAGATTGTTCGTCTTCTCTGGTGCTTTTCCTAGGTTACATATACATATTAGAAATGTATCAAGATCCTCATAGGATAGGGCTACATTTGGATTTTCTCAAAATCCTCAAACTCAACAGAGAAATGTAGAAGTCTTGAGGTATATGCTTGGCCCAAAGTTTTCTTGAAGGAAAAGTCTAATGTGAAGCATTCATCATTTTTTTCTTCAAATTCTTCTGATACATCACAATCAAGTTTGAATAGTGCAGTTGGTCTATTTTCTCAAAATATGCCAATCAATGCAACGGTAAATCTACTTTTTCAAATGGGTTAGGATCAATGATAGGTTTCGAAGAAAGGGTAGCCCTTATGTTTGATAAAATAAATGGGCAGAAAAAGAATTCATTTGAAGAGATGATATTGGGTCCCATTGGCGATGGGTTTGGGTCGGAAAAACATAAATATAATGCACCAAAATAATTTTTTGGGTCCCATTGGGGGTGGATTTACAAGAAATATTTTTAATTCTGAAAACAAAAATTCAGTGCACCAAAAGAAGGCTTTGGGTCCCATTGGAAGTGGCTCTACTAGAAACACTAGCAATTTTGAAAAAAAAGTATCCAGTGAATCAAATGAAGGTTTTGGATCCCATTGGAAGTAGGTCTACTAGAAACACAAAAAAGTATGAAAACACAAATACAAGGGACCAAAGAATATTTCTAGGAAAGAACTCTCATAACCAAATTAAGCCCACAACAAAGCAGTTTTTGTCATTTTATTCCATGGGCTCTGGGCATGAGTCCATGGGTTTTGGGTTTCACCTTCTTCCACTACCCATGAAGAATACCATGGCCATAACAAGCAGCTAAAACTCAATGACCCTACAAATGCATGAGAAGAATGTAGCAAATGATCAATGTGATCCTTTGTTTGGGCTTGGCCTCCTTTCTCAACTGCCAACTTGCAAGGAAGAAATCATATCCATTTCCCATATCATGTGAACATGGAGAAAATACTAACTGAGGAAAATCCTCTAACAATACGGAATTTTCTAATAGGAAAATTTTGTCCCCAACACAACAAAAATGGTTCAGCAAGGTACAAGGCCTTAAATTTAGTTTCTAGAATGCTATACATAATACAATCATGAAAATTCACTAATACATGTTTCTTCCCTTTCTTAAAAACCTAAGGAAATTCTAATATTTTTTGTCACCCAAATCCAACCACCTTGGATAGTTGAGATACAAGGTGAATATGCAAAGGATGGATCAACACATTTGTTCATAAATCTTCTAATGCACTTGTAACAAAATGAATAGAGCAAGCATGATGCTCCAAGCTAGTTTGTGTAGTCAAAACTAAGGAAAATAGGGTTTAAATGAATGAAAATCCAAATCAAATGGATTTTGAACTTTGATTGTGTGATCCAAGGACAACCTTTGTGAGGAAAAAAAGTGTGACTATCCAAGACCTTTCACAATAGCATTCAAATTTTCGATCATTGCTAGCACATCACCTTTTGAAAGCTCAACTAGCATAGGATTGAATAGGTTCAAGAATACTTCCCAATATGTATGGGTTGGTTTATAAGTGACACATTGGAACAATGTTCTAATGGAAATCAAAGCACTATGGTAAATCCATGTGACTTGGGCTAGAAGTGATGACAAATTTCTTCATTAATATCCTAATTAAAGGTTTTAAGACAAAACAGTGGCTCAGTCGAGAGGAATCTTTAGAGTAATCCAAGTACAATGATGTTGTTGCAAGAATGGAGACAATCATGCATGTGTTGACAGTACTATTCCATGAGTGAGGTGAAGACATATGATACAATTTAACCAAAAATTCCAATGCTAAAAGGTTGTGTACAACACAATATGCAGTCCTATTTACCCCCATGATAAGTTTAAAAATCAAGGTGGTTATTGAACTAGAAGAATATTCTGACAAAAGATGCATGAAGGAAACTAATTCCATCTTTCAGAAGTACCAACCATCTTTAGCTATACATGAACCTGAAATTTCATCTTCATAATCACTCAGCTCTTCCTCCTCCATAACTATTCAGAAAAGGTATTCTTATAAACCTTTTCTTCCAAGAACTTGAAATTTTCACTATAACCAAGAAATTTTGTGGGATCTAAAAACTACATATTGGAGAATTTTGAAATTCAACAAGACAACGATATTAAATAACTACAAAAAACAAAAACAAAAATTGCTCAACCTTTCTCTAAAGCAAAAGGCACTAGAATAGAACATCAATGGAATGTCACATCAGGAAGAATATAAGATTTACATGATATTTCAAAGAGAAAGACAACTTCCATTTATTTAAGGAAAACTCTAATTGAAGCAAAACATCCAAATTATACTGGCATAAATATCTGAGTCCAAAATTCAAGATCAAGAAAGACTGTCATTGACACAGCCATGATGAAAAATTTAGCACTGAGCAAAGAATGTTAAGTAAACTTCATCAAACAAGGAAACAACTGAAAAGGAAGATAACCAAAATTTCCAGTGCTAAAAGGCTGTGTACAAAACAATATGCAGTCCTATTTACCCACATGATAAGTTTAGAAAACAAGGTGGTTATTGAACTGGAAGAATATTCTGACAAAAGATGCATCAAGGAAACTAATTCCATATTTAGGAAGTACTAGCCATCTTCAGCTATACGTGAACCTGAAATTTCATCTTCATAACCATTTGGCTCTTCCTGCTCCATAACTATTCAGAAAAGATATTCTTATAAGCTTTTTCTTCCAAGAACCTGAAATTTTCACTATAACCAAGAAATTTCATGGGATCTAAAAACTACATATTGGAGAAATTTGAAATTCAACAAGACAACAATATTAAATAACTACAAAAAACAAAAACAAAAATTGATCAACCATTCTCTAAAGAAAAACGCGCTAGAATAGAACATCAATGGAATGTCACATCAAGAAGAATATAAGATTTATATAATATTTCAAAGAGAAAGACAACTTCCATGTATTTAAGGAAAACTCTAATTGAAACAAAACAACCAAATTATTCTGGCATAAATATATGAGTCCAAAATTCAAGATCAAGAAACATTGTCAATGGCACAACCATGCTGAAAAATTTAGCATTGAGAAAAGAATGTTAAGTAAACTTCATCAAACAAGGAAACAACCGAAAAGGAAGATACATTTGATGGAAATGTACTTACAGGTTTTTTGCGAGAGTATATTGATGGTGTCACTCCTCTTTCAATTGGAGGCTTTTCCAACTGAATAAGTACGCAAAACGATGAAGATGGGGAGTCCAAAGAAAAGATATCATGGTATTGGCACCATACCTTGGCATGTTATCATAAACATATTTTCTTCAGTCAATCTTCGAAAATAAAATCAAGCTAAAAAATGATTGGTCTAACATCAATATATTATTTCAAAAATGGTAATGCAATAGATAAGCAGGGTGCCAAGAACATTCAGGCATAATGAACTAAGAACAGGAAACAAAATGAGGTAACTAACTAAATAAAAATCAATCAAATCAATTGCTCTCATAATAGGAAAAATTAAACGGTACTTACATCTTACATTTCATTAGGCAAGAACTAGAAATAGAAGTCCTTTGTTAGTTATTCTCTACTTTCTCTATGATATAAACATATTGTACCATCAAAAGGTTCTCGAAAGCTGTAGAAAACTTCAATCAGTTTCTTAAAACAAAAGTTCTTACCATCTAAGAAAGCAAATCTCTCATAGGAACACCGCATATTAGAAGTTTGTCCTTTTGTTGAAGTGACAACATACCTCATTCTCCAACATATGAATCCCCTCAAATGGTTGGAACAAGACATATATATAGACATGTCTGTGTATAAGGATGAGAGTTTCAATATCATGGATACTAAAGGTAATGTATCAACTTGAAATAGTAAAACATGTATGCTGAAAATGAATAATGTATTCTAATCAATCTCTACATTTCATGCTTTATTACATAGTTAATGAATCTCCGAGAGACGGATGGCTATTCTATTCATTGAACTCACCAACAAAACTTGCTTGAAAGGCCAAAGATGAAGCCTTGATGTATATCTTGAGTCCACTAAAACCCATTGAGATACATTATATCAAAAAATAGGGGAAAAAACAACAATGGCATGTCAATTGAAAGATATTAGTTATGAACTTCAAGAAGACATGTGGCCTTATTTGAAAAATTAGCATAAAGAATGCCTTCATGTGAAAGTGAAGACAAGTGCATATTGCCACTACATCAACTAAACACAAAACCTGCCACATATAGTTGGTGGAACTTCTGGTGTTCTCAGTCCAAAGATGTAGGAGCTCTCATTCTCCCAATCCAAAACAACTACATAAGTAAGAAAGGGGGAGGCACCAAAATGCTGCATTGAATAAACTAAAAATATTATAGCAATTGTAGCTCATCTCAAAGCAATGAACTAGAAATGAATGGCACAAACATCTTTGAACTTTCAATACTATCAAAATAAACATATTTCTAAAATAAAAAATAGGAATAATAATGGAAATAGGAAATAAAACCATAAATGTTGGTTTGTTACAAAATATCAATTCATGTTTGATGAGTGAATATGAAAAAAAAAAAATTGTTGAACTAAAGATAAATTGATTCATAGGTAGTAGGAAGTAAACACTGCTGATATTTCAATTTTGCTAAACATAATGCCCTAGGCCCCTATCATATGTTAAAAAATAGAAAGAGGATGTTTCTCCTATTTCTTCTGTCTGGATCTCATTTCAAGCATGGGTTTTTAGCATCCATGTCAAATCTCACTTGGTCTATTATCTATCACATTGCAATTTGTTCTAAAATTGGGTTCATCTGCTGCATAATCATAGAGAAGCATATTATGATCTTGGGTATGTAGCTATGAAAAGAAAACGTCATCGAATGAGCTCTAAAACAAAGGAAGAAGGACCCACACCAATTTCAGATCTTTGCTAGTCACCAAAACTGTCTGTTGGTGAGAAAGCTCTATGTTTCCATTCCAACAAAGGTCTATCAGACATGGACTCGAAAGAAAGTCCTCAAGGAGTAATATTAGTTCCAAATGTGCTAGGCTTGATGGATGACACCAAAGCTGATTTAGAGAACCATTCAACTGCCGAGGAAAAAGAACTAAGAATAGACATCGGCAGTTCTGCAACGGAGGAGATGAAAAGAACATCTGATCCATAAGAAAATCACACTATTGCAAAATTAATGGTCCAATGCATGTGGATAGTGAACTTATAGAAAACCTAGTTATGGAAGAAGTTGTACATGAAGAAGAGCACAAGAAGAATCAAGTACTATCCAACCATTTTTCTTTTCTTTTAACTAAGTTTTTAGTTATGGTTCAAAGGTATGCCATGTACTTATTAGGTTCACATGTTCTAGCATTGTTTAGAGGATGCAAATCAACTTGCATATATTCAGCCCAAGTCTCTAGTAGTTTGTTTCCTGC
Source organism: Pseudotsuga menziesii (assembly GCA_001517045.1). Classification (NCBI taxonomy): domain Eukaryota; kingdom Viridiplantae; phylum Streptophyta; class Pinopsida; order Pinales; family Pinaceae; genus Pseudotsuga; species Pseudotsuga menziesii. The sequence goes on from LPNX010661135.1 coordinate 73,870, forward strand.
AAAATTTTAAAGATCACATATGACTAGTTTTCTAAGTGACTGTTGGATGTACCTTTGTGTTATATCACCACTCTATGCACTTGGCACATTTATTTTTCTATCTTCTTTGTAGATTCTTCCAAATAGTGTAAAGGGTGATGACATTCTACATTCCACTGTGGCTGATGCAAAGGAGACATACAAGGTTTGTTGGTTGTTTTCTAAACAACTATATTATGCTATAATATTTATTCTAGGAAGCTATCTATTTTCTATTTTTCAGTTTTCAGTACCTTATGATCACTACAACAGATTGTGTTCCTCCTTTCAAGGTTAGTTGCAGTTTTCTCAGTAGCTGTCTATTACCTATTGTTGCTTCTTCACATTCCAACATTAAATTCCGGTGCAATTTTCTGATTGGGGTAGTCAATTTATGATCTCTAATTGACTCATGCTATAGTCAAGTTGGAGTTGATGGTTCATTATTTGGGGCTAGTATTGAATTCTGAACTATGTATATTCAAACAGTGTTAACAACTGTATTTTTTTTTAGGACATCTTCATGCTAATAAAATTCTAGCATTGGCACATGCTTGCTTGGCAGATGGACTTGGAAACCATTCCTGTAGGATAAATTGGTTCAGTAGAGGAGAGAAATAAAGTGGAAACTTCTAAGAACATGGACTTTGAAAACGAAAATAAACAACTAATTCAGAATAGAGAATATGATGAATGCAATGAGTGGACACCTGAAAAGGATAGTAGCATATTAAGAGAGAAAAAGAAGAATATAGATTCTTTAAAGGACAGGGGAAAGCAGGAAATGGCTAAACAAGCAATTAAGGGAACAAGGAAAATTGTCAAAGGTGATTTAAGTACCCAGAGGCTAGATAGAGTTGGCATGTATTTTCTATCTGAAGGTGTTTAATATGATAGGGTGGATGTCATATAGGTCTAATATTGTGTAAATAATGTTTTACTTTTGCATTATTTCTTCAATTTCTTGCATCTGATGATTCAACTCTTATTAATATGCCTCTTTTAGGAACTCTTATTATTATATTGAATTTACATATGGTAAATTATTTATTTTTCTAAATGAATCCATATATATTAGATATAAAGAACCGTATTAATACTTACGTAGATTAAAATTTGAAGTAGTCCAAAAGGGATAGCTCAATTAGTAAGATGTGTGCACACTCTCCTAATGAGCAGGAAAGGTCAAGAGTTTGAGCCTTGAGTCCTTCAAGATCAAGCTTTGCTTTGAGGAATTTCTTCCTCCTCAAATAAACCTTTTCCATACATATGAGGAATTCCTTCTTCTTCAAATAAATTTTTTTCATACATATCCTATCCTTTCATTGCATTGACAAACTTAAAAGAACATTATTTATAAATATCGATATTTATACAATAATCAGATTATAACACTCTAATATACATATAAGAATAAGAATAGAATCCCCTACCACCTCTACCTTATGACAAAGTCATACATGTATCTTATTTAAAGATAAAACATATAAATAAATAAATGTATAAATAAAAGATTTCTCCTCACAATACACATAAAAAAAATTACAACATTTCTTCTCTAAACATACTATTTTGTTTAACATAATTTTAACTTATCATATTCGTTTGCTTACATTTTATATGTTTCTTAAAAAGGAGATTAGTGATGGAGTATTCACAAAATCCATCATATTGGTTTGCGTACATTGTGTATGTTTCTTAAAAAAGGATTAATCATGTAGTATTCACAAAATCCATTCATAAAAGAAATAAGAGTTAAGAACTACTAACCAAATTTTAAATAGTGAATCGTCACTCCTAATCAATATAATTCCAGTTTATGAGTCCATATAGTTTTTAATTGTGAAAAAAAAATCAGTTTTTTAAAATAATTATAAGATAGAAGATAAAAATTAGAAATAACAATATGATCCAAATTCCATAAATAAAATATTTATGGTAAAATACTTTAATTATAAAATATGATTAATATTTATGTAAACAATCATAAAATTAATTTATCAAACTCATATTTATATAAACAATAATAAAATATATTTTTTCAAATACATGTTATTGCCTTAAGATCTGAGCAGAATGAGTCAACAATATCATAAACAAATGACATTATAATAACTCAATTCTTTTCCTCATTCAATTTCTACATTATTTCCATAACTGATCTGTGAAGATTTGGGGGGTGCATGCTATGTTTTGTGAAGGAACTCTTCAATATACATTGATTTAGGAATTTCCCACAGATCTAACTCATCGAATAATTTCCTTCAAACATGCCATAAACCAATTATATAGACATTCCCATGGAATATTAGAATTGCTCGCTTAAGCAAATTCAATGACTTAAAAAATGGCCATCTTATTACTTCAAAAGTATGTGGGAATACAACTTGAAAACACATGTTTGTAGTTGTCTTCATGGATCTAAACGAAATATATGCAATAGACAGTATTCTTCATTATGCATTGTGTATAACAGAGACAGACATGTGCACTACAATATCATTGGCTAGTGGTAGAATACAAGTAGGCTACTGCTGCAGCTACAAAAAATAAAAATACCCAACAAACTAAGGTTTTATTTCCACCACTTGCAGGTCCTTAATTACTCTACATAAGTAGTCTTTCAGCAAGACAAAGATGAAGGGAAGGAGGAGTAGGGTGCCTACTGTTGGGGATGTTGCAACTACTTGATAGAAGTGCATTTCCCTCAAGATAAATGCTTTACAGTCTGCTACATTAGGACTGGATAAATTACTTATACTTAATGAGGTCTAGAATATTTTATTCCATTTTTGGGCCAACAAAACAACAAAAGGTAAGCATATCTCAAAGGGTTTCATGAATTAGTAGTGTTCAACTTTCCTATTAGAGAATATGTTTGAAATTAGTCTATGTGGACACCATGGCATATGGATTTATGGTTTTTTTATTATAGTATGGCAATCATTAAAAAATTAGAAGGATAACTAATTAGCATTTTGATATGTGTACAGATTGGTGGAAACCAGCTCCACAAATGAAGAAAGACTGAGTTATGTTTTTGCAGATGTGTTATAGGCATTCATCCAAGATATATGGAATCCAACAGTCCATACAGTCCAAGATGTGTTACAAGCATTCGTTAAAGATCTATGGAAGTGTTGATCCAGGATAGAGCATGAAAGTATTTATTTCTCATTTCAATGAAAAGAGAAATGAAGTGGTCTATGGAAGAATGCATGTTGCATTGAAACAAACATTTTTTCTTTCCTAAAAGAGTAGCTAGTATGAAAAAACACATAAGTCATTTGAGGAAAAGAACAGATAATTCTAGACAACAAGAAAAAACGACCAGCTGTGTCGATTTACAAGACCAACTACTACAAGTAACTATAGAAAGAGGAGTGCATATCCAGATAATATTTGGAGAACAATGTTAAGACTCCCCAACATAACAATGTGTAAACTGTGCCAATATGAAGCCACAACAACAAAGCCTACAGACATATGTAAAGTGGAGGAAGTAAAAATGTGCCATAGATAGCAGCCTCTGATTTTAGAGCCATAGAAGCTCAAATGACTTCTTCTATGGGAAAATGAACTAGTTATAAGCATACTTGCAAAATGGAGAGGGAGAAAAAAATCTAGAGAAGCAAACTCTGCGGAATATTTTGAATGTACCAACTTGACTTCTTATCCATGCGAATTGTAGTGAAATTCTACTACATTCTATTCTAATATTGAAGCTCTTTAGGATGATGAAAGTATGGAAGAATACCTTTGTTTGTTTTTTAGTGACTTTTTTTATAGGTTAAGGTTGGATTTCATGATAATGAAAAATCTTGTAAATAGATACATTGGTCTTGAAAGGAGTTGAACTAGTAGTACTCATTTCTGCAAAGAGATTCAATAGCTAGTTTCAAAAGTAATTCTAGTATAATTCTTAATATGTTATTAAATATTTTTGAATATTCCTAGATAATTCCTTAACAATTATAGAAACTTCTCAACGTATTCGCAAAGACTCTTGAAATTTTCCATATTGTTATGTATTAAATTAATCTAGAAATAATAATAAAATTATAGCCTTTGAAATTTCAATTCAAAGGATATGTTACAATCCTCCCACGAAGGATCAATATATGCGTGGCTTGGCGTTATATGGTATATTTTGTGGAAGTTAAATGGGAGAGCCATGAACTTTTTAGGATCTATCTAAATTTATATAATCAGTTTTATGTGAAGATACCCTTCTCTTGTAGAACGCTTACCACTAAACATACATGATTACTTGTTTAGAATATTAAGGCCGTAGCCTTATATGCCATCATTGTAAAGGAAGTCATGATCATTTTGATTGGCTTTCATGGATGGTCTCATCTTCCTGGAGAACTAGTGCAGAGAGAGGTATTTTGAAGGTGTTTCTTAGCATTTCCAAGATTACTGCTAGTTAAGTAGGATGCACCGATTTGTCAAGTGAAGTTGAAGTAAAATGATTGCAAGATGTCAATTGACTGATAGATTTTTAGATCTTTTCAAAATGATCCAGAATTTTGAAGTCAGAGATGAGCCATCAATTGATATTTGATGGTTTCTCAATTTAGTTGTGTACCTCATCTAACACTTGCAATTTTTTTTCTACTAATAGATGCTTTTGACATTTCTACTTTGTTGTATTTCAGTAGTGGAATATCAGTCTACTCGTTAGGTTAAATTCCAGGTGCAAGTCCTGGGTGATTATGGCATAAGAGTATGCACTTAGCAAAATGAAAATTAGTTGTAATTACTTATTCAAATTTTAAGTGCCATTGTATTGGTAAAAAATAGGCTGCTTGTGGGCCTAACGAATTTGGGCCAATTTTAATCCTCTTGGAGCTAGACAGAAACAATTTCCACCTTAAAAAACCCAAACTTGCATCCATCGCTTGGGTTTAAACACCAAAAACCACAAACTTGCATCCATCGCTTGGGTTTAAACACTAATATCTCTTTTTCCAGGAAACAGTAAGCATGGGGTATGCATCTGGACACCTTTACTAGGAAGTGCTACAAATGGAGTCTCCAATATGGATACCTTACCTTAAATGCGTCTAGCCAATACCAAAAAAGGTCACCTCAAGGATTCTCCATAACATAAGGAAATTTCATACATTTTCCAAGGAGCTTAAATGGGGTTTTATAGAGGGGGAAATGAATAATAGTGCCCTGGTTACTCAGATGGGCTTGGAGACTAAACTTTGATACTCAATCAGGTATCCTGAAGAAATGCATAAAAAGGAGGGAGAGCACCTGGCCCACTACACCTAGCTTCTCAAATATTTTAATGGTAAATTGGTTCTACATCTCGGCCCACACACCATACTTGCATCTTCAAGATTTTATCCCACAACCAATGATGCAAAACCAGAAGTACACCCAACAGATTTTTGACCTTCCTTAGGAAGCTCCGGTATTTTTCATTTAGAAATAAAAATATTATTAAGTAAGGGGGCTTCTCACTGCTGGGGGGCATGGAATAATATCTGATATAGGGTTTGATTTCTCGTGCAGGGTTTCAGAGAATCCACATGCAACAACCAGGTTTTGCAATTCTAGGATTAAGAAGAAAATATTGGCACATATTGGGCAATCGAAAAAGGTGTTGATATCCATTGCAATTGGCATAATGGAAATGAAACCCTATCAAAATCTCTAAACATTCACACAAACCCTTAGACGACAATCAGGTATTAAAACAAGGCACAAGAAGTATATAATTTGATACGTAAAATGCAAATAATAGCAACAACATACATCGCATAAATCAAATTAGGGAAAACAAATGGGGATGAAAAATATACTGGCATACCTTAGTGAGCCATGCTTGAAATCCCTTGACCTTGGTGAGCACAAGATCTCTGAGCCTCCGTTGTCTGTAGGCAATTTTTTTGCCTCCTCCTCTTTTAGTCGGTGGCATGTCGTAAAACCCTAATGGAAATGACAAATGTAATCCTTATTATTATTTCTGTCTGGCATACCCTAAACAAGAATTATACCCCCTAGTCCTCCTCTTCCACAATTTCCATAACACCATTAATTTTCCCCTGCCCTTGATGCCACAATAGTGACAAAACCTCATAACAATTGGGCACCTGTTCAATTATCAATTAATATTTTACAGAGGCAATATTTTCGTGGCTCGTTGGCAAATGGAGGAATGCGCTGACGATGGAATCTGCTGGCCACAGGTTTCAACTTTTGTATCACAATAGAACTCAAACCCTTTGATCCCTCCAAATCACATATCTCCCTATGCTTGCTCTTCGGAGGTCTTGATACTCTGGATTGAAGAAATGCTATAGAGGACTCCAAATCACCCTAGCTATCTCCCTCTGCTTGCTTGTCAGGGGTCCTAGATGGACGAAATATTATAATATTTTTTTTATTTTGTGTCTTTTCTTGTTATATATGTGTGTGTGTGTGAGTGTGTGTGTGTGTGTGTGTGTGTGTGTGTGTGTGTGTGTGTGTGTGTGTGTGTGTGTGTGTGTGTGTTTTGTTTTATTTTGAATTGGATGGACGAAATATTATAATATGTTTTGATTTTGTGTTTATTTTTATATATATACATTTGTTTTGTTTTATTTTTGTGTTTTTATTTTTGTTTTTTATTTTATTTTATATTTTTATATATTTAATTTTAATATTTTTATTGAAATATGAATAACATAACATGTGGTATATTAAAGTAGGGAAAGTATGTAACCTTGGGATATGAAAGATTAAGCTGGGATTGAGTACGATTGGATAGATAAAGCATATGGTTTACTAAATTAAGAAATAAATAACTAGACCAAGGGAGTAATGGAGATAAAAGGGGGAAAATAGGGTTTGGATCAAAGGGAGAGAGGAGGGGAGAAGAGATGTTGACATGGAGGGTGTAGGATATGGAAGAGGAACCCAAACAATGGATGGCATCGGAGGTGAGAGAATAGGGATAGAAATAGTGGGATAAAATGAGGAAGAAGAGGAGGTGCACAACTAGGTTTACCACCATGTAACCATGTAAAAAATTTGACCCATACATGCATAGTTTCTTTTGTGGAATAGTGTGCACAACATAGGATAAACTTGGCATGGTTTTTTAAGAAAAATATCATTTTTTAAAGGACCCTGGTGGTGTTCCTTTACACTTATAACTTCACCATTCATTTTATCTAGTCCTTAATGTTCCAATACTGAGTGGACCCATGCATTTCATATCCATCTTGGAGAATGACGAAATCCAACACTAAATCTAGATGCTACTACAAAAGGGGAATGTCAAATTAAGCACTTCATCGTATGGAAGCACAATTATACTCATTTAGAAGAAAGACAACATATATGTAGTAATTATTGCACCCTAAAATAATCACTATAAAAATGGTCATCTAAGCACACACATAAAAGGACTTATAGTTTGTATGAAAGGTTCCAATAATTCCATTAATTCCTTGATGACAATTAGGACATCTATAAAACAACATTCAAATGAAAAGTAAAATATTGATATGAGAAACAACCAAATCAAAAGCTCAAGCATGTACACATATTAAGTTTTTCTTAATCCCTTATCACATATGCCAAAAATTCTAGAAATGCTTGCACCATAGGCCTAGCAACAATGTCTCAAAGAATATCATGCCAAAGACCAAGTATTTTTCACAATTGGCTAAGAGTAGCAACAACAAGTTAAAACCCCATGTCAATTTAATGAGCATCTAAAAAGTACTAGAGATTTCATCATGCAACCTACATATCTAAGAACACATTAACACAATCTACCATAGTACATCAATATGGGACAATTACGTGGAAGTGTCCAACACCAAGTTTGAAAGAAACCTTGCAAATGTTTCTAAAAGACCTTTTCTGTCCATGTTATTCTAGTTGAATACCAATGATTATAAGCTCTCAAGAAACTTTCCAAAGTTTTCTAATGTTTATTTTCTACCCATGTGATGATGATAGGTGAATAGAAATCATTATATCATTTGGGAGTACATGTACACAATGTTGAAGATAGGAGAAAACAAATTTAGACTAGCCTTTGGCGAGAAGCACTTCCTTTTTGATTGAGTGATATTTAGGAATGAGAATATGTAATGCAACAATTTTGTCATGGTCTGCACTAGTTTATGGAAATCTCGTTTTGTTCAATAATCAAAATTTTCAACATAGGCTATGAAATGGTACATATTTATACTTATATTTGTCTGTAAATGCTATGCAACAATCAAAATCAATAAACTAAGAATTATTTTAATATAATATTTAGGAAGAAAAATAACCCACTTGGTAGCATGCTCGACTTCAACATTAGGACAACAATACATAATAGATGACGATGATGATCATGATGATTAAGACGATATTGATGATGACGATGATGATGATGATAATGATAATGGTCATGATCATGATCATGATGACAATCATGATCATGATCGTGTTCATGACGATGATGAGGATGATGATCATGATGATGGCGATGATGATGATCATGATGATGGTGACGATGATGATGTGGATGATGACGAAGATGATGATGAGGAAGATGATGATGATGATGATGATGATGATGATGATGATGATGACGATAATGATGAAGATGTTGATGAGGAAGAGGGTGATGACGACAATGATGATGATGACGACGATGATGATGATGATGATGGTAATGACTGCAACGATAATGATGATGAAGATGACGACAACGACGACGACGATGATGATGATGATAATGGAGATGCTAAAGATGATGAAGATGTTGATCAAGAAGAGGGTGACGACGATGCTGATGATGACGATATTGATGATGATGATGATGGTGATGACAATGATGGTGATGACAATGATGATGATCATGATCATGATCATGATGATCATGACGATGATGATGATGATGATGATCGTGATGATGGTGACGATGATGATGATGATGATGAATATGATGATGATGATGATGATGATGAAGATGATGATGATGATGATGATGATGATGAAAATGGTGATGACGATGATGATGATGATGGTGATGATGATGACGGTGATGATTATGATGGTGATGATGATGGTTATGGTGATGACTATGATGATGATGATGAAGATGTTTATGGGGAATAGGGTGATGATGACGACGATGATGATGATGATGATGATGATTACGATGATGATAATGATGAATATGATGATGATGGTGGTGGTAATGACGACGGTGATGATGATGATGAAGATGATGATCATGATCATGATGATCATGATGATGAAGATGATGATGAATCCGATGATGATGATAATGAAGATGATGAAGATGTTGATGAGGAAGAGGGTGATGATGATGATGATGTTTTCTAGGCACAATTCTTGGCTCTATACTTGATGCTATGTTGAATGTTTTTCCTACAGAAATTCATGGTAAAATTTCTATCGCTAAGCCTGGATTAATATATGGTGCTATGCTATTCAGGATGTTTTTGGGAGGCTATTCTTGGTGTTATATGGGATGTTATTTTGGATGCTAATTGGGACGTTAATTAGGATGATAATTGTGATGCTAATTGGGATGCTAATTGGGCCATTAATTGGGATGCTAACTATCGTCCAAAATAGCGCCAACTTTTAAAAAGGGACGATAATTGGGATGCTAATTGGGATTCTAATTGCGATGCTAATTGGGAAGTTAATTGAGACGTTAATTGGGATGCTAATTAGCATTCAAAATAGCATCAAATTTTAAAAAGGGATGTTAATTGGGATGCTAATTAGCATTCAAAATAGCATCAAATTTTAAAAAGGGATGTTAATTGGGATGCTAATTGGAATGCTAATTGGGATTCTAATGGGGATGCTAATTAGGATGCTAATTGGGACGTTAATTGGGATGATAATTAGCATCCAAAATAGCATCAACTTTTAAAAAGGGACACTAATTGGGATGCTAATTGGGATGTTGATTGGGACTCTAATTGGGATGCTAATTGGGATACTGATTGGGACACTAATTGGGATGCTAATTAGGGCGCTAATAAGGATGTTAATTGGGACACTATTTGGGATACTGATTAGCATCCAAAATAGCACCAACTTTTAAAAACAGATGCAAATAATGCCATTAAAAGCGCCATCCCATGGAAAAGCATCCACTTTGTCCAAAAAATGATGAAAAATACACTAAAAGTGATAGTGGATGTTAAAAAGGAAGTTAAAAGAGACACTAATCACAGGGTTTTGTTGTAGTTTGTACAAGAAGATATAGTGAATCTCAAATCAAATATAACTAAACAACTAGTAGATCTAATAAATGAAGAAATTGAAGTTTGAAGCAAGGAAAGAACCAAGAATAACCAAAAGTTATAACACTCTCCCCAACAGAGTCATCAAATTTGTTACAATAAATAATCACCTTCTGCGGACATAAGTTGTTTCCCTAGCCTAAAACAATCGAAGCTAGAACAAAGGAGTCACAACAACTAAAAGCACTTCCCCTAAGATCAAATAGATACATGGAATGGATTCTTTTACCTATCATACATTGTGATATGCTAGCCTTTGGAGTGTTGGATCTCCACCTATTCACCTGGAATAAATACACAAGATCAAAGTACCAAGTACAATCTATGATCCTATGCTGATGACTAAGGATTTCAACAATGAAACAAGTGATTAATACACAATATTATTCATGGGAAAGGAAATTTTATTGCATAAATTCTCTTCCTTAGTGTTGAGAATTCTCTTCTCAATTAAATCGTTCCTCCAAAGCTTCAAGATTTCCTACCAAATGATCACTCTCCTTGGATAGATTTGGATAGAGTTTTGAAGGTGTAGCATAATCTTCCTCCCTTTACCCATGAGGGGTGAGCCAATAGTTGTACCCATGGGAGGATAGGGAAGGTTGAGAATCTCATGGGTGAGGTGGAGTAGATATCCTACATGAATGGATCTTGAATCCAGGTGTTCCAAAAGTATAGGGATGAGTCTGTCATGAATCCAATCTTCAAGAAGCCTCTCGAAGCATCTTTTTTACCTTTAAAACTCAAGCAGCACTCTTTGTCAACTGAGACAAAGAATTACCCAAAGTGCACTGCTCATTGTATGAAGGAATGTGGCAGTGGTACAACTAGTTTTTTAAGGGAAAAAGGTGTTATGCATATGGGTAACACACATTGACCACAAGGAAAGTGCAATGGTGGACAAAGGTATGAAATCACTGATCCTAGCCCACTTTCAACTTCACAACTTGGAGATTCAAGGAAAATATCGTTATTTGGTTCTCATTATGATGATGATGATAATTATGTGTAATGGTAATGCACCAAACTATATAGTGTAATGTGACATCATTAAGGGCTTAACATGCCCCTCCCCTTCAAAAAGTTATGTCCTCAACGTTGAAGTAGTTATGGATGTTATTGTATAAAGGATTCACCTTCCCATGTTGAATATTTTTCGGGTACATAGGGTACTCCCAAAAGACCGAACACCAAGAGAAGCCACTCACACAAATAGATCACAGATCAACGCACTGATGTTTTGACGTGGTTAAAACCCTCAAGAGGGAAACAACCCACGGCCCCAGCCAAATAGATACTTGGAGCAATTTATTATGCAAAAGAAATAAAGTTACAAATGAGCTTCTCATAATCGATCAACTAGCCAAGGACCCCCCATGCTCTTTAAATAGATATCATGGACAAATCGAGCGTTAAGCCATGAATCAAGGGTCGGTATGATCTAAGAGAAGTTGAACCTTCAGATCACTCTATGTCTAGAACATATCATGACCATCGGATTAGAATATTTACAAATGCATACTAATGCATACTAAAGAAACACACTTTACCTAATGCATATATTACACAAGTTGATCTTAACTAACTCCTAAGTGTCTAAATATCCTAACATCCCCCCTTAAGAACAACTTGGCATAGGATTGAAGGATTTACAAAAGTGACACTATTAAGAGAAGGAAGGAGGCATTAGAGCCTATCCCCCCTTAATGACACATTCATGAAATCCTAACATAGATCGAAGTTTAGAAAAATTCACTTCTATAAGAGACTTGGTGAAGATGTCTACAACTTGATCATCTGTAGGGAATTAGAACACTTCAAGAACACGATCATGAACAAGATTTCTGATGAAGTGCATATGTAGCTCAATGTGTTTGCTGTGTTGATGTAGAACTAGATATTTGGCAAGCTTGATGGCACTTTATTGTCGCACCAAAGTGGAGTAGGTTGTTGCTGCTCAAATCCAAACTATGAAAGGGTCTATTGAATCCATAAAGCTTCCTGACTGGCATTAACTATGGCTCGATATTCTACTTCTACTGAAGAAAGAGAAAGAGCTTGTTGTTTCTTACAAGACCAAGTGACAAGTCCAGATCCCAAACTAAAAACATAACCTACAATAGACTTTTGATCATCAGTATCATCGGCCCAATCTGCATCAGTAAAACCAAACAACAAAGGTTCCCTCCCTGTACTATAATGAATCCCAAAATGAATTATACCTCGAATATATTGAAGTTTTATTTTTGTTGCTTTCCAGTGACTTTCATGAGGTGTTTGCATATAACAGGAAACATGACCAATGACAAAGGAAAGGTCGAGATGAGAATGAGTCAAGTATAACAGACTACCAACAAGATGACAATACAAGGTGGCATCTACTTCAGGTGAAGTACAAGTGGTAGAAAGTTTCACTCCATACTAGAAGGGAGAAGGGGATGGTTTACAATATTCCATGTGAAAGTGACGCAGAAGGTCACAAGCATACTTAGACTGGGAAAGAAAGATTCCTTATTTGGTTTGAAAGACTTGGAGACCAAGAAAATAATGCAAATTTCCTAAGTCTGACATTTCAAAATTTTGCGTAAGACGGGATTTCACATGGGTTAAAAAATTTGGGTCATTATTAGTAAGGATAAGATCTCAAACATAAAGAACAAGTATGATGAGATAGTTTCCTACTTTATTGGTATAGAAAATGGGGTCAGAGTGGCTTCTAGAAAAACCAGTTCCAAAGAGAAAGCTATCCATTTTGGCATACCAAGCTCTATGATCTTGCTTAAGGCCATATAAGGATTTCTTAAGGTGACAGACAAGGCTAGAGTTATCTTGAACATACCTAGGAGGTTTGTTGTAATCTCATAGATCACATAAGGTTACCAATAATACAGACTAAAACATATATACATAACAAAGACAAGAGATAAGAACAAGTAGATGAATTAATAGATTATATTAACATGAATGGGTCCATACAATATAGAGAACTAAACTGAGTTCTCATCTGGCTCAATAGCCTAATATATATGATTTACAAACAGTTACAAAATAACTACATGTCGGTTCGGTGAACCGACACAACCTTAGGTGGCCGACCTAATCTCTAGTTTAGTCGACCGACCGACTTAGTCAACCGACCAAATAAGTCGGTTGTCGTTCAAGTCAACATACAGACTTGCTCCTCCAACATCTCCCCCATGAAAAAAATGTTTCTTTGTCCCAAAGAAACAGGCAGGTACAAAAATATTCTTGTTTGTCTTAGTAGTCATTATGATGTGCTTGGTCTTCATGGGTTGTGAAGTCTGATGGTCAGTCTTTTCTGTACATAGACTTTGACAATTGCGAGGGCCATCACTACTAGGTGATGTTGGAAATCCGTCCAAATTTGCAATATTTTTTGGATGTCGATGGTGAGTGTAGTCAGAATTGATAAGATAGATATCTTCTCTGATATGGAGATTTCAGCTATTCTCTCCATGTCGAGACCCATAAACTAGTCCTTCTCCTCTACAGTCTCTATAAGTCATTTCATCTACGGGAAAATGATGTCGACTTTTTCCAAGTTGGGGATAGCTTGGTGCACCCACTAATGAGCTTCCCACTTGAGTTTCTGTAGTTTAGTTGTCTCCAGCTGTTACGAAGAGAAATTCTTATGGCTTGGGGTACCACAACAGACAACTTTGACTCCAGAAATCAATCTTTCCCAATATGCAATAGAAATAAAATGTCTAACACTAAAGGATTAGACCTCATACCTTATTCCGGATGGTTGAAGTAGATCCCCGTTGAGCTTTCCAATATTTAGCTTGAATTGGTATAATACTTCCTCAACAACAAGTAAACAATACAAGCATACTATATCATGGTGTTAGATCTATTCTAGCATATATAATCCAGAATGTAAAAGCATTTGACATATTCCAATGGATACAACATTCAATCAAATACACATCATTGGATAGGAAAAGATAGTTCTTATTAATATAAATCAGAGATTACAAGATAGATACAACCTCTGACGGCACATCTGCGAATCGGAGAAACTGAATCCCCCACTTGGGCCTCCACCACCTCAATCCTCCATCTCTCGATAGCAAGCTCACTAGCAAAAGGAAAGCTTGGGAAGAACACAAAAGTGCTCCAAAGGGACAAAGGGATGCAGACTCAAGTATAAATTCCGGCAACAATGGACTATAGTTTCTTTGCTTAAATCTCTCTATATGCCTTCAATGTACCAAGGGGTTCCTTATATAGCTTCACAAGGGATAATGAAGGGTCGAATCCGAGCGATCTCAAGGCATATGGAAGGCCAGGAGTTGAATGAGTCAGATCCATGTCAAGGAAAAATCCAAAAGGATTTGGATTATGCACACATCCCGATGTACGCGGTTATCGGGGTCAAACCCGCATATGTACACAGTTATCGAGTTAAAAGCCACGTATATCATTTTTCATATAGTTTTAGGGATGATCAAGGAAACATCAAAGGATAAAAGATGGTCCATGGGGTCTAAAGAGTCTGCAGCGGGACAAGGGAAGGCCATACAAAGTGTGATTCACCTAGAGTGGTGAAATCTGCTATAACACCAGCACTATTTGATCTCCAATTGTGCTTCTAAGTGATGTATCAGTGGGCTTCCTCTTCTCAAGCGCTTGGATCTCCTATTGGGTCTGCCTGGTTTGTTGATAGACTCACCCATAGTAAGCAGGCTAGTCTCACAGTATTTCTTCCTCGATAACAGACTCTTCCATGTGATCTTGTAACACTTTGTAGGCTTCAGAGAAGGCAGTGTGCTGCACCATCAGCAGTCGGACGGTTTCTTCTTTCTGCTCCTCCTTTGTTTGAAAGTCCTGTTAGCTTATAGATGACTTTCCCAAAGATGTCTATCAGTTGGTCGAAGTAAAATTGGTTGTTGTGGTACCGGATTATTATAAACTTGACGGCTATTTCTTTTGTGCCACCAAAACTGGCCATGAGCGGTGCATTGACATAGTTGAAGATGGTACTATATTTTATTTTCTCTACAGCTTGAGTAGGATTCTTGTTGACATAAGCCCATTCTTTCATATTGGTCCATAGTTTTTTCCATGAGCCTTCCTGTGCCTTAGCATTCTTAATATTCTTTAACCTTTGGACTAAAGGTGTTTCTGCAGTCTGTAATTCTTTGGCTTTGGCTGAGGCTCTAGTCTATTTGGGTGCCATCTTGTCAGTTTGGTGGTCAATTTCACTAAGGTATTCTCAGCTTTCATTCATCTGGATGCTCTGATGCTCTCTCTGTATGAATTGCAATGAATGATCCTTCAATGGTCCAGTATTTATAGGGGATGCTTTGGATGTTTTCGTCGATGAGTGTATTAATGGCGGATGTGATGTTCCAGCTGGAACACTTAAGTGTGCGTTAATGGCGAGCTCAAGGTCATGAATGCGCGATGGGACTATTGAGGTCATCGATCGATGTCGGTTATGAAAATGGTCGATGGCGTTATGTCGATGGGCATGATGTTGGTTGTCGAAGTGGTGATTTCCTGTCATAGTTTTCTGCATGTACAGTATTATTTTGCTTTTTGTATTTTTAGATTTTTATAGTTTTTGTTTAACCGTTATGGTTGTTATATGATTTCTTTTGTTTTTTTAGATTATGTAGCATTTTATTCAAGCTCCATTAACAAGTTTCCAAAATACTATGCCTTGTAATGTTCTTAGTCGGACTGATCCATTGGTATGTGTCTCTTCGACAACATAGGGTCCCATCCATTCTGTATGTATCTTTTTAGGTGTACCTTTTACCCGATTATTGTATAGTAAAGCAATATATCCCACCAACAAGTTTTTGTTTTTGATTTTCTGTCGTGCCATGCTTTTTGTTGTTGTTTCTAAATTTCTTGATGTTGCATTGTGAGTATTCGGTGTTCTTATAGTTTACTCAGTTGTAGTAGCCGGTCCTTTCTTCTTTGTTCGACATCGACATGTAGGATCTCTGCAATAATAGGTGTCTATTGTCGAAAGTGTAATGAAACTACTGCTTCTTTTCCTTAGACTAGTCAAAAGGGGGGTTGGTCGGTTGAGTGTTTATATGTTGTTCTGTATGCCCATAATACTACAGGTATTTTCTCATCCCATTCGGCTTTATCAACATTACATATTTTTGTTAAATCTTTTGTTAATGTTTTGTTAAATGCTTCAATTGCTCCATTCGACTGAGGATGGTATGCTGTACTCCGACGATGGTCGATTTGGAACTGGTCGGTTAGGGCTTTGATAGTTCTATTGATAAAGTGTGTTCCCTAGTCACTAATTAGAGTTAACGGACATCCAAATCTGGTGATGATATCCTCATAGATAAAATTAGCAGCTATCTCACTAGAACATGTGTCAACTAGTCCTACCTCTACCCATTTGGTTACATATTTGATTGTAGTTATGATATACCTTGCACCTATCCTTTTTGTTAGTATAGGAAATGGCCCTATGAAGTCTATGGCCCAAATTTCAAATGTCAAACTTGGGTTTACTGATATCAAAGGCATTTCTATGCTAGGTAGGGGTCGACCTATTCGTTGACATCTATCACATTGACTTACAAAAATTTTGCAATCTCCGTGAAGTGTTGGCCACCATATCCCTAACTATTAGATTTTATTTGTAGTTGTGTCTTCTTGGAAATGTCCTCCTGCGGGTCCATGATGTGCTTCATGCATAATGTTGTCTCTTTCATGTTCTAGTACACACCTTCTAAGGATGCCATCTAATCCCATCTTGTAAAGAAATCCATTTGTAAGACTATATGGTGCAGCTTTCATAGCTAGGATTTGTTTCTTCTTTGTACTCATTCCTTCTGGTGCTTGTCCATATTATAAGAATTGGGATATTTCCTCTATCTCTGCTGGGACTGCTTCTATTTGAAATAGATGTGCATCTAGTAAGTCACCTTCAACTCCTATCAGCTCCTCTCTTGTGTCGATTTGGGATAAATGGTCGGGACCGACATTTAACTTACCTGGTCTGACAACAACTTTGAATTCAAATTCTTGGAATAGTAATAGCCATCGATAAATCCTTCCATCATGTAGTGGTTTATTGACGAGATATTTAAGTGCCTGATGGTATGTATAGAATATAAATGGGTTAGCTAGAAGATAATGTCGATATTTTTGTAATGCAAAGACCATTCCTAGTGCTTCTCTTTCTGTTGTTGAATAATTTCTTTCAGCTTTATTAAATCTTATGCTACTGTAAACTATAGGATAATCCATTCCATCATCTCCTGGTTGAGTTAAGATTTCTCCTACTGCTAGACCTGATGCATCAATATGAACATCGAATTTGATCGACCAGTTTGGAAACCTTAGGATTGGTGCTTCGACTAGTTTTCTTATTAATTTTTCAAATGATAAATGGCACTCTTCTGTCCAGTTGAACTTTTTATCCTCCCTTAATAGTTCTTCAAGTGGATAGGTCATATCAAAATAATATATTATGAATTTTCTATAATATCCTATGTGGCCAAGTAACACCCTGACTTATTTTGGGTTTACTGGTGGTTTTAGGTCGAAGATAATTTTGATTTTTGCAAAGTTTACCTTAATACCTTCTTTACAGACAATGTGCCCTAGCAATATCCCTATAGGGGTGACAAATATACACTTCTTGATATTTAAGGCTAATTGGGTTTGTCGACATCTTTACAACATAATTCTTAGACACTTGCAATGATCCTTTAACATGGAGTATATTGTCCAATCATCAAAGTATACAGCCATGGTCTTGTAAATATATTCTTGAAATGTTTTGACAACAATTCTATAAAATACTGCAGGTGCATTTTTTAATCCAAAAGGAATAAACTTGTAAGCAAATGAGCCAAATTCACATACAAATGTTGTTTTTTTCTTATCCTCTTTAGCTTTTGGCACTTGGTTATAACCTGAGAATCCATCTGTAAATGAGTAGCATTCATGTCATGCAACCTCATTTAAGATTTCATCTGCATAAGGAGTTGGAAATGGGTCTGTTAGTGTCACTTTAGTTAGTTCTTTGAACTCGGCACAAATTCTTAGTTTGGTTGGATCATGTTTCTTAAGTTGTACAACCATTGGAATTACCCATTCTGATTGGTCAATAGGATAGATGATGTCTGTTGCAAGCATGTTATCAATTTCCTTTTTGACTATCTCTTTCTATTTGTGAGCTAGCTTATATGGCCTTTTCTTCACAGGTCGAACATCAGGTTTAGTTTCAATATTCATTTCTCCCATTTCATGGACTAAACCTTTGAGATCTGTATAATCTCTAGCAAATACATCCTGGAACTCTTTTAATAGGTTCACTACTTCTGTTGTCTGTTCTTCATTCCAGTAGTCTCCAATCTTGGCCATTTTTGGTCGGTCATCATTTGAGATGTCAACTTCTCTGGTTTTGAATTTAGCATCTAGCCATTCTGGAGCTTTGGCTTCATTAATTGGTCGACTTCCTTCCTTAAACTGTGAGAATGTGGCAGGAAAGTCAGTTGCATTCATTCTGTCAGTATCCTCTTTGTCGGTTGTTTCAACTTTGAATACTGTACTAATAGGTTTGGTCGTTTCGACAAGGTTTGATTTCCATCTGAAGCTTTTCCCTTTTGTATTTTTGTTTTCTAACTGTAGTCCTGTTGACTATAGTATTGTCCCAGTTTGTATATTGTTACAATTCATTGTCTGTCGGTTATCTTTTAAGGGTTTATTTTCTATCGGTTGTATAACATCTTTAATCTGTTTTGTTGTTTCGACCAACTTTTCATTTTGTGGGATAAAGTTGAAATATTTAATGAAATTTTCTCTGAGTTCATGCCATAGGAAGGTTTCACCCCTAGCTTCTTCCATTTTATACCATTTGTTTGGTAAGTCGGAAAGGGTTGATGGAAACAGGTGTGGCCATGTTCGTTCATCCTTGTATCCAAGTTTTCTCCATTCTTTTTCACATGTCTTAATATGATCTTCTGGATTCTGTCCTTGGATGAATATAGGTATTTGAGACTGTTTGGTTAACTTCTTTGCTACAAATATTTCTACAAAGAAAGTTGAAGCTGTTGTCCAGGTCTGCAGTCTTGTCTGGTGGGTATCCCACCATCTAACAGCTTGTCCTGTAAAAGTTTCTACTAGACTTTGTAGTCAACCATGTTCACCAATATTTTTTGAAACTTTTTCTATGTGCATGACTGGTGATTCTCTTTCCTTATATCTTGGTACTTGTGTAGTATTTACATTGGTAGGTTTTAAAGTAGGGTATTCCTTAATTTTCTTCTCAAAGATTTTTGGGACAATGGACACTATGAAGCACTATTGGGTGGGATTTTTCTGTACTTTTTGAATAGTCCAACACCCTCTTGCTTGTGTTTCGTAGTTCTCGAATTCCCAATCATATAATTTTGCATCTGAACTATAACCGACTAAGTCTTGGTTGCCTAAATGAAGTTCTCCATAGATATTAGGTTCTGTATAATCTACATTGTTTTGTATCTGATAAAGTTATCGTATGTCGACTTCTTCATCGATAGGTTCAGTCCAAGATTCTCCTTAAGATGGATGAATAGGTACAATGACCTTTTTTCCATTTCATTTTAATTTTATTCTCTCTTTGTCCAGGGATATCAATGCTTTCAACTTTCAACACCAAGGTCGACCGACTAACGCTGGGAAGGAACTGGATCGTTCTTTAGGGTCAATGATTTCAAATTCAACTTTGGTCGAGATTCCTTTTATAGTTGTGTCAACATTTTTCTAGACTCCAATAGGTTCAATTAGGCCCTGGTCAGCTAGTTTCAGGTATATACCTGACTCATATAGTCGAGGTCTACCCATTTGTTCCCAAGTGTCACGAGTCATGATGTTTACTTGTGATCCAAGGTCGAGCACTACTTGTCGGACATGGTATCCTTCAATTTCCAGGTCGACAAGTGGGTCCGCATCACTTTTATATTTTTTATTTAAACTACGGATATTCTTTGCTTGTTTCTTGATGTTGTTGTGTTTTATTTCATATAGCAAATCAATCAACTGGGATACTAAGTTGTCTTTTTGTACGAGCTGTATTAATTCTTTTATTGTGTTATGTTGATTGTCATTAGTCTCTTCCTTTCGTGTAAATTCTTTGAATACATTTGTTGCTTCTTTATATGCTTGTTTTTCTTTAAGTGGATCAGGGTAGACATTCCTTTTCTTTTATTTTGCTGATTTTTGGGTTATCACTTCATTTTTTTGTCCCTTGTTGGGTTATGATATGCAAATTCTTTGTGTTTATTACATCATTTTTTTGCATGCACGACAAGACATTAACATTCTTCTTTTTATTTATTTTATCCAGCATGGTCGGGAAATCCTCTAGTGAGTGATCCCCTACTCCATAATGAGTACAAAATTTGAGGTCAATTATGTCTTTATATGGACAGTATACATACTGATGCCCCTCCTTATAACATGTAAAGCATTGGATGGGTCAACGTGGTCGGTTGTCTCGATTTCCATAGAATCGGCCTCGACCTCCATAGCCTCCACATCGATTGTCATACCAACGTTTGTATCTTCGACCTTCATATCTCTGATTGTTCTGATCGTTTGGCAAGTTGTTTTGCTCATTATTTTGTGCAACTGTAGTGGTCTGGTAGACTGCATGATAATTCTGTCAGTTCTTCAGGTTCAGATGGCAATCGGCTGTGTTATGATTTTTAGTTTCGTAGATTACACACCAAGATGCCTTGCCATTCTTCATGTTGAATGGGAGATATTTTTTTGAGTGGTCCCCATGCTCTTGGCATATGTCGCAAAAAAAAATTGTCTGCATGAATCGAATGTCCTGTCAGCTAATTTCCTGTCGACAGTTGTCTTTTGAATGTCTGGCTGTCGAGCACTTCGTGCACCAGATATCCTAACTTTTGAAGTTTAATTCTTTTAATGACTTCTGCACGATCTCAAGATGTTCTTCTAGTCTGTCATCAGTGGAGTATGTTGGTATGTCCTCATCTATTTCCACTTGGAGATCTTTTGTAAGTGCATCTTCGTAAGACTTGAATGTCTCCAAACTTATGTGTTGGCGAATTTTATGAGATAAACCTACAAAAAACCACTGGATTAATAATTGTTCATCTATAACATAGTCCAGTTGGCTAAGAAGGTATTTCCATCTCTTATCATAGTCGCAGACAGTTTCTCCTGGCTTCTACGATGTTTTTTTTAATTTCTTTGTTGCTAGATGTTTTGCATCTGGAGTTTTGAAAAATGATAGAAATTGCACTTTGATCTCGGCTTTGGTTTCTCAAGGTTGTATTTTAGAAAAGGTCATATACCAAGTTAATGACCTTTTCCTCAAGGCACTAGCGAACTGTTCCATCTTCATGTCTTCATCTGTAACTTGGTTAGCCTCCCAAGTCAACTCATAGACAAACGAGTGTTGTCTGGGGTCCTCATCCCCCTCATATAGAGGAATGTGTGCCGACCCATGACCCATGTCAAAATCACCATCGCCGCTTTAAGGAGGTGGCGGTGGTGGAGGTGGGGTGGGGGTGGTGGGGTTATTTTCTTGTTCCTCTATATAAAACTATCGTCGATGGAACTTTCATCTCCGTCGATTGTTTTTGTCATTTCGTCTTCGACCAGTAGTCAGTTGATTTCGACTTCTTCTGTCAATTTCCAACTGTAGTTACCTGTCCATAATTCTGAATGTTCTGTGTCCTCAAAAGATGTATTTGGAAAGTGGGGTGCTCCTTCATGTGTTGGTAAAATTAAGTGGATACTTCGGTTGGAGGGTACCGCTTGAAAGGTAACCCAATTTCCTTCTTCTGGTCGACGAATAATGAGGTGTCCTCCAGTGTATGTCTCATCATCTATTTGAGTCCATATACCAAAGTCACTAGCTCCTAGTCAGAGGTCCTCTTTGACAATAGTTTGTATCCGGGTACGCGGATTCAATAGAGATAGAGTTGTTCCTTCTTAGGGAGCTCTTAATTGGAGAGATTTTGGATGCTCTATCCACAATTCTTCTTCCATAGGGGATGCCTCTTCTTCCACATCTTCTTCTTGTCGATCATGACCCAACTCTGTTGGATTTATTTCCTATTCAGTCACCCTAGTACTCATTCCTCTGTGCAGCGCTAAGGCTCTTTCTCTTCTTTCTTCCCTCCTTTGTTGTCTCTCTTCCCTCTTTATTTTTTGAACTTTTGACATACCTTTGTGTGATACTATCTTCTTGATTTCCCTTTTGGTCGACTTATCATTACTGGTGATTGGTATCTGCTTCTAGTCGACTAGAATCCACTCCACTTTATCCTGACATATGACCAGCTACCCTCCCATGTTGATGTATATGTAACTTTGGAATGTATTTCACTTGTATCTCTTATATATTGAAACCCAATGTTTATTTTGGGATGTGCTTCAGTTATTTCATGCCCCGATGTTCCTATTAGGAAGTTCTATCATGTAAACAAGTCATGTCAAGTCATTATGGGTAACCCTCCTATTGTCTAAGGGTTAAAGTCCCCGCAGTTTCAGGGCACTAGGGTTATTAGACTCTCCTAGTCGAGGTCGGCCCTAGTAGGCTTTTAGTCATGTCAGGATTAGTATAAATAGAGAACTAGGGTCTCTATTTATCACACGACTTATACACACTCAAGTGTAGTGCATAGTTGAGGAAGGAGAAGACACTGGGGCTAGAAAAGAAGAAGGTTACTACTGTCCGGAGATCACTTACTATTTTGGTGCTGATTTTATCTCTAAGGAAGTTGTGGGGTTTTCACCATTTATGGTTTCCCCAAGGATAAACACTATGTTCATTGTCTCTTGTGTTTGATTATTGTGCTTGTTATTCTCTCAGTAAAGATCCAAATATAATGCTAGCTTAATGATGAAATTCTAACATGGTATCAGAGCTAACCTGAGAAGAAGACACTTTGCAGCTGTAGAAACTAGGGATTCCTAGTTTGTGGATCTTCCTCCACATATTTTCAGAAAAAGTAAGGTAGAATAACTCTCCTCCTTAGGGTGCATCTTTCTGTCGAAGCAGAATCCAATTATGAGGTTTTTCAGTTTTGGACTCAACACTACTACTGAAAATTAGGGCTTTTCACAGAAGAGGAATTTTTCAGTGAGCCCAGGCCTGGATTGTTCTTCTCCCCAAAATCAAAGTTAGGGATAAATTTCAATGCATTTGGGTGGAGAGATCTCTAAGAAAGCAAAACCCTAATTTGCTACTGAACCAGCATTGTAAGATTTCAGCTCCAAATCTAGATCTGACATATTGACCTGTTAAGATCTAAATATTTTGTATTTCCATTTGAGGTTCTCAGTTTAATATGTCTCATCATACCAAGCTTGATGAAAATCTTGAGGGAGATGATAACTTCCGAGCTTGGAAGTATAGGATCTCCCTTGTCTTGGAAGAGAATGAGTTGGACTCCTACATAAATGAGGAGGTTCCAGTTCTAGAGGGAGATGAGGCCAAGGCCTTGCATAAGAAGAAGTTGGTTATGGAAAAGAGAATCATTGCTAATTCTATCAAGGATCATCTCATACCACAGGTGTCCTCCCTCAAGACACCTAAATCTATGGTTGATTCCCTAACCAAATTGTTTGAAGGGAAGAACATAAATAGGAAGATGACTTTGAGAAACCAATTGAAGAATATGAAGATCTAGAATGTTGAGACTATTCAGTCTTACTTTACAAGGGTTTCTCAGATCAAGGAGCAGCTGGAAGCTGTAGATGAAGAAGTGGAAAATGTAGAGATTGTGATGACCACCTTGAATGGTCTCCCTAGATCATGGGACTCTTTCATTCAAGGAATCTGTGCTAGAAAAAAGTTAGTTAAGTTCAGCAGACTATGGGAAGAATGTTCTCAAGAAGAAGCTTGGATAGCCGCTTGAGAAGAGAAGATGGGTAGTGAATATCAAGCTCTCATTGTTCACTCCAAGAAAAATAGGAGGAGCAATTATCACTCCAAAGGTAAGATCTCACACTCTAGAAAATATTTGAATACTATTAGATGTTACACATGTGATGAGAAAGGTCACATATCTAGATTCTACCATAACAAAATAAATCTAAAGAAGAAGGGAAACAAGAGAAGACATCATGCCCATTCTACAGAGGATGATGAACCTTCCACAAATAGAATCAGACAAGAGAGTGATGACTCTTCAAGTGAGGATGAATATGTACTGATCTGCACTCTCATGGTAACTGTTTCACATGGAAGCAATGATTGGCTTATAGAAAATGGTGCTTCCAAGAACATGACGGGATTCAAAGAATCATTTGTGAATCTTTCTGAACATGACTCACCTCAGAAGGTGAAACTTGGGGATGACTACCAGTATCCAATAAAAGGTAGTGGTGAATCCTTCTATAAACTAGACTTTGGAAAGTCTTTGAATATGAAGAATGTATTATTTTTTCTAGGACTAAAGAAGAACATCCTCTCCATATCTGTATTGGATGCAAAAATGAATGAGGGTTTCTTTTGTAGATGGCCAAGTTCTTATGTGGCCAAAGGGAAAGACTTTTGACGATGCAATAGTGATTAGAGAACAAGAAGGAGGTCTATAAAAGTTGAAGGGCCAACCATATCAAGCTTTGGTTCATGACACAGTATAACCAAATGAACTTTGGCATAGAAGGCTTGCACATGTACATTACAGAGCACTACCACTTGCAAGCAAAGCTGTTGAAGATTCTAGAAATTCAAGAAAAACATGAAGGGGTCTGCAAAGGATGTGTGAAAGGAAAGAACACAAAGAAGACATTTCCAAGTAGTGAGAGCAAAGCAAAAGGAATCTTGGAAATCATCCACTCCCATGTATGCGGACCAATGTCATCAATCTCACTAAGCGGATATGTGTACTATGTTTCTTTTATTGATGACTTTTCTATGAAGACATGGATTTACTCCATGAAGAATAAAGATGAAGTGTTTAGCATGTTCAAGGAATTCAAAGCCTTGATCGAGAACCATACTGAAAACAAGATCAAGACTTTTCGATCAGACAATGGCAGAGAATTCACTTCAAATGAGTTCAAGAAACTATGTAAGGACTTGAGGATTAAGAGGGAGTTGTCCACTCCTTACAATCCACAATAGAATGGGATTGCAGAAAGGAAGAATAGAACCATCATGGAATATGAAAGAGCTATGCTTCATGATCAAGATCTTCCTATGCATATTTGGGTAGAAGAAGCCAAAACAGCAGTGTATGTACATAATCGTACTCCACACAGAGTACTCGAGAACAAAACTCCTGAAGAATTCTTCTCCAGCAAGAAACCAGAAGTCATTCATCTCAAAATATTCGACTGTCCTATGTACATACACATTCCAAAAGAGAAGAGAACGAAATTATATCCTTCAAGAAGGAAGGGTATATTTGTGGGATACTCTGAAAGCTCGAAGGCTTACATAATATACTTCCTAGGGTTCAAAAAGATTGACATCAGCAGGGATGTAACATTTGATGAAGATTCAACCTACATAAAATCTATAAAGAAACCTGCTGAAGAACCTGAAGAAGCAGAAGCTCCCAGAATTCATGATACAATAATGAACAAAGAAACTCAAGAAGAAGATCAATAATTTGAAGAAACACAAAGACCTATAGATCCACCACAGAAGAAGAATCCTCACAAGAGGAAACCTGCTTGGGTACAAGAGATTATCCAAGGTGCGGAAAGATATGGGGTTCCAGAATAGAATCAAAGAGAAAGAAAGAGGACTAGATCCTATTCCAGTTATGTAGCTTTACTATGTGACTTCATTGATAAAGAACCTTCCAAATATGAAGAAGCGACAAAATGGAAAGAATGGAAGGATGCGATGATTGAAGAGTATCAATCGATCATGAAGAATGATGTTTGGGATGTTGTCCCAAGACCAAAAGGGAAGTTATTTGTAACTTCCAAATGGATCTACAGGATCAAGCATGTTGCAGACGGCAGCATTGAAAAGTATAAGGCAAGATTCGTGGCTTGGGGTTTCTCTTAGAAAGAAGGAATAGACTATGAAGAAACCTTTTCACCTGTATCCAGATACACTACCATCAAATCGGTACTTGCTCTGGCTACAGTGATGAAATGGAAGATACACCAAATGGATGTCAAGACTGCTTTCTTGAATGGTGTAGCAGAAGAGGATGTGTATGTGGAGCAGCCACTTGGTTTTGAGACACATGATAGGGATTCTCATGTGTGTAGATTGAAGAAATCCCTGGACAGTTTGAAACAAGCACCCAGGACATGGTACGGCAGAATTGACAGCTTTCTATCCAGTTTGGGCTTTACCAAGAGTAAAGTAGATTCCAACCTTTACTACAAGGTGGAAGATGGAAACCTAGTGATACTTCTACTATATGTAGATGATTTGTTTTTGAAAGGTATGGATGGGTTGATTGCTAATACAAAGAGAAATCTTGTTGTTGAGTTCGAGATGAAGGATTTTGGAATGATGCATTATTTCCTAGGTATGAAGGTGTGGTAGACTACAGATGGAATATTCCTTAGACAAGGAAAGTATGCAGTAGAGATCCTGAAGAGATTTGGGATGATGGATTGCAAGGAATTAACCACACCTATGGAATCAAACTTGAATCTATTGAGTGATGCTTCATCAGAGATAGTTGATGCCATGATGTATCGTCAGATGATCGGGTCCTTGATGTACCTGATGAACACGAGACCAGATATTTGCTTTGCTGTGAACACCTTGAGCCAATACTTGACAGATCCGAGACATGTTCACTTGACTGTTGCAAAGCATATTTTGAGGTACCTGAAGGGTACGATTGATTATGGGCTCAAGTATAAGGCTGATGAAAGGATTAACCTAGAGGGTTACGCTGATTCAGATTGGGCAGGTAATGCCATCAATAGGAAGATCACTTCAGGTTGTTGCTTTATTATGGGATCAGGTGTGATCTCATGGTTTAGCAGGAAGCAATCCTATGTGGCACTGAGTATAGCTGAAGCAGAGTATGTTGCATCATGTTCATCTAGTTGTGAGGAAGTATGGATGAGGAAGATACTGTCTGATTTATTTGATCTCCAGTTAGATGCTACTTGTATGTACTATGAAAACCATAGTTCTGTAAAGTTGTCAGAGAATCCAGTATTCCATGACAATTCAAAGCATATCGAGATCAAGTATCACTATATCAGGGATATGGTGCAGAGAGGAGCAGTGAAGCTCCAGTATGTTGCGACAGACGAACAGATAGATAATGTGTTGACTAAGCCATTGGCTAGGGCGAAGTTTGAGTACTTCATGGAGAAGCTTGGTGTTCTCTAGATCGAGGTTCCTCCCAAGAGGAAGTGATGTGTCACTGCTGATCCCTTCTGACATGGTCATAGGATTGGTTCCTTCCATGATCAGATGTAAGTGTCGTTCCATTCTGACATGGTGAGAGGATTGGTTCCTTCCATTATCAAGTATATGTAAATGGCACATCCAGCATGAAAAAGGGTTGGCTCTGTGAAGACACATCTAGTATGAAAAAGGACTAGCTCTGTGTAGATGGCCCATCTAGTATGAAAAAGGACTAGCTCTGAGAAGACTCATCTAGTATGAAAAAGGACTAGCTTTGAGTAGCTTCCACATCTGGTATGAAAATAGACTAGCTCTATGATGCCTCATCTGGTATGAAAAAGGACTAGCTCTATGATTCCTCATCTAGTATGAAAAAGGACTAGCTCTGAGAAGACTCGTCTAGTATGAAAACAGACTAGCTCTGAGTAGCTGCGACATCTGGTATGAAAAAGGATCAGATCTGTGATGCCTCATCTAGTATGAAAAAGGAATAGCTTTGAGAAGACTCATCTAGTATGAAAAAGGACTAGCTCTGAGTAGCTGCCACATCTGGTATGAAAAATGACCAGCTCTGTGATGCCTCATCTGGTATGAAAAAGGACCAGCTCTGTGATGCCTCATCTAGTATGAAAAATGACTAGCTCTGAAAAGACTCATCTAGTATGAAAAAGGACTAGCTCTGAGTAGCTACCACATCTGGTATGAAAAAGGACCAGATCTATGATGCCTCATCTAGTATGAAAAAGGACTAGCTTTGAGATGATACATCCAGTATGAAAAAGGACTAGCTCTGTAGAGGTTCCTATGATGAGAAGAATCAAGAGATAGCACCTGTGATGATTCCCAGTGATGATCCAGATCAAGTGATGATGATCCAAATCTAGTGATGATGATCCAGCAGAAATGATCCAGATCGAGTGATGATCCAGATCCAGTGATGATGCCCAGTGATGATCCAGATCAAGTGATGATCTAGATCCAGTGATGATGTCCAGTGGTGATCCAGACCGAGTGATGATCCAGATCCATTGATGAAGATGACTTGAAGATGAAGAATAGTTGAAGATGATGAGGAATCGATGATGATCCATATGATACAGACAAGAAGACTTGTGCTGAAAATTGTGTCAAAAGAATACCTTCCTAGTTAAGAGGGAGTGTTGATGTATATGTAACTTCGGAATGTATTTCACTTGTATTTCTTATATAGTGTAACCCGATGTTTATTCTGGGATGTACTTGAGTTATGTCATGCCCCGATGTTTCTATCGGGAAGGTCTATCATGGAAACAAGTCATGTCAAGTCATTGTGGGTAACCCTCATATTGTCTAAGGGTTAAAGTCCCCACAGTTCTAGGGTACTAGGGTTATTAGACTCTCCTAGTAGAGGTCGGCCCTAGTAGGGTTTTAGTCATGTTGAGATTAATATAAATAGATAATTGGTGTCTCTATTTATCACATAACTTATACACACTCAAGTGTAGCGCATAGTTGAGGAAGGAGAAGACACTAGGGCTAGACAAGAAGAAGGTTACTGCTGTCGGGAGATCACTTACTATTTTTTTGCTGATTCTATCTCTAAGGAAGTTGCGGGGTTTTCACCATTTATGGTTTCCCCGAGGATAGGCACTGTGTTCATTGTCTCTTGTGTTTGATTGTTCAGCTTCTTATTCTCTCAGTAAAGATCCAAATATAATGCTAGCTTAATGATAAAATTCTAACACCCCATAGCCTACCCAGCACTTGAGAAAGCCCGGATAGTTTGGTCTACTTTCTTAGGAAGTATTACCACTCCCTTTCAGCAATGAATTTTTCCCACCTCTTTTTATTTTCTACCCAGTTAGGGTTTAATGGCGGTCCGTGAAGTGATGGACGAGGTTTGAAAATATGACCCACTCCCTTCTCTATCAGGAACTTAAACAGCAAGGTCAGTAAGGAACACATAAATTGCTCGGTGAGGTATGTGTAAAATTTCTCCTTGACGGTTTCCACTGAAGTTCTATCTTCTACTGCTTTCTCCTCGTAGAAGTCGTCGACAATTTTTTTGAATCACTTTGACAAGTTCGTTCTTCCCCCTTGGATCAGTTTTTCTAGCAACTGTTGATCTTTAGTCCCTTCCGAATTTTTCATCCAGGAGTTTCTTCAGAATTTGGGACACTGATTCTACAAACTTCTCATGTGTCTCTGTAAAGAATCTTGCTTTTGCTTGTGTGGTAGTTAATCTGTTTCTTCATGCATAATTCTGCAAATAATTTGCAATTTTACGTTCCTGCCAGTCCTTAATCTCCTATTCTGATATCATCTATTTGCATACATCTCAGACATGTACTACCAGTAATGGAACCAATGTTGTAATCTCACAGATCACATAAGGTTACCAATACTACAGACTAAAACATACATACATAACAGAGACAAGAGATAAGAATAAGTAGATGAATTAATAGATTATATTAACATGAATGGATCCATACAATATAGAGAACTGAACCAAGTTCTCATCTGGCTCAATAGCCTAATATATATGATTTACAAACAGTTACAAAATAACTACATGTCAGTTCGATGAACCGACACGACCTTAGGTGGCCAACCTAATCTCTAGTTTAGTCAGCCGATCAACTAAGTCAGTTGTCATTCAAGTCAACATACCGACTTGCTCCTCCAACAAGGTTGTTCCATGTAAATTTCCTTTTACAAATCACCATGTATGAATGTAGACTTGACATCCATTTGATGGACTTCCTAGTTATGTAAGGCGGCAATGGAAAGAATAAGGTGGATGGAGTTCATTTTTGCAACAGGAGCAAAGGTTTCATTGTAGTCAATCCCTTCAACTTGGGAAAAACATTTGGAAACTAACCTTGCCTTAAGTCTTTCAACACTTCCATCTAATGCATACTTAGTTCTATAGACCCATTTACATCTGATAAGTTTTCTTCCTTTTGGAAGAGGAACAAGATCCCAAGTATCGTTCTCCATTAAGGAACGATATTCTTCATCCATAGTTGCATCCCAATCTAGATTTCTTGAAGCTTCAGCAAAGGTTTCTAGATCATGATTCTTGAAAACTTGATCCAAAAGAGAAGAGTCTCATTGAAACTGAGAACGTGCTTGATGTTGATCTCTAGGATCACTAGTAAGATCACGAGCTGCTTCACATGTTGAACGGACCCATCAAGGAAGAATTGGTGCTAGTGCAACTGGAGGAACATGAGCAGGAGGAGGTGTATTTTCATCCTCACTGTCATCATCAGAAACTGGATCTAGAAATATGTCAAGGAATTTGGAAGGATAAGGAGGCACAATCACTGAATCAGGCTCACAGGACAAATATGGCACAACCACCGAGTTAGGCTTGCAAGCCAAGAGATTTTCATCAAATTTAACATCTCTTCTAATGATTATATCCTGAGAATTTTGCTGAAGAAATCTATAACCTCTTACATCTTTAGAATATCCAACAAATATGCACTTTTCACTTTTAGGCTGCAATGCTCTATTTTTTTCATCTGGAATGTGAGCCCATGCTTCACTACCAAACACACGGAAGTGACTTACATCTGGTTTAATTTTACTCCATGCTTCTTCTGGTGTTATACCTTGTAAAAATTTAGTGGGTGTGTGATTAACTATGTAATTTGCACAATTTATGCCCTCAGCCCAAAATTGAAGACTTAGTCCCTTAGATTGGATCATACAATTAGCCATTTATTTTAAAGTGTGGTTCTTCCATTCAGCTACACCATTTTGCTGTGGTGTATATGGAACAGTGTGTTGTTGTTGGATTCCTTGTTCAGTACAGAAAGTAGTGAACGTTTTGTTAACATATTCCCCTGCATTATCAGATCTTAACCCTATAGTTTGATGACCAGAATGTTTTTCAACAAGGGCCTTGTAGGCCAAGAACATGTTAAATAATTCACTCTTAAGTTTTAGGAAATAAACCCAAGTGCATCTGGAGTAGTCATCAATGAAAGTTAAGAAATATTTGAAACCAGAAAAGGAAGCAGATAGAAGAGGACCACATAAGTCACTATGCAAAAGCTCCAAGCGAACTGAGGTGTGCCCAGAGGCACGTTTGTCAAAACTATCACGATGATGTTTTCTGAGTACACAACCAGAACAAACACCATCCCTGCGGGATATCATCAAAAGACCTATCAGCGTATTGTATTTACATAATTGTTGCAATGAGCGATAATTCAAGTGACCAAATCGCTCATGCCAAAGTTTGCTCAAGTTATCACTATGAGCAACAAAAACTGAAGGAAAGGATGATGAACCAAAGTTATTAAATTTGTACAACCTGGTACTATCATCAACAATTCCAGTAGCAAGCACATTTTGAGGATCTTTAAAATCCTTGATTACAACTTGCTGAGGTGTAAACGTCACATTTTTACCTTCACCCAAATGATTGATTTGATAGACTGATAAAAAATTGCAGGAAATTCTTGGAACACATAGTACATCACTAAAATGACCATTTTCTACTAGAATTGTTTCAGATCCTACAACACTTAGAGATCTATCATCACCAACAAATATTTTTTTGGTGTTACATTCATGCATAGTAGAAAAAATGGCTTGATCCTTAGCCATATGATAATATGCTATAGAATCAATGAGTCATTCATTTGAAGTAGAAGAATATGCAGTATAAGAATAACTAGAAGCACAAAGTGCATGTCCATGAGAGGTAGATTCTGAAGACGAATCTAGGCTGATGTGGTGCTTCTTCATTGCTTCTTCCAAGGCTGTCATATTCCTGAAACACTTAGATTCATCGTGATTATCTTTCCCACAAAAATTGCAATGACGCTTAGTCTTCTTTCCTTTTGGCTTGGATCCTTTGTCATTTTTTAAAGAAGGAGTTGACTGAGAGGGTTTGGGACCATTGTTTGGCTTATTATTGTGAAAATTTTGTTTCTTGGGAGGCTTGGACTTTTCTTTCTATTGAGACAATAGGGCTTTCCCATATTTATCTGCATTTTTAATTATTCCAAGATGAATGAGCTTATCTTGATCTGTAAGTAAGGAATCACAACAGGATTCAAGACTAGGATCTTGATATCTAGCTGCAGTCAGGGATTATTTCATGGAGTAAAATGTAGATACAAAAACAGAATATGTAGGTACAACTTTGGAAAGAATATGATAAATACATTGTTTGTCTTCTTTCTTAATCTTGCCTTCTTCACATAAGAGTATAAGAGTTTTATACTTAGATAAATAATATTGAATGCATGAAAAATCACTTGGATTCAAAGAAATCAACTCATTCTCAAGTTGATGACCTCGAGTTTCATTGTGTTTACCAAACACAGATTCCAACTTTTCCCAACCTTTATCAGGTTCATCAATTCTAGATATGTGGAATCGCAAATCAGTAGAGATTAACATCCCAATCAATCCACGAGCTTCATCACATATATTTTCCCATTTTATTTTCTTATCATCATCAGTGGGTTCTATTTCTTTCCTTGAGGTAATTTTGAAAAGTCCCCTACTTCGTAGAACATCCTCCATATGAGATTTCCATGAGAAGTAGTTAGAACTAGTAAGTAGAATATCACAAGGGGCGGCCATACTTGAAAATAATGGCTGAAATAACATAAACTAACTATCTGGATACAAAGATCTCAAAAAATTAGTCTGTTTAAAAAACAACGACACTAAAAAATGATCCTAGATTATGAAGTTATGCTTGATCAAAGAAAATGTTGAAAATGTCTCCAATAGTGACGTGGCAGATATTAACTTGACCAACTAAAAAAAAGAACCCCCTTCTTCCCAAGATGAACCTTTGACAATCACTTACAAGAAATATGTTTTTAAGTAAATCACTTTTGTAAAATAAGTGATGTTCACTTTTACAATAATGGTACTTTAAATAGTGTGGAAATAAAAAAAACTTAAGTGACTCACTTTTTTATTTTATTTTATTTAAGTGAGATGCACTTTTACAATAAAGTAACTTGAAAATAGAAATTGCATGCACTAAAAAGTAACTTAATAAGACTTGAACTCAAGACTTCAACTTTGGACTAAGTTAGCTAAGTTTAAAAGGTACATAAAAGAAGGGAATGAGGAAGGGGGAATTTTTTTTACTCTTCTCTCTCAGTTTCCATGCTTGCTTCTTTTTCCTGCAAATCACACCACAAACCAAAAAACAAAAACAAAAAAACCTTTCCCACGCTTGTGGGGTTAGATCTCGTTAGCTTACCTAGAAAGTCTATGTTTTCTCTTTGTTTCTGATTCAACGGATTAGAATATTTACAAATGCATACTAATGCATACTAAAGAAACAAACTTTGCCTAACGGATATATTCCACAAGTTGATCTTAACTAACTCCTAAGTGTCTAAATATCCTAACAAATATTCTGCGGGTAAGTTCTTCCATTTAATGAGATACTCTAGAATTGATAGATTTCAAAGATGTCTAGTTCTTATTTCATTAATTCATTTAGGATCCAAGATTATTTTTCCTTCCTCATCAAGTTCTGGTAATATCGTTTGAATTGTTATCTTGTCACCAATTACCTTCTTTAAATAGAAAACATGGAAAACTGGATGGACATGTGAAGATGCAGGTAGTTCCAATTTTAGGTCATACTACCAATATTTTGTAATACCTTATAGGGACTACGGTATTTATGTGATAATTTATTATCATTATTGGTGTTCTTCAGGGACATCCGTTTGTATGGTTGTAGTATTAAAAACACCCAATCCCCCACATTAAATCTGTGTTCACAACGATGTTGATATGCTTGTTGTTTCATTCGATTTTGTGCTAGATTCAGGTTTTCCTTTAAGAGTTGAAGAACTTATTGTTGATGCTTCATGTGGTCTTCCATTGCTTGAACCTTAGATGATTCTCTTAGTGAAGATGTGATGGATGGTGGATGATAGACATAAAGTGCGATAATTGGGGTCATTTTTTATAATGTATGGAAGGAAGTGTTATACCACCATTATGCCAAGGGTAACCACTTGACCCATTGTGTTTATTGATTAGCTACAAAACATCGAAAATACCCTTCCAAACATTTTTTTTTATATATTTGTTTTTCCATCAGATTAAGGGTGATAAGATGAGCTATGAGCCAATTGAGTAACCAAACAAGAAGATAATTCGATCCAAAAATTTCCAGTGAAAATGGGATCCCCATAACTTATTATAATATTTGGAGTACCATGTATTTTTTGTAATATCTGCATAAAATAATTCATGACCGCGCTTTCTTTGAGGGGATGAGATAGTGCACATAAGTGTGGATATTTAGTAATTCTATCAACAGCCACCATAATGGAACTCTTTACTTTGGACTTGGGTAAACCTCTGATAAAATACTTCGAGATCCCAGTCCACCTTTCACTTGGAATGGTAAGTGGTTGTAGGAGACCAAGGGTCTTAATTGTTTCCACTTTATTTTGTTGGAAAATGAAACATTCTATCACAAATTTTTGAACATCAGTTTTAAGACCATCCCAAAAAGGCCATTCTTTACCCTGTGATAGGTTTTTAAGAAACCAGAGTGCCCTCCTATCAGAGAGGAGTGGAATTCAAAAAGTACCTTTTGCTTGAGCTGGAAATTATTACTAAGATATAAGTGATCCTTGTACCATAGGAAGTCATCTTTCCACCTAAATGTATTAGAGACACTAGGATCCTGTTGCAGCTTTTGAATACATTTCCATTTTTTTTCCAGTTTTCCATTCATTTATTTCGTTATTTATCCAATATGCTTGGATGATTGAAATAGAATAGAGTAATTCTTCAACATCCTCATCTTTCATGGAGAGTGCATCTGCGACAACATTTTTCTTCCCCTTTTTATAGATGATTTCAAAGTCATATCCTAACATCTTTGGTACCCATTTTTGTACCTCTTCTTAAGATAGCCTTTCTTCCAATAAGTATTTAAGGATATCATGATTAGTATTAACCTTTAAATGTATCCCTATAAGGTAGGGGCTCCATTGCTTCAAAGCATGTAGTATTTACAACATTTCCTTCTCATAAATGGGATTTTTAAAGTTATTTCCCTTGATTAGATGACTTGTGAAGGAAATAGGGTGACCTTCTTGCATTAGAACCAACTACAATTTTTTTTATTGAAGCATTGCATTTCACAATAAAGGTTTTTGTGAAGTCTGGTGTCGCCAAAGTAGGAGCTTTACACATGGATTCTTTGATTTATTGAAAAGATTGAGTTTCCTCTGGAGTCCAAGAAAATGCATATTTCTTCAGTAATGTTGTTAGAAGAGCTTTTATTCTTCCATAGTTTTGAACAAACTTATGGTAGTTCCCTGTCAAACCTAAGAATCCTCGAAGATTCTTTGGGGTTTTGGTAATTGGCCAGTCCATCATGGATTTAATTTCATTAACACCTTAATGAGATACAATATGACCCAAATACTCTACCTCCTTTATCCCAAAGAAACATTTTCAGGGTTTTGAATATATTTCTTTTTCCTTTAGTAGTTGTAGTACCCTGTCAACATGTTGAACATGTTCTTCCCAAAACTTGGTATACATTAGTATATCATCAAAGGATACCAGGACAAATTTTATAAGGAAAGGCTTGAAAATAGAATTCATTAAACCTTGAAATGTGGAAGGTACATTTGCTAGACCAAAGGGAATGACCAAAAATTTGTAGTGACCTTAATGAGTTCCAAATTTGTTTTTAGGGATGTCTTCATCCTTCTTTTGAATCCGATGATACCCAGAATGAAGATCCAGCTTCGTGAAGAAAACTGCTTCATGTAATTCTTCTAACAATTCATCAATGATGAGAATGGGAAACTCATATTTAATGGTGATATTGTTGAGCTCTTTATAATGAGGACACATACACCATGATCCATCTAGATTGGGTACCATTACCACTGGTGCAGAGTAAGAACTTTGGTTAAGCCTAATTATGCTAGCCTCTAACATTTCATCAACCATGCTCTTAATTTCACTCTTTTGGCTATGAGGATATCGGCAAGGTATGATGTTAGGAGGAACATGCCTGTAATTAAGTGGATAGAATGATTAAATTCATGAATAAGTGGAAGACCTTTGGGAATATCATCAAATACTTTGGAATGCTTATTAATGACCTTTTGGTGATCTGGGGAGATAGGGAACTTTGAGGTTTGAACATTTAATGAGAATAATTATGCAAGTACACCTTGATGTCCCCTTTTAACAACTTCTTCATACCATTAGATATTATCACCTTGCTTGGTTTTCTCATGATACCATTCAACTCATATTATTTTCCTTTCTGAAACCTTGATGATTTTTTTTTAAATTAAAAGCCAATGTTCCCAATGATTGTAGCCATTGGACATCTAAGACAATATCAACACCACCCATTGGGATAGAAATCATTGGACTATCCAACAGATATTCCCCCATTTCCATATTGATATTATGGAATTTACCTAAGCAATTTATAGTTCCTTTATCTATAATCAGTACTTGAAAGTTTGGTGCTGGATATACAAAGCAATTATGAACTTTGGCTAATTTACAATGAATGAAATTATGAGTACTACAAGAATCAATCAACACTATTACCTTCTTATTTTTTTATGTATCCTTCTATATTGAGAGTTTGAGGAGTTCTAATTCCAACCAACGCATGACAAGATATCGTGGGAGTAATTTATTTTGGAGTAGCCTCTTCTATTTCTTCTGAATTCGCCTCTTCTATATATGCTTCCTCTTCTTTTGCTTCTTCCTCTTCATAATCTATGTAGAATAATTTCTTGTCGTTGCACTTATGTCCCTTACTATACTTGCTATCACATTTAAAGAATAATGCTTTTGCTCTTCTCTCATCTAGGTGTTGGGGTGTCAACGTTTGTGGTGGTTTAGAAGAAACATTGTTTTCTCTATATGTGTTGGAGAATGCCTTTCTAGTAGTCATTGCCATATTTTTATTTTCAACCTTTATTTCCATATTGAAATCCTTCTCAAGGGATGATGGTTCAAAGAGATGCACCTCATGTTGAATGTTATCTTTAAACGTTCCAATAAATATCTCTAACAAGGTATCTTTTGAAATATTCTTCACTCTAAGACTTAGCTGCTGAAATTGCTTGATGTGCTCTATAATTGAACCTTTTTGCTTGAGTTTTTCCAATTGAATGAAGAAGGTGTTGCTATTTATATCTTGATATTGTGCAATCAATTATGTTGTGAATATAGACCAAGAGATAACATAGTCCCTTTTATGTTCATAAATCCATTGGTACCATACAAATTGGTCAGGTTCTAAATACAAGGATACAATAGTTACCTTTTGCATAGTGGACACCTAGTGTATATCAAATAATTGCTTCATCTGAAAAATCCACATGATTGGGTCATTTAAATCAAACTTTCTCCTATAAATCTTGGGTATAAAGTAGTTTCTTGGACCTGAATTGAACCCATGATGTTGTAGTGAATCATCAACTTTTGAGGACTCCAACTTCCTACTCTCCAATTGTTTTTCATTTTTCTCCAGACGTGAGTAGAATAAGTCATCTTTTTCATCCTTGTCGTCTTTTTTAGTAGATAAATGAGGAATAAAGTTATTTTTTATATCCTTCATCAATTCCTTCAAGTATTGAAGATATTATTTACTAGAGATCCCTTTGAAATCCTCTTTAGTAGTTATCTTATTTTCCAATTTACAAAAGTCATCAATTTTCACATTTTCTTTAATCATATATTCTAACTTGGATACTCTAAAAGAAATGTCTTCCATTTCATCATATGTCAGGGATGAATCCTCTGGAGGTTTGAGTGGAATGTGATTCTTTCCACTTCCTTTTGGTGGAATTTTAAACAATAAATATATATCACACCTTAGGGTTTACCACAAACAGATCCTTCTACTAAAACCTCTTCACATGCAAAATGGTGTACCTTTTTCAAACATTGATTGGAAGACTTTCTTATGGCCAACTTGTAACTGAGGTAAAATTTGAATTTTGAATCTTCTGGGTCTAAAACTTCAGCCTGTGGTACCTTGATTTGTCCTCCTTCCAATTCAGCAAGTATGACCTAACTTGTATGTGCCAACAAAAAGTTATTTCAAATATCCCAAAGCCGCTTATTTTTTGCCTATCCCTATGAGAGCACTTGTATTGTATGCCATGTGTCCAATATTTGTTTTTGTATCTTAAAATTCTACCACAGATACCCTAGTCTGGCTTCTTTCCTATGCAATTGGTATCACTCAATTTGGATCTAGGACGCCTCATATATGACCCTTTTCCCAAGAACACTTATTTTAGACTATATTTAGGACTAGCAAAACAACCTATATTTCTGCAAAATTATCTCCCCATCTGTATGGATTGGGATCTAAATTTTGGATTGGAGATAGTTCATTCCATTCTAGAAGTGGGTTTTTAACCTCGATATCAAAATCATTGTAGAAAAAAAGTTGTAGCGAAAGTTCCAAGAGGATTGTTTTGCAGAAGCCAAACTAGAGGAAAGATCAGTGATACCAAATGTTATGCAACCAAGTCCCAAAAATAGCATAAAAAGAGAATAAATAGACAATAAGAGAGTAATCCACACCTTAACAATGAATAACAGAGATAAATATCAAACCTTTTCATGGGAGGAACCTCCTTA
Source organism: Pseudotsuga menziesii (assembly GCA_001517045.1). Taxonomy (NCBI): domain Eukaryota; kingdom Viridiplantae; phylum Streptophyta; class Pinopsida; order Pinales; family Pinaceae; genus Pseudotsuga; species Pseudotsuga menziesii. The sequence goes on from LPNX010661135.1 coordinate 113,140, forward strand.
CACAATGTACTGAGTGCATAAGATAAGATACTATGATGACTAAAATGAGAATATATCCTTCCCATATATAGAAGAAAAAGGTGTACAATAACAACTAGTATACCAACTAATGAACCCAATCTGACATAAATAATATGTAATGCACCGCAATATAGGGAGTAATGTGCTACACTATATGGTGTAATGTGACATCATTAAGGGCTTAACAGAAAACCTAGCTATGTGTCATCTTACATGAGTGATTGTGTCCATGGTTGTCTCTGAACCTAAGTAGTTCTTCTTTAGTTGATACATATCCCATCTCGGGGGTTGTCCCTCGGCTGAAATACTATAAGATGGATAGATACTTATGTTTGGGTGGAACGTTGCTCTTCCATAACCAGTTTCTCATGCGATTTCAACTAAAATATAAGTGTTTATTTCTCTCTCTAATTATACCAAATTTTTGTATTATGAATGAATTTTTTTTATGGGATATTGAATTAATCGGTCCAGTTGAATTATTAAATTGAATGCAGGTGAATATTCTGAGAATGAAGTTATCTCTATGCATGATTTTATTGCTATGCATATGATGAGCATGCTGGTATATGCATGAAGACTATTCATTGATAGAGTTTAATTTCATTTTGTATGTTTATTATACATTTTCACATGCATTTAGATGTTAAAATGACTTTAATAATATGGCCATGGGGTGAATTTTAGCACCTTGTACATCATTTATGTTCCCTTCCCTTGTTAGATTGATGGGAGGGGACATGACATGTATTGTTTTCAAGGTTTGATCACTTTGATAATTTAGAAAAAATGATTTACTAAATATATTTTGGAAAATTAGTACTATTTCTTTTCTATATGTATATAGATTTTTGTAAGTTGATTCCATCATTTAAGAAATGAAAGGAGGGACCTATAAAAACATATAACTTATCATGTTCCAAAAAACTAAAATGTAACTATTAAAGAATATCAAATTTGGGATAGTTATGAACATTTCAATGCATAAAATTTATGTATTAAAAAGGGTGATTCAATTTCATACATTTCATCTGTTTAACTCAAAGAAAGGTTTATTATTATGAGCATCTCAAAACATCTATATAACTTGACAAAATCCTATTTTTTTTAGTTTTCAATTGCATCTAATGTATCAAAACTTCATTAACTTGCACCAATTCTACAAATTTATGTTCAACTATATTAAAACATTATAGAAATTTATGTAAAAATAATTAAAAGTGAAAGCCGTTTAACTTCTCAATGAAAAGTATATATATGTTGTGGAAAGGACTAGTAAATTAAACCTCCCTATACATTAATTCCTTGATGTCTTTGTCATTGTATGAACCACTACTTACATCATTGTTTATGCATCCTTATGCATCCATGAGGAATATCTATGTTTAAAATATCACTTTGATTTATATATAATGTAATAATTTAATCTCTCTCGTATAATTCCATTAAAACCGATTAAAGATATCATTCTTTTTATATACAATATAGTTTATAATAATTTAATATTTGCCACAACCTCATTGAAGTGAGTCTTTTTCCATTGAAAGCATAGTTATGACTACTTATCTAATATAGATAAAAAAAAATTAAATAACTTGTTAGACATATATTTCTAAAAATTGCTTTATATTTTAATTAAAGTCATCCAAAGCTCAAGTGAGGTTGGTATAAAGATGTCATGTCTTGGTTAAAGACTTAGAGATTGATAAAAATATCTTTCTTGGACTATGACTATTGAAAATGAAAACCACCACCTCTTATAATAAAAACCTTTCTAACCTTATATCTCATTAACATTATAATAATCTAAAGACATTTCTCTCCAAAATTGATCTAAATGGAATGAGAACTTATGTTTCTATTTATAAGTGATAATGTTATCCTAACCACTTTGTAAAAACATAAAGAACAGCTTAAAAATTAATAAACACCGTGTGTTTTAAAATAGTTCTAATTTTAATTTAAAATTTTTAAAAATGACATATTGTATTTATCTATATTTTAATTCATTTATATAAGTTATTTTAATAAATTTATTTCTAATTTTTAATTTGATTATTAATTATTTAAATAACATAAACAAATAATTGAAATATGCTATTTAATTTGAAATCATATTAATAGTTTAATATATATTATGGTATTCAATTATATTTTAATTTATTTGATATTATTTAATTTGAGTTGATAAAAATAGTATTTAAATTTATTTTGTTTATTTTTTTATTATATTTAAACATTTTATTATGATGATGATGATGATTAACGTCCATTGATACCAACTTTGGTTTATCGGACCTTAAGAAGGATCATACTTGGTTTACTTTAAAATCTTGTTCATGTGCTCAAAAAGCTTGACAAGAAGCTTTCCAAGATCACTATAGTTTTTGCAAGTTAGGAGGTTATAAACATTTGTATTCTAGAAAATACTATGAAACTCAGAACTAATGTGGGTGTAAGCAAGGCACTCTAAGAGAAAATGATATTCACCCTCAATACTGATAGACTCACACTGGAAAACCATTTCCACTTTTGGAGATTTAGGAGTAGACCAACGCCATGTTTCTCTATGGAGTTCATGAGAGTTCATTCTAATCTTGGCTATATTAATTTTCTTTTGTGATCTACTTGCTACTGAGATATACTTCTGATATTCCAATTTAGGATTAATGACCTTATAGTATCTTAATTTTATCTTAACCCCTAAATTTTCCTCACAGAAGAAATTATCTTTAAGCTTAGAAGTAATAATATTTTTGACACTGTCAATGTTTTGCAAAATGTCATTTTCATTAATGCCCCAATGGTTTAACCAAGCCATTGTATATTTACGCCAACACCACTTGAGGCATAGTTGGTTTTGACTCAAGTTTAAAGCAATTTTAGGAATTCTCTTGTTTCCCATGTTATTTATAGTATTCTTGTACATCAGGTACCTAGTCATAGAAATGCCCTTGATGGGGAAAAGACCCACTTCTATGAGGAGAATAGGATAAGGCATATTGCTTTTAATTTTGATGTTATAAGTTATAAATTGCTTCTGGATTTGCTTAATCTTCCTCCAAGATTCTCTAGAAATGTTGCACCCCCATACTTCACAACCATACAAGATAACAAGGATGAAAAGAGTTTCATAGAGGAACTTATTTTTATCCCACATGACTAGATTGGCTGATTTATAGTTATTTTCTAGACCAAAATAATATTTTCATCCTCCATTGATACTTTTCTCAATTAGTATAGTTCCAATTGATCTTGTGATGAATATCAATTCCGAGATACTTGTAAGAAGCCCCTTCCTTTAGATTTATATTATCATAAATAAAATTTCCATAGGTGTCTTTCTTAGATTTTATAATCATGATTTTTGTCTTGTCGGTGTTAACAATCGTACCCATGTTAGAGAAAAAATATTTAAGACTTCTTAATTGCTTATCGATATTAGAAGGACACCTTTCCATAAGAACAATATCATCAACATAAAGTAGGACAATGATAACTATCCCAACTAAGATTGTACCAGCGCAACCTGCTTCTTCTAAATGTCATGTCCCCACCCCTCATCTTGACGGAGAGGACGGGACATTACTGTTAACAATCCGGCCAATCTAGCCCCATGAACGTCACATATAAAATGAAATGAATTGAACTAATAACATACAACGAAAGCAAAATAACTTCCATTCAATCATTATATCATGTTCATCATAATTTAGTTAATCAAATACAAGTGCAGCGATTTCAAGTCAAGAATACTTATCTCGGAAGAAGCTCATCCCGCAACCAGCTATGTTGCTGCAACATTCCACCCAACCATATGCCAGTGTGCTCATCAGTCTCTTAGCATCACTGCCACCTGTGAGTTCGGCATGATTCCCACAAGGAATAAGGAACACTAGCAGGCTCACACATAGCCAAGGAAACCACAAAATTCATCCAAGCCAACACAATTGGGTTTATCATGCTGCAAAGAAGCTAAAAAGGATGAATTCTAAGTGAGTGAGCTCAACCATAGATCTATGGAAACCTACATCGGATCTATCCTGGATTCTAGAACATCTACACACCCAACATAAGGAAGCACCCCCTTCTCTGGTGCACAGTCCCTCGAGCTATGCCTTCCCTGCCAGTGCTATTCAGGGTGTGCAAAGAAGAAAACCAACCCCCTAGATGTATATGTGAGTTTCCTTCACACACTAGGTTTATCAAGCTGGTCAAATCCCATTTCCACTCCCAATTCAGTTCAGAACAAAGCACAGATGCATACACAACAAGATACACAATTCTGGGTTGAGAAAAACAGTTTTGGAAACAAAATGAATTGCCAGGATGGGTGAAAACAATGCCCTAACAGCCAATTGATTTCCAAAACATTTATGGCATTCACGTGGGCCAAACAGACTCCACAAATACCCAAAATCATGGGTCTCTCCTCTACCATTCATTGTACAATTAATACAATGGATTTTCCCCAACCAGGTGATGAGAAACAACAGCAAAAACATCAAGGAAGAATCCCAGCCACTGAGCCTTGCCCTATCGAATTCCCAGACATGGGAAAACTCCAGTAATCTACAAAAACGTGAATGGGAAAAATGGATTGCTCCCAGGAATGGAATTCCTATGTGAGGAAAGTCAACTAAGTGCATGCATGAGAGAAAATGGTTGCGCGTGAGTGGAATGTGTCTGCCTCCTTCCACATGAGGGTAATGGATGAATTGGTTCCCGTTAGGAAAGCGTGTGGTCAAGGCTAATAGCGCTGCTAGAATTAACGGCTTCCCATACTCCCCTTTCCCCAAGGCAACAATTGCCCAACTAAATTTTTGGAGAATTTAATTGGTTGATGAATAAGACAAGAAAAGGTGGTTGGAAGTTGATGGGTTCTCCTTTTGACACTTGTATTTTTCCCATTGGATCAGAGGTTAAATATCTCCCCCCCTTATCCTTAGGAAATCATGCCCCGTCTCTTTTAATGTTGCATTGACATAGCTGGTTGTGGGTTTTTAATTAAATTGCATAATTTACATGATGTCCCAAAATTATAATGTATCAACTACCACGAAACACCATCGGCAATGATTTTAGTCGTCGAAACACAAAATGCTAAATCCATGGTGGGGCTTTTGCCTTTAGCTCCACACCTCGATTAAATACAATATTTACATCATATACATTTTTAATGCAAACGAGGTCAAAACCGGGGTGTTACACTAAACATTTTTCTAACTTATCAATGTAAATGCCAAAAAGGGTAGGGGAGAGGGGGAAACCTTGTTTAACTCCAATTTTACAATTTATATATGTTGTCCACCCCTCATTATTTTTAAACTTGGCAATGACCTTTTCGTATAACCTTATCGCGATAGCTCTAAACTCAAAAGGAACTTTAAGCTCCTCTAACCTATTCCACAGGTTATTTCTAGGAACTGTATCAAAAGATTTTCTAAAATCCACAAAGCAACAAAACATGTCAGACTTATTATTACAACATTCCTCAGCAATTATCGTAAATGTAAGGAGGTGGTCTGTGGTTGAATGATTCCTTCTAAAACCTACTTGGCCTTTATCCCACTTAACTTTCATTTCTATTCATTCATTGATCTTATTTTTTAGGATAATAGCATATAAATTAGCTAAAGGAGGGCTAATCATAATAGTTAGATAATTAGAAGGGTCATTTTTATTATACCAACAAAATGAACCTATTATTTATAAATTTAGTAAACATTTTAGTTAAGTGATAATTATTTAATAACTATTATGACAAATCACAATATGTTATTTTTTTATGTATTTCTCCTTTAAACCTATATACATATAAAATTAAAACTTTTTGGGGCCAATCAAACTAATTATTCATAACTTTTATTAAAATCTTTGAATTGAACCATATTATATAAATCATTAAATATTTATTAAATATTATGATATAGAGTACTATAATCATTCTTATATAGATAAAGATGAATTTGCCATAATTCTTCCATAACTATGATAAAGTCTATTTTTATTTTTAAATAATTAGCAAAATTAAATTATAAATTTAACATATAACTAAATTAATAAAATTTAATTTTAATCTATGAATGAATAGTAACATAAACCTATCTAAAATACAATTTCCCTAATTACATTTTTTTTAATGTTCTTTTACTCTAATTAAAAAACTTGACTTAGAATTAAACCTTTAGAAGTGACTATTAAGCCTACTCAAACAATAGTAGCAATTGTTTTTACTATAGAAAGTTTTTGTTCTATATTTTTATTGGTTTGTCATTTCATTTTTATTTTTTAGATATTGGTATTTCAAATTTTGTAAATAATAAATGATTACACATATATTTAATATTTCAACATATTTAATATTTTTAAATGATAATGATATTTTCTGTAAACCAACTTTTTATTTATTTTCTAATCAAACTTTGTTGCTAAACCATGTTAAAAAAACCAAATTATTAAAAATACTCTACATTCAAATTTACATTGAAATATTCCATTCAAACTGAATGATACACATTTACATTTTACATTAAAATATTCTATTCAAGTTGAATAATAATACACATAAGATGATACCGGTTGAATCAGAACTCGGGTAGATTATAATTAAAAAATTGAAAGATCCTAATTTCAAATGATTCCTCTGGAAGTTTGCTAATGTTTAGAGGATTTGTACCTTTTGCAGATGGGCAATATCAAATGTTTCCTATGTGTTTCTACCATAGTGGGTATATATTTATTAGAGACTTTATTTGATATTTTTAAATAATAATGATATTTTCTTACACATTTCTTATTTTTATCTAATTATTTTCTGGTCAGACTTTGTTGTTAATGGAAACTATTTAAACTATGGTAAGAAAAAATTGATTTATTAAATGTACTCCACATTCACATTTACATTGGAATATTTCATATAAGCTGAATGATACACATTTACATTGGGATATTCCATTCAAGCTGAACGATACACATTTACATTGGAATATTCCATTCGAGCTTAATGATACTAAAAGTAAGATGACACCCTACCCGTTGAATAATCATTCAATTTATAGAACTCTTGTATACTAGAAGGATCCCAATTTCAAATTATTCCTCTGTAAGTAAACTAATGTTTAGAAGATTTGTACCTTTTCCAGATGGGCAATATCAAATGTTTCCCATCTGCTTATACCATAGTCGGTACATATTTATCAGGGAGTTTTGGAAGGCCTCTTTTTGCTGTCAAATAGCAAGGTACGTAACCACACTTGCCGTTATCAAGAAGATTATCTGGAGATTCTGTAATGAATTACGAAATCCGCCGAGTGACTGACGATGATAACAAATGTTAAGTTGGGTTTGCAGAAAATGTTGCTCAAATTGGCAACTGAGGACGAGAAAAACAAGAGAAGGGCTCTGCTCACAGCTGCAGTGCGTCAATGTTAATTTCATTCACAAAATCAACTTATCTACCCACCTTTCATTACCAAAAAAAAATGGTTAGCAGCATTTATTAATAATCTTAATAAAAACTAATAATAAATCAGAACTATCTTAACTCCAATTTCAGTTTTGAGTGCACCCACGTTCCTTTTTCCCGAAAATGTCAACAACATTTATTATTTATCTTTGTAAAAACTATTAAAAAAAGAAAACTATCTTTTTAACTCCAAATTACGCTTTGAGGAATAAATCAACTCCAAATTACGCTTTGAGGAATAAATCAGTTTCAGTGGATCGGAAGTAGAAGAACATAGATCTCCTCTATCTCACAATAAAACTCAGGAAATTCAGATTCAAAGAGCTGTTATAGTGGATCTGAAGAGAAGGAGACGGAGTAGATAAAAAAAATACAGAGCCTTAAAGTTATGAGAATACCAGCAACTATTATAACCGGTGAAATTGAAATTGAACCAAGAGCAGTATGTGTTTACAGTACCCGTCGATGAAATGTGTGAAGGGTTTAAAATGAAAATGTTAAAAAACAATAATAAATCAAATCGCCATACAGCATAGATCGTCTGATCTGGTTTTTTTGAATATATATATAAATAAATGTTACAATTAAATGATGATTCATAAAGTTTAAGGTTTTTGAAAATTTAGAGTAACTTTTAGAATAATCTTATACCTTAATGACAAATAAAGTAACTATCTTTTCAAGAAGACTTTTTTTTCATGTTTCTAATTTCTATATCTTTATGTCCTCACTATAAAGTAACTATCTTTTCAAAAAGACTTTTTTTTAATGTTTCTAGATTTTATATCTTTTTGTTAAAAAAGGTCTATATTTTTTCTCATAAACTTAATAAATATCTTTTCTAAAAGATTTTCTTTTGATTTTTAGAATTTTATATATTTTTGTGAAAGATGAATCAATATTTTGTTCTAACCACAAATAAAGTAGATATCTATTTTAAAAAAACTTATCTTTTGATTTTTATATATTTACGTTGGAAATGGCTCAATCCTTTGTCATTTACATGAGAGAGACCATACCATAAGCTCACAAAGTGTGGTTATATTGTTATATTTAAGTCTTCTCAAACTAGATGCATCACACTTCATAATCTCAACAACTTAATTTTGATATTTTTAGAATTTGTATGAATATATTGTATTTTAAAATTTTCTTTATTTTTTTAAATTTTATACTATAAATTAGAATAATAATAACTCTCTATTTTTAATGAAACATTTAGTTTTATATATATATAACATTTTTTGGGAAGAGGCACAAATAGCAAAGCAGAACTATCAATACTATGGGCTACAATGAAGTTAGCAAGTGATAAACAAAGTCAAAGGTTGCACATCTATGGGGACTCCAAAATAGTAATAGATTGTGAAAAAGGGAGAAACAACATAAGAGCTCCCCAGTTTCAAAACCTCTTGAAGGCAATACCAGCTCTCCAACCTACCTTTGAAGAAATCATTTTAACAACATATACAGAGAATTCAACACAGAGGCTGATGATCTGTCTAAGCAAGTGTTGGCAATACAACCAGGAATAATAGAAGGTGAGATCGTTACCAGAGGTGCAAACACTCTATTTTTCTCTCCAATTTAAATTCAGGGAAAATAGTCACATGAATATCAACATTTTTTTTGTGATGGATAGAAGACAACTCATGTACAACAATCGAGATTGTGCTAAGGATATAGAAAATGAAGCGGCTGAGAGAACTTTTGGTCTCACAGCTGACCATAACGAGAAAATCAAAATGCATTATTTTTTTTTTTTTTGTATAAGGAATGATCAAGCCAATGAGCACAGAGATGCAATGATGTAAGCTCTAAAATTAATGTGCACAAAGTTGCACTGATGTAAAATCTTTTGAGCAGTCCATGTTATTCAATGAATAAAGGATTTTTGTCTCTAGAAAAAAATATATATATAATTTTTAAAAAAGAAAAAAAATACAATAAACATAAGGTATTTTCTCTTTTTTTAATTCATTTGAATTTCATATAAACATAGATGTGTTTGGACGTACATTCCTTACAATTGATAGAATACATGTCCATTTAAGTTTTAAAAATCCAAATTATATAATGAAAACATTAAATTTGAGGAATGTTTTTTTGAAATATTTTTTATATTTTTTAAAATAAATAAAATAATTATTATTGATCATTCCACTCCATATTAAATTGTATTCCATATCATAATAAGTTATAATTACTTAAATCTATATAGCTCTAACCTTAACTAATCCATCTCCTTAAATAAAAATGCATTGATGGTACACCCACCACTTAGCTCCCAAATGCAGTAGGTATGTCTCTCCTGGGAGAGGCCCGAAAATCCCATACACTATAAGAAGAGGTGTGTAACCAATAATAGTGTCCCTCATCTCCAATGCATAAAGAGACTATGTTGTCCGACCTTTGCTTGACTAGGACAGACACAGAATAACCTCTGCAAGTAGCCCCTAAGATACCTAGGAAAGGAAACTAATGTCACGCCAATACAACCAATGTGTAGGAGGACACTTGCATGCGAGATATACCATATGGGAAGGGTAACAAATCCTTAAGCTCGAAAGCACCAAAGGCACCTCAAAATCCCCTAGATACAAATAAGATCCTAGAAATATATCTGGTGCTGCATAGAGAGTGGAAAAGGGCTATCCCCACCACAAACGTGTACATTTCCCCGTGCTTAACACTCATGTGATAGGAGCCTCCTCATAATAGTAATTATATCAAGGATTTTTCTTTTGACCTAGATAGACACCTAATTGTTTTGTTTTGTAGTCTTGGAAAAACGTACTCACGACACCCTATTCCAAGACTCTGCAACCTAAGCTTGTTGGTGCACCTCTATCAAATGAAAATGTGTAAGCAATTTTATGTTAAGCATTAATTTTAAGGGATGTGATTAATCAAGGGTAATGATCATGCAACTAGCGATGTTATGACTCAACAGCGAAATAAATATGCACACCTAACAAATGATGCCAAGTACAACTTGTCTTGAATATGAAAAATGGGTATGCCACTACATGAGATGCATAAAAATTCATTCATTTTTGAATGCCAATGCAACCATTCCTATATGAAATCCTAAACACAACTCTCATCCAAGCAATCCAATGAAAGTGCCTCCTTAAATACATATGTGAAATGCAAGTAAGAATGCAACTATATAATTATTTTGTATTTTCAATATAAAAGAATGATAATGCAATAAAAGTCACTACAGTTCTCAGTCTCTACAGCAAGTAGAAAAAAAAATCCAAGTAAGGCATCAAGACCAAAAGACCAATGCAATAATGGAAAAACAAAAAGGAGATAAATCAACTAGGAAAATTTTAAAAGAAGGAAAATTAACCAAAAAAAGGGGTTTCTAGTCACAAAAGGAGTAGTTAACAAATAATATAGGAACCCAAGAAGACTCTACCACACTCACAACCCACCCACCAACTTCCCACATCAAGAAATCAACCAAAAGGGAGTATGTACGTGACTGTTCAAAGAACGATAGCGTATGTATGCAACTAGGTAGTTTGCTACCCGCGTATATACATGAATGTATTGTCTCTGACCCGCATATACAGAGAAGAGGGTGGTAAAAATAAATCCAAGGGTCAAACCACTCTAGGGGACTGTCAATGGATGAACATACTACAAAATGCAACCCAAAAATGAGGAGAAATGAATGTCAAAAAAAATCATGAACCCAAACCCCACAAAAATGAAATCCCCAACGAAGTCTCCAATTTTGTTACGGAGAAAACTTCCTATGGCTTGGGGTGGATGACGATAGGAGGTATGACACCAGAAATAAATCCACTTATGATATTCTAAAGAGATAAACCATTCTAACACTAAGGGATGGAAGGCGTACCTTGTTCCGTATGTTCGTAGTAGATCTGAGTTGAGCTTTCAACCACACTTACACCTACATTCCATTTTCAACAACAACGAAATACACAAGAATGATATATATTAAGTGTTAGAACCCACTCGGGCATATATCAATCAAATATATATACAATCAAACAAACTACATCCATGGATAAAGAACATTCATAGTTACACAAATACAATGGATGAGAAATGGATATTTATATTAATTATGAACATAGATATAAGTGACAAACTCTATCGGTAGCTTGGTGAAATGGAGAAACTAAGTCCTCCACCTAGGCCTCCACCACTTCAATTCTCCATATCAATGGAAATCTCACAAGATAATGGCAATCTTGGGAAGAGCATCAATGGCTTCTGAAAGGACAAAGGGATGTAGACTCAAGTATGTAAGTATGGGGCACAAATCCATTATAGTTTCTTTTCTCTCACCAATTATCTTCATCTAATGCATCCAAGTAGCTCAATAAATAGACCTTGAATGGGAAGATAAGGGTCAAGTTGAAGAGTTTCCAAGCATATGGAAGGCCCATAGTCAAGTTAATCATGACTAAATGAGGAAAACTCCAAATATTTTACTTTTTGGAACATTTCCTGATGTACGCAGGTCATAGTGGAGAGAGTTTCATGTACACACGATCTATAAGTTGGTGACCCGTGTAAACCAATAAATAGGACTTTTTAGTGGATTTTATGGAGCATCAAATATTATAATGAGCAAAGGGGGTCCACGAAATATACATAGGGACAGGGAAGGCCATAAAAACATGATCTACCAAGTGTGGTAAAATCAGCTATAACATATGCCCCCTAATGTGTGAGGTCAGAGGGGTAACATGATGGTATAAATAGAATATACCAATCCCAGAAGTAGAGTAATGAAGACCCAGGTGGAAGAACCAGCCACTCATCAGTACAATACATTGATAAATATCAACATGTGTGATGGCCCTCCATTTTGTCATATTTTATCTACATGTTAACCCAGAATTTAAAGTATTTTATATGTATTTTCTCTTATATATTGTCACTTAGACGTCATTTGCATGGGGTTAAAGAATATTCAATGAAGAATCAAAATCAGGTACAATCTTGTCATTTATCTCATTTTAATTGTTCAATTTGATATAAATTTGAGAGATTGTCATTATTAATAAAATGTTTATGTTGTAGGTTTCTTTCACTATACAGTACTCATTCCTGCACCCGATCTAGTACCCAGATTTGCACCCAATCCGGTACCTTCACCAGTGGAACCAAATAAAACGATAAATATTTTAGGGATAAGGAAAGATTGAAATAGGGAATATGTGTGACTTAGTCATATAATTCTCGTGAAGATTGGAAGCCAAATCCATGGTTAGTCAATTCCCTTAAGGAGTTTTGGTTTCTCTATCAATTTTGTGACTGAAGATATGGGATAATCTACTCAGGTTGGAGTGTATTAGCTTGATAAAAGGCCTCTGATGGCATCTACTACTCTTTAGCAGTTATAATCATTTGAAGGGTCGACCCCTTCAGTGGTCAACCCATATGATGTCGCCTATATATATTTTACAGTAGTATTAGGAGACACACATAGAGGCATAAACTCATTTCTATGAAACTCAATTCAGTTTAATCAAAATTTCATTTTAAGTTTTCACTTACAGTCTAAAGGAACATCTGGAGGGGGGCCCACCTCGACACTGTCTTGATCATTTTTTTATGCATCTTATTCTTTGTTATAAGGATTTCTATTTACATATTGGTTGATTGTTGATGTCATGCATATTTTATTAGAATTTTTAGAATTTAAACAAGAGCCAACATGTATCGAATAGAATACATAGTAGTGTTGTAAATGTAGTTTTCATTCATGGTTAGTTGCATTGTGTTTTCAGCTCGTTTCCTTTTAGCATAAAGGGCTAAATTCGTGCTAAGGTTTTAGATCTACAAACAAAGTAGAACATAGTAACTTGAAATTATTGCTTTCTAGCTTGAGTAGAGTATAGGAATGCTTTACATTTGAATGTTGGCCAGAGTTTAGGGTTTGGATCTGTAACAGATTTATTTCCTTGGGTGTATTAATATTTTGAGAAAGATTCATTGATTCTAATGCTTTCACATATAGTTCTAAATTGAAGAATAATAGAGTAGTTTAATGTGTAGATTGATGCTCACTTACAAATACTTTCCTGTGATTTATATATATAGTGAAGTTACAGTTCTAATTCTATTTAGATTAGTGATTGTGAGGGAGTTTTGTTTTTTTAATAATCTTTGTTGTGCATTAGATCAGTAGTTCGTTAAAATAGATTAAGATTTCTATTTTTCTGCTCTTATTTGAGCTTAGAAATAGACATATTATTTAGAGCTAAAAAACATATTTAATCTGAACATCCTTTTTGTTTTACATTACATAGTGAAGGTTGACTATTTTTCTCACATTATTGATTAAATATACATGCTTCTTTTACTTACTGAAGGAATGATAGAAAGCATAAGCTAGGTTGTTAATAAATTTGGAGTGTTCAAAGTGTGTTTTATCTTTCATCCTGTAGAATTCCAATATATTTTAGGATAGTCCATCTTGCCTAGCACAAAGAGTGTAACAACTCAAAGTTTACTAACCTTATTTGATAGTTTAATTAAGACTGCTATCATTTTCCTGACATTTTTGTCGTCATTGTCGAGGAGCTATTCGAAGGTAGGATAGTACTTGAGGGTTTATTAAATTGATAATTAGTTTTAAGTGTGATTAGGTTCTGTAGAAGGAGGAGAAGGGACGGTAAGACGAGAGGTAAAAACTCGCGCATATGTTATAATAGGTTCTTTCAAATCCATTTGTAGTATTCAGTATTCTAGATTTGATTTGTTAGATAGAATAGTTATTTGTATTTATAAAGTAGAATTTTTTGGTGATACCTAGGGATAGTATAGGTAGATATACCAAAATTAGTTTTCAGGATTCTTCTATTTTGGAGATAGAACCGCATATGTTGTAAAGGAAAGTATCCTATGGCTAGCGTTTAAGAGGCCATCAATGTACTGGGGTTAAAATGTGGATGTCTAATGTTCAACAAGCATATATAAGCAAGTTTCATAGATTAGAATGGTTCATACCTTGGCCAAATGAAGGTTGATCCAAGAAGCCCTTCAATCCTCTTCTTGCTCCTCTTTCTCCTCTTGCTCCAAGAGACCTGCAAAACGAATTATACCTTCCTCAAACTATTATGACCATGTATACAGAAATGATAATCAAATAAACATGAAATAATGATCTGACTAACATCATCATATGATCATGAATAGAGATTCAATCACACATTGAACAATTATTTGGGAAGAAGAAGGACATCACATCTTTATTAATCTTGAAAACAAGTACAAGTACACCATATCTTCAATTTCGGCACCTCACAAAACTTTGACCTGGTTCTATTGCTTCTCTTCTCCAAGGAACTCAGCCTCCAAACTTTACAACACAAGGAGAATGCTTCTAGGGCAAAGGTGTGGGCAAAGAGAGCTCCAGTTCCTCCAGCATAACAATGAAAATATTCAAGTCCTCTCTCATGGACCTCCCTGCCTCTATTTATATGCTTAAGGAAGAGTTAGGGGAAAATAAAAAGTAGTTACAACTGAAGGAGTCAGTTGCATAACTTCCCAAACTACCCGAAATTCAAAATACGTATTTTTTGACATTTTCAAGAGGCGTATGCGGGTTGCAGAGACAACAGTCGCGTACGCGAGGAGGTATACTCAGGTTTCAATGCAGAAAGTCACGTATATAAGGTGTACATGACTATTATATATAGTAACTTGCATACGTACGTGGGTATTATATAGAGCAAGTCATGTACATACATGGGTTTCCTTAAGGAAACTCATGTACATCAAAAAATCTCACTTTTAGGGTATTTTGGGACATTTTCAGACTTTGGTGTCTTCTGGAAATTTTTAGCTAATTGAAATATCTTTCCAACGATGTAGAGATGAGGTCAAATAGAGTTACACAAGTCAAGATATGGTTCCTCCTAGTTAGGTGTTTTTTCAATGAATTTTCATGAAGTGTCGTCATGGAAGTGTCGACATGCGACGAAAACATAGGAAAGTGGTCACAGGGGAAGACGATAGCCGAAATACATTATAAAAGAAATAGATAAGTATGGAGAGAGAAAAGAATCCAACATCAAAAGGCTCGAACAAAGGTACCTGAAAGAGAGATAAATGTCAGAAAAAACTGATCTCTAGGATAGACAAGTCCATATACAAAACATCACCATAAAGATACAGGCGGATCCAACATATGTATAACTGATGAAACTATCATGGTCACTCAATATGAAAAAAGGCACCATATCAAATCTAAAGGAGTCATGGCCATAAATGAACAAGGTGGATCCATACTCGACAATCGATCATAGCCACAAAAATACTAGGTGGATCTATGTCTCAGCAAAGTGTCATATAAATATAGGAAGGTATTGCGCAACTTGGGCAATAGCAAACTGACGATGCTACTGTCAGCCCAAGGTCTTCAATCCAAACTGCCCAAAAAAGGTACGAATCCTAACCATGCGAGTAAAGGAGCTGAAGTCAAACATGGAGGAAACCATTTGATTACCAGTCAATAATGAAAACCGTTAACAAACATGAGGGAAACCACCATTAATGAAAATGGTCCCCAAGGTACCTAGTACATTCTAACAAATGTGAATACAAGGACTTGAAGTTGAACACTTGAAGAATCCATCAAGTAGTAAACATTAAGGTATTCCCACTACCCAATAGTGAGGGAAATTGCCACTAATGACTACAATCCCCAAGGTACTATCATAAAACTCTAAATCTCATCCTCAGAGCAATATGTGTTGCAGTCGATAGGAGGAGATCCATTGGAAGGAAGGAATTAAGGCATCCTTAATCATCCAACACGAGGTAAATCAAAGATTAATTGGATCTGGAATTGGTACTGAATTTCACGACAATAAATGCTGAAGACATGATGTAATGAACTGATACTAAGGAATGGCCGACAAAAAGGGTCTAGGAAACTACAGAATGGCCGACAAAGGTTTAATCCTTAAACAGTGAGCACGACACAAAAAGTGACTTAGGCAACTTTTTACATGAAATAACTTAACGACACAAATCTGCAATGTAGGAGACATTGAAAGATTCCCCATATAAATGGAACAGAGACCAAATGGAGGAGTAAGAAACTCAATATCAGGATAAGGTCAAAATAATAGGACGCTACTGTTGATAAACTCAAAACCAGTGCTTTGTTCAAGGAAACAAGACTTGCTGCCATGATGTAAAAAAAACATGTGAATTAACTTCCCTTCCCCTGTTTCTTGTAAAGGTTTAACGAGTCCAAGAAAGAAAACTAGGGACCATCTTCATTTTTGGCAAGCTCGAAGAAAAGAAAGAAGAATGCTTGATAAAGCACTGATTCGTGGATTTTACGAGCCCGAATTAGTGAATGCTCGATGGTGTTTTCATAGTTTAGAGAGTCTGAAAACTCCAAAGAAGACTCTAGGGGGGTGCTTTTTCATCCAATTTAGTCTCCTGAGGCCGAAAAAGTATAAAACAAACCACAAAAGAACTCTCTTAGCTTCCAAATAAGTAAGGCGCACCCTTTTTGTATTTAGTCAAGAAGGTCCAAAAAATGTTAAATTACCACCTACCCAACGCTCCTTCAAAAGCAACATATAGCCTGAGTTTTACGAGTGTGAAGGATGGCAAGATCACTCAAAAAGATCCATTTGATTACAAGTTATGGGGATTACAACAATAAACTTGATGCTTTGTTCTTTAGGGTTTAACGAGCATGAAAAAGACATAAAGTACACTCAAAATCTTTTTCATGTTTAGGTCTAGACCTTGAAAAAAAGAAAACTAAGCTCATGCCGGGGGTTCCTTTTCCATAAGTTTAGTCCCTCATGTCCGGAAAAGTGATAAACTTATGCCTAAGAATACTGTTCTCAATTCCGAAGAAAAGAGAGTGTTCATTTCTCATATTATTCCACATGGTCTGAGAAAGTGATAACCTACCACCAATGTGGATGCCCATTCACATATTCTTAATGATCCTGAATGGACAAGTTTACTCAACAGTCAAGTCAATTTTGAGGAGTCAAACCTGGGCCTAAACAAACTCAATATCTTTCCCGTGCAGTTTTAACGAGCCCAAAAAATTCAACTCGTAGCCTCCTTACTGATTTTAACGAGCTCAAAGGAGAGCAAAAAGAATGCTCTAAATGCGAGGAGACGAGTGTCATAGACAGGAAAAACTAGTTCCAAGCACAAGGAACAAACCTATGCATAATGCAAGGAAAGTGAGCAAGATAAGGACACTCGAGGAATGTCTCCTCTGGGTAAAAAGTGTCAAGTTGCAAAGGTAAAATGATACAAGGCTTAGCGACAATGAGAACAAAGATGAGGGATTATACAACAAGCTAAGAGCGTGGAAGATGGCATTAGGCTCATAAGCGTGAGTAGGGCATATGCAAATGTAGTTACAGCTTGAACAACAAGACAAGACCAGTAAACAGTTGTGAATCCAACTAAGAATCTTGTCTCCAATAAACAACAACATCAGGATCATATTCAAAAGAAAAGTTCTGATGTAGGTTACTTTGGCAGAAACACATGCGACTTTGCTATCTTCTACAAAAGGTAAATTAAAGGAAGAATCAACTGAAGAGGATTCTATAGCACCAAGGATCAAGGGTTTATAATCAGTAAGATCAACCTCAGAAGGAGAGAAAAAATCATCAAGGGAGATAGAGTCTACAGGAACAAACTCAGTATCACGGGAGTTGAAAAATTCAAAAGAAAAATCAAACTCATTAGGATCATTGACTTGTTGTTCAAAGGGAGAGTCAAAAAACTCAACAAGACCAACATAAGAAGAAAGGTCAGGATTACTAGACAAATTAGGGTTAGACTTAGTCACAACTGAACCAACATCCAATAGAAGATTAGACTATATCAAAGACTCTAGGAAGAATTCATCCGAAGGAAGGAGATCATCCGAGATAGGACACATGTCTAAAATTTCAAATGGATTGATAGAGTGGATAGAAATCTCCACAGTCTATATAGGATGACTCACCTTTTCAACTGTTGGGACCAAGTTCCGAGAAGGTAAGCATTAAAACAGAGGCTGCTTCTCAGTAGCAATTGAATGCAAAAGGACATGAGGCCACATAGCTCACCCGTGGTGGGGTATTGTCTATAGAAACACTGGGAATTAATAAAGGAAAGACTTAGTCTCTAGTTGGGTCAGGAGAGAAATCAAGAAAATCCAACTGATCAATAGTGACAATTTCTTCACCATGATTGAAGTACATCACACGAAAAAACGTTGACACCACAGCTTGCATGGCATAGACATAATCACATCCAAGGAGCATATTGAAGTCCAAGGGGTCTTCTATCACCATGAAGTCAACTAATACAGTCTTCCCACCCAAAGTAACAGGTATTTGAGCAAGAATTCCCAAGGCTATACAAGTTCTTCTATCAAATGCCAGTAACTGACTAGTAGTTAACACAAGGCTGGGAGATCCCATGCCTCGCCAAGCACGAGCAGACAAGATACTAACTGAGGCTCCTTCATCAACAATGCAACGAGCAATCATGTATTGTTCAACTTTGACCTTTATCTGGAAAGGTGCATCAGAAGGAAGGCATGGCTCAACTAGGCTATCCTAACCAAAGGAAGCAATCCGAGAGCTTGGTGGGGGTTGATCCGAAATGAATTCAGTGCCCCCTTGTTCAGTAACTGCTTAACTGGAAGTGAAGAAAATGTGACTAGCAGACACTTCAGTCTCCAAAGGAAGAGTGGGAATGATCCAACTGCTTCATGAAAGTCACTCTCCGAAGGGAGAGTGGGATTGACCAAAGATGACATTGGTTCAATCACATCAGGATCACTCTCTGAAAGAAGAGTGGGATCAACCAAAGCTGATATTGGTTCGATCACTTGATCAACCAAAGGTTGAGTAGGTTGTTGAGAAACTATAGGTTGTTCAGGACAAGGAAATTCTTGAGTCTTGGACCACACTCTTCGCACCTCTGCGATAGAAGGGCACTGGAAAGTAAGATGATCTCCCTCACATAGATTACAAGGGAACTTAAGTTTGAGCTTTGAATGATTAGTTTTCTCAACAGTGTCAACATGACTAGCAGTGGATTACTATTTTCTCTTAGCATGACCTACAGAGGCTGAGAGTTTGCCCCCAACATGAACTATAGAGCCTGGGTGACTGGATCCAACCTAACTAAGAGAGGCTAGTTGTTGAGAGACTTCAAGATGTTAAAAACGGAATGACCATGGAACCAAACTCTTCGCACCTCCATGATAGAAGGGCATTTATAAGTAAGGTGGTCTCCCTCACAAAGATTACAAGGAAACTTGGGCTTGTGTTTTGAACGGATAGTCTTTTCAACAGTGTCAACATGACTCGTAGTGGTTGATGGATTGTCTTCAGGATGAACCACAGAGGCTGAAAGACTGCCCACAGCATGATTTGTAGAGGCTGAAGGCTAAGAGACTGGGTCCAACATGAATTGTAGAGGTTGAATGGGCACCACCAGCATGAACAACAGAGGCTGAATGGTTAGGATCAACATGCTTTGCATCAGTTGAGTGTGTTCCCCCATCCTGAACTACAGAGGTTGGGTGGTGAGGGTCAATTTGACTTGCAGAGGTTGAACGGGTGCCCCATTGCTTATGTGCCTTCTTCCTATTCCTCCTTATTTTACTTCTTTTAGACTATCGGTTACTAGTATCAGTACTTTCACCACATGAGGTAGAAGGAGGAGGAGAATCAACTGCAGGTGAAGGGGAAGCAGTGTTTTGATGCCCTTGATATAAGGAGCTTACTTGAAAATCATCAGGAGCATTTAGTATGGTTGGACTGGAAACCAACCACACTGATAGCCCTAGGGTGAATCCAGGAAGATTCAGGGTGGCCATCAAGGGAACACCAACAGAGGGATAATTTTAGGGGCGAATTTTATCCGAGTGGGATATTTTTCGATGTTTTTCTCCCAAAAACGATTCGCCATTTTGCATTTTTTGAGGCCCTGTTTCGCCGAATTTTGATGGGGTAAAAATTTTTCACCCTAAAAATCGCCAAATTATTATATAAACGATATAAAATCCTTGGAAATTAAAATATTTTTTGAAACATATCACCAATCATTTTATAGTTGGCATTTTAAGAATTGGTAATATTCGCCAACATTTATACACTTTTAATTAAGTATGGTTCCTTAAAATCATCCTTGCATGACCAACATTCCTGGCGATAGGAATAGTACAAGGAGTTCCCAGCATGGGGATCTCTTGGTTGGTGTTCAAAGGGGTGTTAGCCATATTTTCAAACTAGGAGACAAAGTCTGAGGTTGAAAGGAAACCAAAATTACAAAGCACACACCTAAAGGCACACTAAGTACAGACAAACCACACAACACTCACTAAAAATTCCTAAAGCCCAAACAGACAAACAGGTATAAGATACCATTTCCAAAAGAAATATGATAGGCAGTTACTTGGCATCCCTGTAGATGTTCTTAGGCACAAGTGGAGGAATCACCCACCGCCCTCCCACACCTTCTATCGGGGTTACCTTCTAAGCCCGTCCAAGGTCAACCATAAATAGTCTTCCAGTGTACCTGTGTATGAACCCTAGATGTCAAAGAGACTAAAGGCTACCTTAACTATATTGACAGTTTGGGGGGATAGTCGCAAGCCTAGTTCGTACGCATGGGCAGGGTAGCAAATCCTGAAACCCTGTCTAAGACAGAATCCCTAGATGCGCAAAAACCCTAGTCTATGCTTTGACAAGGAATCAGAGGGTTATCTCCTCAGTCCAAGTCTCCATGCAGCCTCGTGCTTAACTCTTGTTTGAGAGGAGCTTCCCAGATACAATCAACGTAGAAAAGGATTTACCTAGTGATTGGCCAACTACTTCTAAAATTTTAACACTTGTGGAGAGTTGAAACTCCCTAATCCAGAAGTCTATCCTAAGCTAGTTGGTGTATGACCCTATAAAATAAACTTACTACTAATTTTTAAATTATATCCTTTATTTTAAAAGGTTGTTTTTTAGTCACAGGGTAAATGGTGTCAAACTTATGTGGTGTATTGACTCAAAGTTGAAACAAAATGACTAAGCAAAGAGATATGAAATGCAAAAAGAAAAAACTATTCTATTTATTTTTTCAAAATAGAAACTTGAAAGCCACAAAAGAACAATTTCTTTTTATTTTTTCAAAAACAATGATATGCCATGCAATCTAGACTACAAACCTAATCTACATGCATATAAAGCAAACATGTGTTTTTTTCTTTTTCTTTTATAAATGCAAAATAAAAACTACCTACAAACTAAAGTATGCAGATAACAAGAACAAAGCAAAAAGAACTCTGCTATACAACCACCAAAAAAACTCTAGAATGAACTAAAGTCAGTATAAACCCTACTTGGAAGGAAGGCTTGCATAAGAGATAAGTCAACTACTTTGGCATGCTGAAGTTAACCAACACAAGAAGAAGGAAACCACCACCAACAAGCTTCTGAACTCAAACAAAGATCACTAATAGAGGTTGATCAGAAACATAAGCCAAAAATCATACCAAGCAAAGGAGGTGGGGGGAAAGAGCAAAGAAAAAACCCTAATACTATAAAAAGGCTTACCACATAGATAAAGAAAAACCAAAAGGGATGACACTAACTCCCTGGAGACATGCACCTGTAGAGGACACCAAAAGACCTACCAAACAGCCCACAACAACAGAAAAAACCACAAAAATGAGGAAAAAACACTGTTTAAAAGGGCATACGTGAGTTTCACTACTGACAGGTTGTGTGTCATACACGGGTTGACAATGCAGCAAGTCGCATGTACAAGAACACATGGGCTGTACCACTGACAAGTTGCATATCATACGCAGGTTGACAATATAGAAAGTTGCGTGTACCAAACCAGACATGCGACTGTTCAGTCTGTAACTCATGTATGGGTTGAAAAAATCCCAAAAAAGGTCAAAAACTTCCTTAGGAAGGAAGGGGAGGTATTCTATCAGACTTATAGATTGTTCCTAAGTGGCAAGAAGGACTTGAAAGCATGCAAAAGACTGAAAGAAAGACATAGAAACCACAAAAAGACAAGGCTCTCCCCAGTGGAGTCGCCAGTTCTATTGTAAAGGAAAGTATCCTATGGCTAGGGTTTAAGAGGGCATCAACATACTGGGGTTGAAAGGTGGATGTATAATGTTTAACAAGCATATATAAGCAAGTTTCAGATATTAGAATGGTTCATACGTTAGCCAAATAAAGGTTGATCCAAGAAGCCCTTCAATCCTCTTCTTGCTCCTCTTGCTCATCTTGCTCCAAGAGACCTGCAAAATGAATTATACCTTCCTCAAACAATTATGACCACATATACAGAAATAATAATCAAATAAAAATGAAACAATAATTTGACTAACATCATCATATGATCATAAAAAGACATTCAATCACACATTGAACAATTATTTGGGAAGAAGAAGGACATCACATCTTTATTAATCTTGAAAACAAGTACAAGTATACCTTCTCTTCAAGTTCAGCATCTCACGAAACCTTGATCTAGTTCTGCTGCTTCTCTTCTTGAAGGAACTCAGCCTCCAAACACTGCAACACAAGGAGAATGCTTCTAGGGAAAAGGTGTGGGCAAAGAGAGCTCCAATTCCTCCAGCATAACAATGCAAAGATTCAAGTCCTCTCTCATGGACCTCCCTACCTCTATTTATATGATTAAGGAAGAATTAGGGGTGAAGACAAAGTAGTTACAACTGAAGGAGTCAGTTTCATAACTACCCAAACTACCCGAAATTCAAAATACGTAATTTTTGACATTTTTAGGAGGCGTACATGGGTTGTAGAGACAACAGTCGCATACACGAGGATGTGTACGTGGGTTACAATGCATAAATTCATGTATATAAGGAATATGCGACTATTATATATAGCAACTCACATACGTACGTGGGTATTATATAGAGCAAGTTGCGTACGGACGCAGGTTTCCTTAAGAAAACTTATGTACATCAAAACATCTCATTTTAGGGTATTTTTGGGCATTTTCAGACTTTACTGTCTTCTAGAAAGTTTTAGCTAACTAAAATATCTTTCCAACGGTGTAGAGATGAGGTCAAACGGAGTTGCATAACTCAAGATATGGGTCCTCCAATTTAGGTTTTTTTTTAGTGACTTTCAATGACTTTTCATGAAGTGTCATCATGGAAGTGTCGACATGCGACAAAAACATAGGAAAGTGGTCACAGGAAGAGATGTGTCATTTTGAGCTATAACACCATCATCATCAAGAAATTTTGGATAAAGATACAAAAGAAAATAAAGTGACACAGAGGAAATTATAGGACAACAACTGGAAGAAACAGTCAAATCAAATTCAATAGGAGCAAAAACTGAATCACCCAAGAAAGACATGTTAGTAGCATTAGAGGCATATGAAAGTCCCAATATCTCACCTATAAAAGAGGATCCTAGCCTAGAAAATTTGGTGGATGTAGAAAATATTAATGCACTATTTGGAAACACATCAAATCGTGTGGTTGATCAGTCATAGTATACTCTAAGTGTTGATGTATTTGTATTTCATTGTATCATGACGAAGATATTTGTTCCTCCGATCGGGAGAGTTATTAATATAATAAATTCATGTAAGTTCATTGAGTTTAACCCTCCATTGTAAGTCGGGGCAATATTCCCCATAATTGAGTTGAGGTTAACCCTCCGTTGTAAGTCAAGGAAATGGTCCCCACAATTGAGGGGTATTAGAGTTATTAGAATCTCCTAGTGAGATTAGCCATGTAAGAGTAAACTTCAAGTGGAAAACAAGTATAAATAGAGAGTGGGAATCTTTATTTACAACACACACTCACTCAACTGTAGCACGTGAGTGAGAGAAGAGGAGCTCACACAAGTGAGAGAGAGAACAGTTATTGGAGATCATCTTTGTGTTTTTGGGTTTTACTTTTTCCATTGGTGCTCATTCTATTTCTGAGGAGGTTGTCGGGTTTTCTCCTTTATGATTTCCCCGAGGAAAACTCTTTGTACTCTTGTCTCTTGTGATTATTGTTGTGCATGTTATTCTCTCAGATAAGATCCTAGATCATATTGATTAAATCATAAAAATCTAACATGGTATCAGATCTAACCTGAGAAGAATACATTGTGCAGTTGTAGAAGCTATGGATTCTTACTTTTTGGGTCTCCCTCCACAGATCATAAAAAAAAAGAGGCTAGGCTAACTCTCCATTGAAGGGCACATATTTCTGTAGAGGCGGAATTTGATTCTAGGCATTTTCAGTTTTTGACTTATCACTACTGTGAGAAATTAGGGATTTTCATAGAAGATGAATTTTTGAGTGATCATAGCATAGGATTTCTCTCCTCCTCAAAATAAAAATTTAGAGACCAAGATCAAAAATTTTGGTTGGGTAAAACTTCAAGAAAGTCAAACCCTAATTTGACCCTGGACGAGAAAACCCTAAAAGACTAAAACTAGTCATTTTGGTGCATTCTCTATATCTGAAGATTGGAGAAGTATTAGGAGCTGAAACATTTACAAGTCGAAGATGAATTTTTGATGTACCATTTGTAAAATTTTCAGCCTCATAATCACTATATTATGGGAGATATGATTCCTCCAAATCAGGGTTCCATCCTCTCCCTGGATTCATCTCTAAACAGGACACCTAGGGAAAATTGCTATATATCGGGATATGAAGGTCCAAATGAAAATTTGCAAGATATTCCAGATAGGGAGTGGACTTTAATTTATCTGCTAAAAGTTTCAAATCCCAAAGGTGAAACAGTGACACATGGTAGTATGTACAATTTCGTTATGTTGAATAGTCCTAGAATAAGTCACCTTGGGAAAACTCTCATATTTCCCAATTGGTGAAACCAATTCTGCTCAAACCTATGGTGTTGGAAATAGGACAGATGAGGCTACCTCTGTACAAATTTTTAGATGCAAAGGAGTATTACTTTAGGATATATTTTAGAAACAATATCAGGAATTTATGCAGAAGAAATTGGAAAACTAGGGCTTCTTGTTCTGGGAGCTTCCCTCCATTGTTTTTAGAAAAGGAGTACATTGGAAATCTCTCCTTGAGGAGACACATCTTTCTATCCAATCAGATATGAAAGATTCCAAGTTTTGAAAATTAGGGTTTCTCTGAAAAACCCTAGATCAGCCAGATCTAGAACTAGGACGGACACCTCAAATCGGTAAGATATAATCTTTGTTATTTACATTTGAGGTTCTCATTTCAAAATGACTAATCACACCAGCTTGATGACATGCAGTGAAGCTAACAACTTCCAATCATGGAAGTATGTAATCTCACTTGTTCTTGAAGAAAATGAATTGGACACCTACATAAGTGGAGAGATTCCAGTTCCAGAGGGAGATGAGGCTAAATCCTTACACAAGAAGAAATTAGTCAAGGCCAAGAGGATTATTGTTGATTCTATCAAGGATCACCTTATACCACAAGTGTCTTCCCTAAATACACCTAAAGATATTTTTTATTCCTTAACCAAGTTATTTGAAGGGAAGAATATAAATCAGAAGAAGTATAGGAACTTTGTGATCCTTGAAGAAATTGACTTAGATCAGTATTTCAGTAAAGAAGTTATAAGAGCCAGAGGGAGATGATGCTAAGGCTAGAGCCAAGAGAATCAGTGCAAATTCTATTAAAAATCATCTTATTCCTCATGTTTCATCCTTGAAGACACCAAAAGGAAGTGTTCGATGCTATGATGAAGCAATCAAACAAGAATAAGATATTGTTATAACCACCTTGAATGGCCTCCCAGGATCATGGGATACATTCATTCTAGGAATGTGTGCCAAAAGGAAGTTATTACCTTCAATAGACTCTGGGAAGAGTGCACACAAGAATAAGCTCGAATCATAATAAGAGAAGAGAATATGGGAGCATTTGAAGATCAAGCTTTCATGATTCAAAGAATATCCCTCAAGCGATGAGGAATATGAAGGACTCAATTCTTGAAGAACCTCTTATCCATGTTATCATTTGGATATGAAATGATGATGTTATGAATGAATAAGATGATGAAATTGAAGGTTAAGGAAGGATTCTACCCATGAAACAAATAAAGATAAGTATTTGAATTGTCTTTTCCTATATATCTAGTTGTTTATATGAGATTGTTTAGTTGTAGAATGTTTGCATTAATGACAATATACTACTAATATGCATGTGATGGGTAAGTATCTCATGGTGCTATAAAAATATTCATTGCTACTTATCTAGAATGAAACCTCTTTGTTGACATGTTGGATTAGTGCATAATCTCAATGATTTCATGGTAGAGATGGAAGGCATCTAGAAAGTTTCCGTGAAATATGGATGAATGTTGTACTAGATAAAATAGTTGCATGATTATATCTTTATGCATAAGAATTTTCCATTATGAATATGCCTTATGAAATGTTTCTAACCATACAACTAATGCATTTGACATGTAGGAAAGATCACATACAATCACCTACAAGAAAAGAAGAATGAGACTTGTTCCGAAGAACAACTGATTACAGCTCGAGAAATAATCCAAGATGAAGAATAATATGACGATACTTTCAAAGAAATAAAGAGGTCTCATACACAATGAAGTTATGTGACACTATTAAGTGACATCATTTATGCAAAACCTTCTAGCTATGAAGAAATAGCCATGAAGAAAGGGAAGGAGTGCACCAGTTCAAGAAGAATGATGTCTAGGATGCGGTATAGAAACCTGAAGGGGAGTCCATAGTTTCTTCCATATGGATCTACAAGATCCGGCATGCAGTAGATGAAAACATTGTGGGATACAAGGAAATACTAGTAGTAGAGGAAGATACTTATCACTCCAGTACATAATGTTTCAATACATAGAGTACAAAAGGCAGAGGGAGAATGATCATTCGCTTCAAAGGGAGTGACTACAGAAGATCCTGATGTTCAACATGGTATGACAGGATGGACAAATTACCAATGGCTTTAGGATTTAATGAGAGTAAAGTAAATTCCAACCTTTACTTCAAGGTTGAAGGTGGAAAACCAATCACGCTCCTGTTATATGTCGATGACCTGTTCTTGACAGGAAAAGAGGAACTCATTAAAGTTCGAAGAAGGAGACTTGCTGTTGAGTTCGAGATGAAGGAATTGGATATGATGCACTAATTTCTAGGCATGGAGGTGTGGCATAATGTGGACGGAATCTCCTTGGGACAAGGGAAGTATGAGATAGATATCTTGAAGAGGTTTGGGATGATTTGCTGCAAGGCCATGGCCACACCTATGGCATCAAACCTGAAGCTATTGAGTGATGATTCATCAGATTCAGTTGATGCTATGATGTCTCATCAAATGATTGGGTCCTTGATATACCTAAAAAATACGAGGCTAGATATTTGCTTTGATGTGAACACATTGATCCAGTTCCCGACGGATCCGAGACATGTGCACCTGATTGCTGCAAAGCATATTCTGAGGTACCTGAAGGGTACAGTTGAGTGTAGGATCAAGTATGATACGAATAAGAAGACTAACCTACATGGTTATGTTGATTTGTATTGGTAGCGCCAATGAGAGGAAGATCACCTTGGGATGCTTCTTCAGTTTGAGATCCAGTATGGGTTTCTAGTTTGACAGGATGGAGTCCTACATGACGCTGAGTAAATCCGAGGAAAAATATGTTGCAACTTTCTCAACTATTTGTGAGGTAGTATGTTTCTTTTGAAAACTACTATTTGATTTGATTGATATGACTTGCATTTTTTGCACGATGCAGAGAGGAGCAGGGAAGCTCCAGTATGTGATCCATATCAAGATCTCTCAAAAGAGGGATTGATGAGTTCTAGCATATCCAATGAGGCAGGTTGTCTGAGCATAAAATCCTACCGAAGCTCATAGGTTGCTCATATGTAAACAGTTATGTAGGTTTTCCTTGGGTGTAATCAGTATTGTCGAATCTCATAGGTTATCCTTGGACATAATCATCCCTTATGTGATTCTATGCAAGAAATGGCCAGAGTGAGGTTTGAATACTTTATAGAGAAGATTGGTGTTCTCTAGATAGAGATTCCTTCCAAGGGGAAGTGATGAGTCCGAGAGCCTTTCTGACATGGTGGTAGGTGGGGCCTCCCATGGTTAGATGTAACTATAGATCCTTTCTTACATGGTGGTAGGAAAGGCCTCCCATGGTCAGATGTAAGCGTAGAGCCTTTCCTTAGATGGTAGTAGGTGTTTCCTACCATACTAGTGGATGTAAGTGTAGGTCCTTTCCCCAGATCGTAGTAGGTGTGTCCTACCATGCCGGTGGATGTAAGTGCAGAGCCTTTACTTGGATGGTAGTAGGTGTTTCCTACCATGCCATTGGATGTAAGTGATAGGGAATTTCCCTAGATGGTAGTAGGTGTGTCCTACGATGCCAGTGGATGTAAGTGTTGGGTCCTTTCCTGAATGGTAGTAGGTGTGTCCTACCATGTCGTTGGATGTAAGTGTTGGAGACTTTCTTGGATGGTAGTAGGTGTGTCCTACCATGCCGATGATATAAGAACTAAAGAAGAAGACCTACATAGAGGCTAGGCCTACAACCAAAACTTCCTATGAGGAGTACAATTGAGAGATAGAACCATTTGCTCGAGATAGCGGTAGCAGTGATGATGATGATGATCCATCTTTGATGATGATCCAGTAATGAAGACTTGTGCTGATGAATTATGTCAAGAGAATACCTTCCTAGTTAAGAGGGAGTGTTGATGTATTTATAACTTTGAAATGTATTCACTTGTATATTTTATATTGTATTTCATTGTACCCCGATGGATATGTTTGTTCCTCCGGTTGGGAGAGTCATTAATATAATAAAGTCATATAAAGTCAGTGAGGCTAACCCTCCATTGTAAGTCAGAGAAATAGTCCCAACAATTGAGTTGAGGTTAACCCTCCATTGTAAGTCGAGGAAATAATCCCCACGGTTGAGGGGTATTAGGGTTATTAGACTCTCGTAGTGAGGTTGGCCCTGTAAGAGTAAAATTCAAGTGGAAAACAAGTATAAATAGAGAGTGAGACTCTCTATTTACAACACACACACTCAATTGTAGTGCATGAGTGAGAGAAGAGGATCTCACACAAGTGAGAGAGAGAACAGTTGTCGGAGGTCATCTTTATGTTTTTGGGTTTTACTTTTTCCATTGGTGCTCATTCTATCTCTGAGGATGTTGCAGGGTTTTCTCCTTTATGGTTTCTTTGAGGAAAACTCTTTATGTATCTTGTCTCTTGTGATTATTTTTATGCATGTTATTCTCTCAGATAAGATCCTAGATCATATTTATTAAATGATAAAAATAAAACACTATGTCCACCATCACTCACAAGAAAGAATATATTTCCTCAAACCAGGCCTAGAATAGAAAGGTGGGACCTTTAATCACCATCCTCGAGGGAGAGAAATATAATATTTATCTTGTTCAATAATCCACTCATAATGGGAGACCATGAGGAGGAAGTGGAATGGGAGACACAAACTGAGACAACCTTTGGATTCCTAATTCTAGATCTCATACAAAATGTTCACATGAAAAAAATCCCTTATCTTCATTACCTATCTTTCATGGAAAGACTACTGAAGATATGAATACTTTTCTCTTCGAATTCAACATATTATGTCTAAGTTATAACTACCTCCATGACTCCCAAAAATTAAAGTTATTTCCTGCAACTCTTAAGGATGTAACACTTCGCTGGTTCATGGGATTAGAGGAATTTAGCATAAGGACATGGGATGCAATGAAAAATTCCTTCTTAAAGAAATATTAGGATTATTTTAGGAAAAAATATACCCATCATGATATTTTGAAGATGCAGAAACATGAAGAAGAAACTATGGAGGATATTTTAGAGAGGTTCAATTTCATTCCTCAAAAATACAAATATAATAACCTCCATGAAGATGTTGCAAGAACACTCTTCCTGAAGGTAATTCTAGAAGAATATATTGAAATTCTCAATATCACGGTTGCAGGTGATATTTATCACAAGCCATTTGATAAAATCTGTGAGTTATGTAGGAAATACTATCATAGTAGGGATAAAATTGGAATGTCTGTGAGGGTTGGAGTTCCTCAAGCCTCTAGTTTAGTAAGTATTAGTGGGGTCACCAAAATGGAAATAGGGAATGTTTTGGAAATTTTAAAACTAATATCCTAGACAACCTAACCTCTCAATTTGGTATCGTAAATACTAAGAATAGGAAAGAAGAGGAAGATGCAACATTACAAATATTTTGTCCCAAGTGCAGGAAAATATATCCTCTCAAAGAATTTTCCCTTAACACTGTTGTTGTCTATGCATTATGCACCGAAAAACATTCCACAAAAGTTCCCCTGTGTTGTCAAAAATATAGGCTTTATACAATATAAGTACTGAAGGAGGTGAATAATCTTATGCACTAAGAATTCCATGGACACCTTGCCCCCAAAATTAATATCCATATTTTGCATACCAAAATCCATATTATTACTACTTGATGCAACCTCCTTGGAACCCACAGGCTTGGCCAAATTGGAAAACTCATCCTGTACAAAACCATCCTTGCAAACAAGGCTGGAGGGGACATGGTTATGGTGGCATTCAACCACAAGTACCACCACAGGTTCCTTCTTACTCTCCATATCCACCTAATTCCTAGCAGCTGCTACCTGGTTTTACCCCACCATCATTACCAGCTCCATAGATTCCTCAATGGTACCATAATGTAAATCCTCCTTCACCAACATTACTACCTGCCCAACCTATTCCAAACCCTAACAACAGGGTTCCTCAACCTCTTAATATTGTCAAGGTACCACATTCTGCAACATTTTTTATCAATGTAATACCAATCCATGATATACAACTTAGGTCAGGGATGATTGTAAATAGGGAAAACCCTGTTGTTGTTATCCAAGAGGAATTTGAGGAAGAAAATGAGGAAAATCAGCCCAAAGAAGGAAATCCTAGTATCTTGGAAAATATTCACACAGCCAAATTATAGCATACACCTCAACCACATACATCAGTCATTCCTCCATATAGAGAAAGGTTGGCCATCAAAAAACATGTGGTAAGACCTCAATTTGATTTTGAAAATGAACTAAGGAATGTCTGCATTCGAATTCATTTGCTTCAAGATATCAAGGATGTTCCCATTTACTTCAAGATTATCAAAGAACTTTGTTTAAATAAACCAGGAAGGAAATGGAAATATCCATTATTTATACATGTGGTAGGCCAACTATCTCATTATATATCAGATCATCCCCCACTTCCAAAGTTTGCAAATCCTAGAAATCCTATTTTAACTATATCCATTTATAATGTTTCCATAGGAAATTCATTAATTGATTTGGGTTCATAAATTAACATGATGTCCATGTCCACTTTGCATGTATTACAGTTAAATAACATGCTTAGACATACTCCAACGTTTTTGGAGATAGCAAATAAAAGAACTGTAAAACTTGTAGGGGCACTTGATGACATCATTGTTACTATGGCCTCCTGGGGATACCCAGTGGACATTTTGGTTCTTCAGACTATGGACCCTACCAAAGAGCATCCTATCATCCTAGGAAGGCCATGGCTTGCAACAACTAATGCTTTTATAGGGTGCAGGGAAGGGAATTTAATGATGTCAAATGGCCCTTCTCTGCAAAATCTTACCCTGTATCCACCAGCCCAACCTGTGAAAGAACTTTTATGGCTAGAAAACCCATATGGAGATGAAGAATTCAAACAACCATTGTTGTTTGTCAGTCAATATAGGGGATTAGAATATCAAACAAACGATGATATTTTAGATCAATTTATTTCTACCAGCATTAGTGTTTATTTTTCTTGCTCTTTTTCTGAATTTGATTATTTCCTCAGAGAGGACTTCCAAGACCACTTTGATCTAGTAAATATATCTACATCAGTAGTCCTTTTTGTGGATGATAAAATGGAAGCTTTCATAGTTCCGATTGAAGTTAGTCCTGGGAAGTATTTAATAATTAATGCTAAGTCAAGACCAATAGGACCAATTAGTCCATGTATTGCAAGCACAGCCAGGGGAATTTTCCTAGACATAAAAGGATAGTAGGAGAATACATCCAGACACTTGTATATATCACATCTATACCCAGGAGAATATTCTCTCGATAAGACAACCACAAAGGATAATGAATCATGCCTTAAAGGATATTGTGAAGGATGAACTATAGAAATTACTTGATGTAGATTTTATCTACCCCATTTCTGATAGAAAATGGGTTTCCCCTTTGGTAGTTGTCCCCAAAAAGGGAGGAAAATGGAGAATTTATATGCGTAGATTTCTGTGATCTTAACAAAGCAAATCTGAGAGATTAGTTTCCCCTTCCCTTTATAGATAAGGTTTTAGACACATTGTTGGGAAAACAATATTTTTCATTTTTGGATGGATATAGTGGATATAATCAAATTAGGATAGCTCCTAAAGACGAGGAGAAAAATACTTTTTTTTGTCCATGGGGGACATATGCCTATAAGGTGTTACCCTTTGTACTATGTAATTCTACTGCTACTTTTCAAAGAGCAGTCTTGGGAATTTTGGCTGACTTGATTCATGATTGTGTTGAAGTCTACATGGATGGATTTACAGTTTATGGAAACAACTTTGAAGAAGCCCTTCAAATTTGGAGAAGGTTTTAATTAGGTGTCAGGAAACAAATATTTCCTTAAGTTATGAAAAATGAAAAATGTTATTAATTGAATATATAGTTTTAGGACATCATATTTCTTGGAAAGGTATTAAGGTTGACCTTGCTAAAACTGAGATCATTACCAACCTAAATCCTCTCAAAACACAGAAGGAAGTCAGGATTTTTTTAGGACATGCTATTTCTTATAGTAGATTTATTGCGAACTTTACTAAGATATCAGATCCATTATTTAAATTGTTTGTTAAGGATGTTAATTTTTGTTGGGATCAGTACTATCATCTTGGTTTTGAAACTCTTAAAGCAGAATTGTCCTCAGCACTAGTTTTAAGAGGGCCAAACTGGTCCTTTCCTTTTTCATATATATACTGATGCATCTGACACTTCCTTGGGAGGATTCCTTGGAAAAAAGGAGAATCAAGATTACTATTCCATATATTTAATCAACAAAAGCTTAACACCGGCTGAATTGAATTACATAGTGACTAAAACTGAATTCTTAGCAGTAGTTCATGCTATTAATAAATTTCGACATTACATTATCGGTTATGATTTTTTTGTTCATACTGAACATTCTGCTATCATGTTCTTAATTAATAAATCTATAACTATTGGTAGGGTGACACGATGGATTTTATTACTACAAGAATTTAACATTACAATTATTGATAAGATTGGGAAATAAAACCTAGTTGCAGGATTTCTTTCCTGACTTACTCATGATGGTGAAGATGTTCATGTAAATGATTATTTTACTAACGAACATTTGTTTTCTATTGTTATTAAAATTCCTTGGTTTGCAGATACAACCAACTAGTTGGCCACAGGGAAGATACCAGTTCACTTAACAAAACATGAGAAGCAAATAATTATTCAACAAAGTGCCAATTACTCTTGGGAAGGTAATGATCTATTCAAAACAGGTCTAGATCTAATTATTTGAAATTCTGTAAGGGAAGATGAGATGTATGAAATCCTTCAGGCCTGTCATGATGGGATTTGTGGAGGTCATTTCTCATATAAATGCACAACCTATAAGGTGTTACATCAGGGCCATAATTGGTCCATGCTCTTTAAAGATGTTGCAAAGTATGCAATGAGCTAGGATAGTTTCCAATGAATGCGGATACCTACAACCTCTGAAGAAATTCCTATGCAAGCTCAGGTAATGATCGAGCCATTTGAAAAACAGGGGTTATATTTCACTTGACCAATCTCACCTATGTCACAAAAAAATAAATATATCCTAGTTTTTACTGATTATGTGACCAAATCGGTTTAGGAAAATACCTTGTGGAGGGCCACTGAGAACTCGGTGTCATAATTTATCTATGAGGACATATTTACTCATTTTGGTGTCCCTTATGATATTGTGACTGATAATGGAGCACATTTTGTTTTAAAATATATGAAGGAAATAACAAAACAATATGATATTAAACATTGTAAGTCCTCACCATACCATCCCCAATCTAGTGGGAAGGTAGAGTCAACAAATAAAGTTTTGGAAGCCATCCTCACCAAAACTATACAAATGCATCATAAGGACTAGGATGATAGACACCCAGAGTCTTTATAGGCCTATAGAACTACATGGATAAATACTATAGGGCATACCCCATATGAATTGTTTTATGGGAAGCAAGTGTTACTTCCTATAGAATGCCAAGTAAATACCTTCCGAATTGTTGCACAATTACGACTAGATTTAGATGAGACCCATAAACAAAGGTTGAAACATTTAAATGAATTGGACGAGATCAGACAAGATGATATGCAAAGGACTATTTTGGTTCAAAAACAGATAGTTTTGAAGAAAAATTTTCAGGAGGGTGACTAGGCCCTACTATTTGATTCAAGGTTCTAGAATTTTAAAGGTAATTCCATGACCAGATGGATGGGACCGTATGAAATCATAACTATCTTTGATAATGGTTCGATGAAAATAAGGACAATTGATGATGAAAAGGTGACTTTTGTGGTGAATGGGAACTGCCTAAAGGTATATCATAAACCCATAACCAAGTAGGCATTTATTCAAGGTTTGGCCTACCAATCTGATTTAGAGTTAGTATGTGAAGAAATAGTTTCATCACCTCCTTCCTCCTGGATAATGGATGATTAAAATTTTCTCTATAAATATGTACAGAATTAATTTTATCTTGTTATTTCTAATATTTTTGTAGGTATCTTCCATCTACATGAACAAATCAGAATCTCTGAAAAGGGAAGCCATGCTATTTTTTATATATTATGTGAAATGGCTGAATTTTTTTGTCAAATTATATCAAACTGTTAATATATGTTGTATGATTGATGCCTGGTATTTTTTTATGTTCCCTTGTTTATACATATTTTGTATCAATTACTCTTTCCTCGAGATGTTTTACTTATGAGACCATAAGTATACTAGAATACTTTGATTTGGCTTTACACTTGACTAAGCAAGTACTTTTACAAGTAGTAACTGATAAGGGATTTGAATTATTTTTCTAAAACACACCATAATAAACTCATAGGAAGATGACTATTGATATTAAAGGCATATTTTGGGTATTATCTGTTGGCACCCTAATACTTATAACTATAGCCTTTCCATTGACTTATCATCATTATGAGAGTTAATTATTCATGCAATTAAACCTTTACCACTATGGTCCTAGAAAGATTCTTCCAACCCAATACTATTCTACTCCTAAAAAGGTTTTTAGAGCATCTCCCCCATCTCACCTCTACGTAAGAAAATTATAAATACTATCTATAAGGTAAATTTGGGATAAGATCCTCTAGAGGAAAAAGGATGTAAGAGGTTAACCCACCAGGACATTGAACAGGTCTGCTAGCAGCGGGTACCGGCATGTGGTATGACCAAGAAAACCCATCAGGGTACTAAACAGACCTATTGGCAATGGGGCATCTACCTAATGAAGAAGTTTCTTGGCTATTAAATTTACCCCACCGAAGTTCTAAACATGCTCGCTGGTAGTGGGTTCTGACTGTAGTAGCTATCATCATGCTTCATTCATATTTGCTTGTATGAAAGAGGTACTCTTGTAAAGGGATAAAAGATGTGTGAGGATAAAATTATTTAGTAATTTATCTAACATCCAATGGATAATATCCTTAAGATAGTTTGATTCTCTACTTTCTAATTCTTACCATGCAGGGGTATTTTTCCTCCAGAGTGTCCAGACGACTAGTAATTCAATGAACTTGGCAGGGAACCTTAACTTTATCACTTGCATATTCTTGTGTAAACCTGATCCATGTTGACTGGTATTTTAATGAATTTCAATAGGAGAACTCTTGACAGGGCATAATATATTGATTGGTATTCTGTATGACAACAGAAAATAAATCTACATTTGGATTATGTTGATAAGAATTAGATTTCTTTTGAAGATTGTTTTTGGTTTGTTGATTAGTGAATTTTTATCCAGAACATCGAAAGGATATCTATGTACCTTATCTAGTATATTACTAATGCTATCACAAAAAAAAAATGGGGACAATTGGAGTCTTAACAAAAAAAAGTACAGGAAGAGGTTTTGGATGGAGCAATGGATAAGGTGACTGGTTAAACGAATATACAGGTAAATAAATTGAATTTGGGATGATTGACTAGTTAAACTTAATGGAATACAGAGTTTATTTTATAAAGACTATTATCCAGGCCTATATTTCTTTTACATAAATTAGAGTTGGACCGACCAATTCCCTTATCAAATTTGTATTTATATCTGAAAACAAAGGTAAGTTATGATATATTTTTATGGTCAATGTATAAATCTATGATTTTGGAAATGATCTGTAATTAATTTGCAAATTGATAAGGATAATTTTGGTAGTGAAGTACCTAATTAAGAAATATACATTATACAATCTTGAACTTAGTTTGATGCAGAAATATTAGTATATTCAAATCATAAAAATGGTTTCGATATAAGGGTCAATTGAATCCTTTGTATTCAAAGCATAATCATTTTATTTATATTTGAATACTTTATTTTATATTTTATAAGTCATAATTTATAAGGTATAAGGTTTATACATGAATTCACTTAATTATGAAATGATCATGAAAACTTCCTCCCATGTGGCCTTATACCTCTCGACAGATGGCTCGATGTAGCCATTGATTTATGGAAATAAACCAAATTATGAATCAACACTCGTACAATCATTTTTTTACACCATCCCATTTCATTAACCTCGGTCTTTCAGAATGATATCCCTGACAATCATGGGCTGACATTCGCAGGATAATAGAAAAAGAAAGTTTACCTTTAGTTGTTCGTGTTCGTCTCTTTTTCACCCTAGTGACTGTTCTGTGTTGTTCCCCCATATTTATTCCATGATCAACCTCCATGAACTCATGTCCCTTTCTAGCCTCTTAACCTTATCATAATTTTGAGAATGTAGAGAACATTTTATCCGATCCGGGTGGAATTTGTTTCTCACTGCTCTTTCCAGACATGGTGATGAAGTATCGTTGCAGCTCACTCTAGGGTTCGATGGGAACTGAGCATGAATTGTCCCACTCGCCTTCTCCATTTCAAAATACTCAATTTCTCAAGCCACAAGGCTACCTTGGACAAGTGAACGATCGTTCAAAAATTATAAACTTTCCCGACATAATTATGACTTTTTTCCAATCCCGAGTTCCTAATAGTCAAAGGGGACAAAGGTTTTTCTAAGAAACGGGTGCAAGACAAATTCATCAGCCCCTTAATGATTAGCAGTCAGCTAATCACTTGTGAAGGTAGGTTTACCATTTTCAAGACCTGTTATTTCATATTATTATCAAAGTTTGAGTTTTCCAAGCTTATAAATTTTCCGTTCTATTTTTGGAAGAGCTTGAGTAAAATGGTTGCTCCAGTTAGAAAAAACATCGAAAACCCTGCCAGAATCCTCTACCACCTCCACCTCATTAAAATGGTGTTCTTGGTTGAGCTTCAGAAGAGAAATCAAAGCTGGGAATAGTTCCTCGTTATCCTTCTCAATCCTCATGCTCTTTTTCCTATCGAAAATACTCATGTCCTTGTGCAACCAACCCAATCGTTGTATCTGCATGTAGTTGATAATATAGAGAAAACCCTAGATTCTTGTGTCGACAACCATCGCTATAAGGGGAAAACCAAAATTGAGGAAGGTAAGGTTAATCTTAAATTGAAATGAAAGCTTGATGGGGGTCTTCCTTTCACTGCCAAAGTAGAGAAAAAAATATGTAAAAGTGTCAAAGGGGCATGCTCGACGCTTTACTCATAACATCGCTACTAATACCATGAGCCAAGGAACATTTGCTTATCCTAAACCTGACTACATTTTGTCATCTACCTCTCCATCACAGAAAGACCTTCCTCCATCCACTGCATAGTAGCGCATGTCTTCAGCCCCCTTGTCCCCATTGCACTCTGCTAATGAATCCTTGTTTCCTACACAATCTTCCTTCGTTGCTTTGGGAACACCAAATCCTACAACTCCAGCTTAAAAACCCTATGTTCTTCCTTCTCAGTTGTCAGCAAATGACTATTTTCAAAAAAGGAACATACAACTAATTGGAGAAGTACAAGAATATTCTCTCCTTAATTTACATTTTACAAAGGAAAATGGAATTCTCAAAGCTAAGGTTAAATCCTTGCAGAAACTAATTGATGACATGACCAGTTCTAATAGAAGTGTGAGGAAACAGTTGAAAAAGAAAGAGCAACATCTAGAAGAACTTAAGTGCAGACAACCAAAACATGTTCCCTCTTCTCCACAGGTGCATGTGTTGGTTAATGCTTCAAGAGTTTGATTGAATGGTGTTATCAGTTTTGTATTTTTGCTTTCTTGCATTGGGACATGCAAGACCTTTTGTGTGGGGAGATGGTGACCCTCCATTTTGTCATATTTTATTTACATTTTTAACTCAGAATTTAAAGTATTTTATATGCATTTTCTCTTATATACTATCACTTAGAAATCATTTGCACATGGTTAAATAATATTCAACAAAGACTCAAAATTAGGTACAATCTTGTCATTTATCGCATTTTAATTGTTCAATTTGATATAAATTTGAGAGATTGTGTTCATGAATAAAATGTTTATGTTGTAGGTTTCTTTCACTATTCGGTACTCATTCCTATACCTAATCTAGTACCTATAACACCTCAGTTTTGACCCCATTTGCATTAATGTATGTGATGTATATATTATAATGAATCATGGTGTGGAGCTGAAGGAAAAATCCCCACCATCGATTCGGTTGTGTTATGTTTCAGTGATTGGACTGTTACCGATGGTATATCGGGATATGCAAAATACATATTAAGTTGTGGCATCATGTAGCTACTATGCATTTTAATTAAATAACCCAACCAACTATGTTCACTACAACTAAATTAAGAAGGGGCATGATTATCATTAGGATAAGGAAGGGGAAATGGTAAACCTTAAGCCATGGGGGAAAATCCATGTGTCACCACTCTTTTTGATTTGATCATCTCCCCTTGTCTTATCCAACTACCACTATAATGTTCTGTTGAGTAGTTGAGGCAATTATTACTGGGGAGTGGAGTGTGGCAGGATTGTCATTCCTTGTCCACACGCACACTCCACTAGCAAATCGAACCTCACGTTGGGAAAAAGAAGTGACTATGCCCATGATCATTCCACTCTCTCCACAATGGGATGAGAACACTCCCACACTCCCCACTCGCCATTCTGGAATTGCCACTCATCCTCTCGTAGGGAGACGTCTTGTTCCTCACACAGAGGATTATTTTCTATTGGGTCTCACGCAGCCAGGGAGAAGCTGTTTCGACTGTCATTCACATTTTCCACAGAGTGGTATCAGGTGTGTATTTTTCATCTGAATTTTGGGGTTTGGTGTAAATTTCCCTCACGCACAGGTTGGGAGACCATTTTTCTTCCCCATTGTGGTCTATGCAAGTTCCCCGGTGGCTTTGTTGTTCAAGGTGGGCTATTGTTTCCCCACGTTTGTTGGTCCTGTTTGTTGTTTCATTTTGGGGCTACTGTAGGTTTTTTGGGAGTTTTTTTGGCCACGATAGGGCCAAGAACGAATCAGGAGTCATTTTCCCCTGTCTAAGCTGTAAATGCTGGTTGACTACATGCATGCAATGGTTGGTCTTCGAACTATGTTGGGAGTAGGGATGAGGGCTTGGTTTTCTTGATAAACCTAGTGTGTTTGGAAACCACACAGACAAAGCTAGAGGACTGGATTTCTTCTTTGCCACTTCTCCACAACCCCTGAATAGCACTGGAAGGGAGGTCAGGGCTTGAGGGATTGTGTAGCAGAGAAAGGACTGATTTCCTTGTGTTGGGAATATGTGGGTGTTATAGAAACTAGGCTAGTTCTGGTGTAGGTGTCCTAATCTCTTCAATGAGCTCACCATCTTAGCATTTAGCCTTTCCTAGCTCTTGGATGGCCTAATAAACCCAAATGTGTTGGCTTGGCTAATCCATTGCTTGCTTGATAAACCCAACTGTGTTGGCTTGGCATGTTTTGTTATCCTTGGCTATGTGTAAACCTGCTAGTTCCTTATTCCTTGGGGAATCATGCCCAGCTTGGGGGTGGCAGCGTTGCTGAGAGATTAAGGAGCACGCGGGCCTATGGTTGGGTGGAACGTTGCAGCAACGTAGCTGGTTGTGGGATAGTTCTTATAAGATAAGTATTCTTTCCTAACTTGTGTTTGCAATCATATTTACCATTAATTAATGATGATATACATGTTGAATGTTGAATTGTATATAAATGTTGTGTTGCTTCTGCTGAATATATGTGTGATTCTACATCCTAGTATGTTTTAGGTTTTTAAGCATTTTCCTTTAGTATTATATGTATGTATATGTTCATGGGGAAAGATGCCCAGATGTTTGATGTAAGGTAGCGTCCTCTTCGCCGGTTGAAGGGTCGGGGATGCTAAAGTATGGTATCAGAGCTCTGGTTGTAGCATGGGCCTGAATGGTCCATGAAAGGCTAGTTAGAAGAGGCAGGCTTCCAGAGTGTAGCAAGAAAAAATTTGTGAATGATAGAAAATTTCATTAAAGAAAATTTTTCTAAGGGACAAACCGTTGGTGCATCGGAAGACTCAGTGGGAATCCCTTCCAATGCAGCGGGAAGCTAGTTGAAAGGCTATCCAATACAGACTCGACCACCGACGAATCTTAGTCGAGCTGATCGGCAATATTTAGAAGATGTCTGAGCCGATGCATCGACAAGAATTAGCAGAACTGGAGAAAGAATTTTCTAAGTGCACATCGATGAAACTTAGTGGAAGTGGGAGCCACAGTTTCGATGGAGATCGGCCAAAGACCGCCGAAACGTTGGCTCAATACAGTTGAAGAAACACTCGATTTTGACTTTCGGTGTCGATGGAGGAAAGAGGAATTCGGAAAGGGATAGTTAGAAGGATCGACAAAATATAGAGGATAAATTAGCCGATGCGGCGACAGCAAAATTTCAAAAATTTGTCTAAGTGTTGAAACCTATCAGCGATGGTGGAAGGTAGTTGATGAGATTGCCAATGGACGTCATCCAAAGACATTATAAGATTGGACTGCACATGAATGTTGGAAAATTTTAGTTGTTCATGCATCCGCCATTATGGATGGCTAGTGAACTATCCTTTCGATGAATAGAGGCTTCAACCACTGATGTCGCAATGATTATTACTTTCGACAGTCGATGAGAAGAAAATTTGAAAATTTTGTTTTAGTATAAGGTCATCGAAAAGTTATTGAGGATTGGACCCTGATCAGGAACGTTAAAGGTTTGAGAATCCACTGTTGTGGCAGTCTAGGACACTATCCACCTGATGGTTAGTAGGCGTGATAGCCGATAATGTCTGCAGAACCCGCAATGAGATCGCTTTCCGCCATTGCGGCTACCTAGGAGACTAATTGTCCGACGCAATAACGTAGCCAATCGGCGACACAGAGGAGGTAAGTTTCCATTTGGATCACCACAACGACAGGAAATATAGTGACTTGGATCGCTGATGTGTGGAGGGTTAGTCCTTCTGAGATAGGCTTGTGACCGGGGAAGACACAAAAGTTTTATGGGCCACCGTTGTGGAAGCCGAGGCGACTAGCCACCCGATGCACAAGACACTCGACTGTCGATGCAGTGCATAGGCTAGTTTCATCACCGATTAGGTTGGGAGAGTCAGATGCAAATCCGATACAGTGGAAGGAAATAGGTGAACAATCCTTTGCATCGCCAATGCAGATTAGAAGTTTGGTGATTTGCTCACCAAAACGCCAGAAAATTAGTGCGGAAGAGACTCAATTAAGAGAAGGAAACTTTGGGTTTTTAGAAGTGGAAATTTTCTCAGCAAATCACAACTATTTTAGTAGATTTCAGTGGACTATCAGTGGATTACAGGGCTAAACATGAGGGAGAGGAAATTTTTTTGTTTTAAGCAAAATTGTTGTTATATGAATTTCTAGAAGAGGAAGGTAATTAGTTTTGATTATATTGATGATATGTATCTAACAGTTTGCTACTAACATGATTGCAGAATTATAGACACCTCCAAGAAGCAGTATTCTAATAGAACAGTGTGGTAAATCAAGAGGTGGTTCAGTCATGAGAACCCACAATAGGTACAATGCTTGGGATTCCTACGAGCATGCGAGAGATGCCATGGGAGAAAATGACCGTAATAGAAATGATGACATAGAATCTAATGGAAGGAGATTCCAAGAGACACCGTCAAATGTTGCAGCCACCATGAGAAGCTTGGTTAAAGCTCGGGAAGAGTAGCATCAATTGAATGCTACTATGTTACAGAGTTTGACAGATTTGTAGAGAAAGATAGATTCTAGATGAGGTACATCAAGACCAGAAGGAAGTAAGAGCAA
Organism: Pseudotsuga menziesii; assembly: GCA_001517045.1. Classification (NCBI taxonomy): domain Eukaryota; kingdom Viridiplantae; phylum Streptophyta; class Pinopsida; order Pinales; family Pinaceae; genus Pseudotsuga; species Pseudotsuga menziesii. The sequence continues at coordinate 156,203 of LPNX010661135.1, forward strand.
CACTAGGAAAAGGAGAAGGACTTCTAGTGGATCATCTGATTCTGAAGAATCCAACAGAGATATAAGTTCACCTTCTCGTAAAATAAAAAGAAGAAGGAACCATAGGGATCGCTCTCGAGGTGAATTTAGGAAAGCTAAACCTCCTACATTCGATGGTGAGATAAAGACTAGACAAGAGGATGAAGCTTGGATTCTTGGGATAAATAAGTACTTTCAAGTGCAGGATTACTTAGGAAACACAAAGGAAAGAGTTTCCATATTCAATCTGAATGGGAGAGCATCCATTTGGTGGGAACACTTCAGGTAGGTAAAGAGGATCAGTGAAAGGAAACTGAAGTGGAAATAGTTCAAGAAATATTTCAGGCAAAAATACCTCTCTAACAGGTATTATGTGACAAGATTAAGGAGTTCCATGAGTTGAGATTGGGACAGCAGACCATGGATGAATATGAAAATAAGTTATTGGAATTGTTGAGGTATGTCTGGTACATCAGAGATGAAAAAGTGAAGGCCCAATGGTTTCTGAGTGGATTTCCTCAGTCTTACAAAGATAGAATTGAGTTTTATGAACCAAGAACTCTTGAAGAAGCGATAAGGAAGGCTAAGTATTGCTATGAGCAAAGAAAAGGTAAACCTGATTACCATAAGGCATGGAAGGACAAGAAGAATGAGAAGTTTGATCAAAAGAAGAAAGGATTCAATCCTTCTAGATTTAGGAATCAGTAGAAGCATCCATCCCAAGCTGCGAGTAATCCAATTGGAGTGACAGGTGGAAAGCCTAAAGATCCACCATAGAATAGAGGAATGCTTCAATGTTGGATATGTGGAGGACCCCACATGTGCAGGACTTGCCCGCTCGAGAATGAGGGTGCAAGGCCATCTTATAAAAATCAGGAAGCAGAAACAGTGGGACAAGTAGCAAGGGAAATCCCTAGAATTTATGCAGCACTAGAGGACCACCAGGCATATCACTAGTCAGTTGTGGTTGAAGTAGTAGGTAAGATTGTTGAACAATCTGTTTCTATTTTGATTGACCCTGGTTCTACTCACAGTTATATCACTCCTAGGGTAGTGGAGATTTGTGCTTTTAAGAAGGTTAAGAATAGAAAATCTTGGTTAGTTCAGCTAGCCACTGGGTCTAAAAGAAAGGTCAGTGAAGTGGTGGAGAAATGTCCATTGGTTATGAATGGATTGATCACTTGTGTACATCTGAATGTTCTACCACTTGGTTCCTATGATTTTCTCATTGGAATGGATTGGTTAGAAGCTCATAGAGTGAAACTTGACTGTTATAACAAAAATTTTGAATGCATGGATGAAGAAGGAAACCTGGTAGTTGTGAAAGGTATTCCAAAGGTAATTTCAGTAAGACAAGTTTCAGCAATACAGTTGAAAATTTTCTCTAGGAAAGGTTGCTGGTTGTATGCAGCTCATACTTTCGAACCAATAGGAGGTGAAACTCCTAGGATAGAAGACTATCAGGTGTTACAGGAATTCAAGGATGTGTTTCCTGATGAGATTCTAGGGCTTCCTCCAAGGAGGGACATTGATTTCACCATTGAACTTGTGCCAGGAACAACAGTTGTGTCCAAGAAACCCTACAGGATGAATATACCAGAGATGCTAGAGTTGAATATGCAACTGCAAGAATTATTGGAAAAGAATTATATTTGATCGAGTGTGTCTCCTTGGGGAGAACCGATTCTTTTTGTGAAGAATAAAGATGGTACACTTAGGTTATGTATTGATTACAGATAGTTGAACAAGTTACTATGAAGAACAAATATCCTTTGCCTAGGATTGATGACCTCTTTGATTAAATGAGAGGAGCAAAGGTATTTTCCAAGACTAACTTGTGGTCTAGTTACCATCAGGTGAGAATCAAGGACAAAGACATTCATAAGACAACCTTCATGTAAGGTATGGGCATTATGAGCTTGTAGTGGTACCATTTGGTCTCATAAATGCACCAGCTACATTTATGTGCCTTATGAACAGTGTCTTCAGCAGGTATTTGGACAAGTTTGTTCTTGTTTTCCTTGATGACATTCTTGTTTATTCTAAGAATGAGGAAGAGCATGAAGAGCATTTGAGATTGACATTGCAATTGTTTAGGGAGCATCAGCTATATGCAAAACTGAGCAAGTGTGACTTTTATAGAGATAGAATACATTATTTGGGTCACATTATCTTAGAAGAGGCTTGTTATAGTGGATTTCACCACTCTAGGTGAATCACACTTTGTATGGCCTTCCGCTGTCCCACTGCAGACTCATTAGACCCTATGGACCACTTTTTGTCCTTTGATGTTTCGTTGATCATCCCTACAAACATATGAAAAATGATATACGTGGATTTTAAACCTATAACCACATACATAAGTGGGTTTGACCCATATAACCACATACATCCGGATGTGTGCATAATCCAAATCCTTTTGGAGTTTTCCTTGACATGGATCCGACTCATTTAACTCCTGGCCTTCCATATGCCTTGAGATCGCTCATATTCGAACTTTCATTATCCCTTTGAAAGCTATATAAGGAACCCCTTGGTACATTGAAGGCATAAGAGAGAATTGAGAGCAAAGAAACTATAGTCCATTGTTGCCGAAACTTATGCTTGAGTCTGCATCCCTTTGTCCCTTGGAGCACTTTTGTGTTCTTCCCAAGCTTGCCTTTTTCTTGTGAGCTTGCTATCAAGAGATGGAGGATTGAAGTGGTAGAGACCCAAGTGGGAGATTCAGTTTCTCTGGTTCGCAGACGTGCCATCAGAGGTTGTATCTATCTTGTAATCTCTAATTTATATTAATAGAAATATATTTTCCTGTCCAATTATGTGTATTTGAATGAATATTTTATCCATGGGAATATGTCAAATGCTTATACATTATTGATTATATATGCTAGAATAGATCTAACCCCATGATATATAGTATGCGTGTATTGTTTACTTGTTGTTGAGGAAGTGATATAGCAATTCAAGATGAAGATTGGAAAGCTCAACGGGGATCTACTTCAACCGTCCGGAATAAGGTACGAGGTCTGATCCTTTAGTGTTAGACATTTAATTTCTATTGCATATTGGAAAGGATTGATTTCTGGAGTCAAGCTGTCTGTTGTGGTACCCCAAGCCATACGAATTTATCTCCGTAACAGAATTGGCGACTCCACTGGGGAGTTCCTAGTAGTTGTCCTTTGGGGGTTGTTTTGTCGGCATTCAATGTATTTGAATTGATCTTTCTCTCTTGTTTCTGTGTCGGGTCTGGGGGCATGTATGCTTGGTAGAGTCTAATTGGTGTGAATTCTATCTCAGCCTATCTGTTTTCCTTGGTTTTATGCACCTTTTCTTTCTATACGTGGGTTTTTGATTTGTAGTCGCATATACACCTGGTTTCCTCTGTGATTTCCGTGTATACACGCGAGTTTACTGCGAACAGTCGCGTATACCCTTGCTTTTGTCTTTTTGGGGAAGATAATGGGTTGCTGGGTGAATTCTGATATTTGCTGAGTCTGCTTTGGCACTACTTGAGTCTATCTATACCTCTGTTTCTGACCAGAAGTGTTTTTTTTTAGCCTAAATTTTTTTTTAGGAAAGTTCTTGTCATGGCATTTTCAGTTTTTTGTTTGAGATTAGTGCATTAGAGTTCTTTTACCTTAGTGATTTGCTTGAATTCTATTTATGTGTGCTTGCAGAGTCTGGGGGTTGTAGAATCATCCTTTTTCTTTTTGCATCTCTTTTATTTTCAAAAAATCCAAAAACATTTGCTTATCATCATGCATTGCATTTTGCACTTTGCATTGTACTTGCACTAGATCTAGATTTGCTTTGGAGTACTAGTTAGGATTTCATATAGGGAAATTTGCATTCATCATTTGAAGAAGAATTGTGCATTACACATAGTAGCATACCCTTTTTTCATGGACACAATGCATTTGCATTGATTGTTAAGTGTGCATTTTACTTCTTGTTACATCATAACACCATTAGTTGCACGACCATATCCTATTTTTGAGTAATAAAGCCAACTAAAATCAATGCTAATTAAAATGAATTACACTCTTTTCTTTTCTAGGGTGCACCAACAAGCTTAGGTTTTAGGATCTTGGAATATTTCATTGTAAGTCAATTCTCCAAGATCACTAAACAACAACATCTAGGTGTCTGTCTAGGTGAGTGTGTGAAATCCTTGGTATAACCATTGTTCTCAAGATCCTCCTCTCAAACAGGAGTTAAGCACGAGGTAGTGTGAGCGGTTATTGATTGGGATGACGCCTAGTCATAACTGAGTAGAACCAGAGATATTTCCAGGATTGTATTCATATCTGGGGGCTCTTTCGAGAGTTTCGGGCTTTGCTACCCTGCCCATACGATCAATCCCGCCTGCGACTGTCCTCCTGAGCATTGATTATATTGAGGTGACCATAGTGGCCTTACCTAGGATATCGAGGGGGCACTTGTAGAGGTTATTCTGTGGGTGTCCCGGCTAGGTTAGGGTCAGAAACCACAGTCGCTTTACACGTTGAAGCTGAGGGCCACAATAATTGGTTACGTACCTCCGCTTGTTGTGTATCAGAGTCTCAAGCCTCTCCTAGGTGAGACATACCTGCTTCATTCGAGAGCTCATTTATCCAGCCCTCGTTTGCTTGCATTTGGATTTAGATTTTATTAGTGATTTCTCTGTGCACGCTAGTTGGCCTAGGGTTGATGTAAATAGAGAGTCTTTGCTATTTTTTGAGTCATTGTGGATTTGAGTGCGGTTCCTCGCCGTTCTCGTCACTTAGTTGGACTTCCGCCTTCTACTTCTCCTCCTCCTTTGGGAGAGAGACCTAGACATTCTAGGTGGACTATGTCACACATTGATTCACACACCATGGGAGATCATTCAGAGGATATTCCTGAACCACCTCCTCCCATTCGTGTAGACGATGGGGAATTTACACCTACTTATGATCCTTCACCTGACTTAGTTGAGTTTGGTCCTGTGATTTCTAATATAGGAACCTTCCACAATAGACCTACTCACTCTAGGGTCAATTCCCCATTGACGCATTACCGATATGGAATGCCGGAGGATGCCGAGACTCATTTTGAACCTACCAGCACTAGCTACGGTAGTTATGCTACGTCTGGTTTTCCTATGCACGATTTGACATTTCATGTCGAATCCGACTTTGAGCCTAACACTATTCCTGGGGGCACTCTCATTCCTTACCATGCAGAGAGGTTTGGGAGCACTAGTCACATTGCACCTTTTGTCCCAGTGGAAGCTATATCATATATCCCTCCTAGGTCTAGGGTTAGCAATCTGATTAGGATACCAGACCCGAGACGAGTGACGATAGGCGTTAGTACTCATATTCCTTCATCCTTGGCTCCTAGTTCTTCAAATTTACATCCCCCACCTTATCCACATGGTCCTTCGAGATGATACATGGCTATGAGTCAGGTCCGTACTGCGGTTACTAGAACGATTGTGTCTCAAGTTCACATACCACCCACTGCTTCGGGAGGTTATGTTCATGCTTCTAGAGGTCACCTTACTACTTCCATGGCATATATCTCTACTTCCGGTATGTATATTCCTAATTCCGGAGCATATCTTCCTACCTATGGAGTGTCTCATGGGCCATCGCAAGCGATGACCTATGGACCCTATTATGGGACACAGTATGGACAGGGTTCTTCACCTTACGTAGGTGGGTATCAACAACCTGCTTACTCTCCTAATTATGGCTTTGTAGCTCCTACTAGTCAAGGTCCACCATACTATGGTACTTCCACGCCACCCTATACGGGTCAGACAGGAGGAGGACACTATGGCCAAGGCCATGGTGGTAATCAACCCTATATGAACCAGGGAGAGGTGTATCAACCTCATCATCCTAGGATCCCTTTCCTCACGACACTTAATCTTCCTGACTTATCGAGACTCATGAACAATCCTGTGGCTCATGACCCAGCTTGGCTGGCTGTCCCTACCAAGCTTCCTTCAGACATACGTAAGTTCAAAGGCAAACTGGGAGCGGATCTGAGCGAACACGTTACTACGTTTCACCTATGGTGCTCTTTGAATTCATTACATCAGGACTCAGTCCGTTTGAGACTATTTCAACGCACCCTCACAGGGCCTGCTATGAAATGGTATATAGAGTTACCTAGGGGCGATTTTACTTTGTTCGACGACCTTGCGATGACGTTTCTTAATCACTTCTAGCTACCAGTGCACTATGACATTGGTACTGAACTCTTGTCGACATTTTGGCAAGATAAAGCCACCCATATTTTTTATCATATTCAAGAGTGGCGTAGATGGAAGAGATTAATTAAATTCTTTAAACCACCGTAATTCCTCCTCGAGTGGTTCCTCAAATTGTTATTGCCATATATAGCGAAGGATGTTTCCACATCCAGAGTGCAGAATGAGGAACAAGCAATTTTTAGGGAACAGGAACTGGACTTGATCTATGCTCAGTCCGGTTTGTTGTATGAGATTATTCCCAACGCTCCTCGTTCCAGTTTTGATCCCAAAGTCAAACTTGGACCACATGCTGATGGCATTGTGGGTTGTGCGAGTGTGAAACCTGCAGATTCGGTTGCAAAACAAGTTGGTCAATTGTCCATCAACCAATCTACTTTGGGACAAGCTATGGCTTCATATCAACCCTCCCAAACGGCGAATGTGCTTTCGGTGCAATCGTCGGACTAGAAGGGTAACCAACAGCCCGGACAGAATAGAAAAAAGGGTAAAAATAATAATCGAAAGGGTGGGAATAAGAATGAGAATGCTAACAATAATGACAAGAATGGTAGAAATGATTGGGGGACAAGCAAGATAAACATAAGGTTAAGTTTTATTGCAAGTTATGTAAGGACGATCACCTCACTTACTTGTGCCCTCGGATTGACGAAGCTTCAAGATTCTTAGCACAAGGCCCAGGTGTGCTAACAAACCATTTACCGCATAACCAGAATATGAACTCAAAGTCCTATGACCAGTCTAGTGAGAATGATCCACCAGAGACTAGTGCTCATGGGTGCATTAACATGGTCCGTGCTGCCAAGGTTGTCACTCTTGTGAAAGATTATAGTTCATCACAACCCAGCCCAGGCAAGGAGCCTGATCCACCAGGGTCTCCTTTGCGCATTAAGAAACCTGGGGATAAACCTGAGGCTGCACCTCGCATTCCTAAGGGATTCCTTAAGCGTTCGGGGCATAATCCAAATGCCTGAGCTGCCTCGAATTATTCAGTTGTTAAGGATTTGGGCTACACTCCTTGTACGATGTTTGCATTGGAAGTGCTTCAGAGTTTTCCTTCACAAAGGAAGGCGTTGCTTTCTGCCCTTGGTGTGAACGGAGATGATTCTTCCTCAGTGATCAAATTTGAAACCGCAGGACTGCAGCCTCTCTTTACCTACTATGTGTCTCTTTTGGTGCACGTAGAATGTCTTAATATGATCGTCATGCGTACTGTGATTGACGAGGGCGCTGTGGCTTCTGTGATTTTTTTATCTTGTTGGAAGGGTCTGGGTTCTCCTGAGCTGTCTAAATCAGCGACTATGTTACCTGTGTTTGATGGGAGATATTTTAGGCTACACAGTATCCTTCCTTCCCTTAAAGTCCATTTGGGGGGAAAGACCGTCGCGATAGAGGTTGAGGTGGTTGATGCACCCCTTGACTACAATCTCTTGCTGGGTAGGAACTGGATGTATAGTATGCAAGTCGTTGCTTCTTCCTTGTTCTGCATTGTATACTTTCAACATAATGGGAAGATTGTAACGATTGATCAAATGGCATTCAAGAATCCGTCTGTTACCGCATCTTCGGTAGCTATGATCCTGATCATTGAACATTCCCAGCCAGCAACTGGGACTGTGGGTGTAGGCATGTATCCATCCCTCATGGGAAGCTGTAGTTGTCCTGCACCGATCCTCATGATAGAATCTTGTTCCGATGAGGCTTCGACATCTACGACCTCGGCATCTTTTCGCACAACTCATATGGAAGATCCTTGGATTCTTCCTACACCGAGTACTTCAAGTGAGCCCATCGAGACGAGCATGCCGTTCCCTGCAGCTATGATTGCTTATCAAGCTAATCTCAAGACTGTTGTAGATCCTTGTTCTTCCTCTTCACGAACGGGGGGAGGAAGACCCCTATGTACTGTCGGCATGGGAAATACAGTCTTCTCATGCCCACGACTACCTTGATACGGTTTTCCCTTCAGATGAAGTGATTATCGAGGCTATGTCGGGAGTTGAGCCACCATGGGAGGACCTTCATCATAGATCATACTTCCTTCCAGATCTTGACCGTTTGGAGCATGAGGATTATAGGGATATTCTTAGTCAGAAAGTTGGTAGACCTATGGTTCCATTAAGCTCTCCTGGTCCGATGGCTGATGGAAACATGGCGAACATATCAGTAATGATTCCTGTCAACATTTCTCACAATCCTGGCACAATAGAGAATGTCTATATTGGGGCAGAATGTTCCCATGCTGAGATTCTGGAATATACCGAGCTATTCAAGGAATTCCATGATATTTTTTCTTGGTCTTATGACGCGATGCCAGGTATTTACCCTTGGATTGTCGAACATGAGATTAAGAATTACCCCAATGCTAAGCCTGTTCGACAATGTTTACGTGCCATGAATCCTAGGAAAGCACCTTCCATTAAGGCAGAGATAGAGAAGCTATTGAAAGCCGGTTTCATCTATCCCATTCCCTTGACGGAGTGGGTGTCAAACCCCGTTTCGGTGGATAAAAAGCAGGGAGAGATCCACATATGCACTGATTTCCGTGATTTAAATCGTTCCTGCCCTAAGGATAACTTCCCCACACCATTTATTGATCACATTTTGGATGAGTGTGCGGGTAGCGAGGTGTTCTCCTTCATGGACGGCTTTTCCAGGTATAATCAGATCCATATTAAACCTAAGGATCAACATGAGACCACATTTATTTGTCCTCGGGGAACATTTGCATATCGAAAAATGCCTTTCGGCCTTAAAAACATCAGAGCTACGTTTCAGTGGGCGATGACTTTGATCTTCCACAATCTCAAGTCTATTATCGAAATATTTTTGGATGACCTCGCTGCTCATTCTCGTATGAGGATGCGTCATCCCTATCACTTGAGATTGCTATTCGAAAGATGCTGGCACTATTCAGTTAGATTAAATCCTCATAAGTGCATCTTTTGCGTGAAGTCAGGTCGTTTGTTAGGATTCATCATTTCGAAAGAGGGTATAAGAGTCGACCCTTTGAAGGTTGAGGCAATACTTCAGTTGTCTCCCCCGAAGAATATTCATCATCTTCAGTGTTTGCAAGGCATGGCAAACTTCTTACGAATATTTGTTGTCAACTTTTCCAATTTGAATAGAGGCTTCATGCGTCTCTTGAAGAAGGATACTCCCTTTGAATGGGATAAGCGAGCCCAGGAGTCCTTCGATGCACTCAAGCGAGCCCTAGCATCGGCCCCGGTGATTAGTCCTTTGGATTATAGCTGTGATTTTCTATTATATGTGGCCACGTTTTTAGAGATGATTGGTATGGTTTTGGTTCAAGAGGATGAGGAGCTCCAACAGCTTGTCGTATATTATCTGAGCCGAAACCTTATTGACGCAGAGATTCGTTATTCTCATGTCAAGAATCTTGCTTTAGCTACCGTACATGTGGTTCAGCGTTTGAGACATTATATTCTCCTTCGCCAGACCTTGGATGTGGCCCATGTCAATCTGTTTCAATTAGTCCTCACTCATAGGATGATTGGGGGGAAATATAATAAATGGATTGTCATTCTGCAAGAGTTTGATCTCGATTTTGTTTCGGCAAAATCTAAGAAATATTTAATCTTTGCAGAGCTTATATCAGATTTTCCGACCGAGGACGAGGATTTGGTTTGTGAAGATACATTTGTCGATGAACACATCTTCTTAATCTCAACGTTAGACCCATGGTATGGGGATATCATAGTATATCTACAAACACAGAGGACCCCTACTCACCTCTCGTGAGATGAACGATGACGATTACGTCACACCTCTAAGAACTACCTTATAGTGGACAATACTTTTTCCCGCCGTGGGGTAGATTCCATTTTACGACGTTGTTTAACTCATGAGGAGGATGAGGTTGTGCTGAATGATTGACATGGAGTGGCATGTGGTGGTCATTTATCTGGGCTTTCTACAGCTCAAAATATTTTGAGAGCGGGTTATTTCAGGCCGTCGATCTTTAAGGATTGTGTTGATGCGTTTAAGAGGTGCCACCCTTGCTAGTTGTTCACACATAATATGCGCTTGAAACATTCCCTGTTACATCCCATTATCACCGCTGATCCCTTCACTAAGTGGGGGCACGATTTTATGGATTGCAACCCAGCTTCGGCTGGGGGGCACCATCACATTATAGTGGCTATTGATTACTTCATGAAATGGGCTGAGGCTATGCCTACAGTAAAACATGACGATGAGACAGTCGCTCACTTTGTATTCAACCAAATTATTACTCGGTTCGGGATTCCGAAAGAGCTTGTCACTGGCCATGGCTCACACTTTCAGAACCGTATGATGGAAGAGTTGGAATCCAAGTTAGGGTATAAGCAAGAGCACTCCTCTTCTTACTATCCTCAAGCGAATGGACAGGTAGAGGCAATGAATAAATCACTCAAATCCATTCTCCAACGAACCATCGCACAAAGCAAGATGAATTGGCATATTATGTTATATCCTGCTTTGTGGGCATATCGAACTGCGGTTAAGAATGCCACTGGTTTTTCTCCATATCAGCTTGTACATGGAGTGGAGTCGATATTGCTGGTTGAATGCGAGATTCCTTCGTTGAAGCTAGCTGTGGAACTCTTACCAGACACTTCACCTTTGGAGGAGCGTTTGGTTCACCTTGAGCAACTTGATGAGCAGCGTCAAGATGCCTTGGTGGCTCTAGAGGTTAATAAATGTTGCGTTAAGGTCCAGTACGATAAGTCTGTCCGTCCAAGAGTGTTTAGTGAAGGAGACGTGGTCCTTTTGTGGGATCAATCGAAAGAACCCTTTGGAGCAGGGAAATTCAATCCTATGTGGCATGGTCCTTACATGGTCAAGCGTGTATTAGAGAAGGGTGCTTATGAGTTAGTCAATTACGAAGGGACAGCTTTGGCGGAGCCTAGAAATGGGCTCTATCTCAAAAAATACTATGCATGATCTTTAGCCAAGGCTGCTTGTTGTATATTATTGTACAGCTTTGCATAGTTAGGTCTTTTTCTTATCGTGATCGGGTTTGTGATTAGTTTCCATTTCTTTTGGAAGATGTCAATGGAATCTTCCACCTACATAGGATTCGCGAATGGTGCAAGCCATCACACTCAACACTCGGCCTCTACTGCTTGGGTGATTTATACTCCTATGGGTCAAGTACTGTCTTCAGGAGGTGTATGTCTACAGCCATCTTCCAACAATGTTGCCGAATATAGCGCCATTATTGAGCTTCTACGGGATTCCATTCTACATGGCATTCTATCTCTTGAGGTACATCTTGATTCGGAGTTAGTAGTGTCACAGCTCAATGGTTTGTACTATGTTAGAGATCCGACGTTATTGAGAAGGTTCTTACGTGTGAGATTGTTAGAAGGGCAATTTGACAATATAACATATATACACATTCCAAGAAATAATAATCAAGTTGCTGACTCATATGCTAACTACGTGTTAGATTGGCTTTCATCTCATTCATAATAAATTATTCATAAACACATTTACACATGTAAATAAATAAATCGATCACCATAAAACTTTTTTATATACATCAAAAATGTGGTAATACATAGTGTCATATACAAAAAGTGGGGCTTTTAAAGCCACCATCATATAATACACGGTCGTACAAAACATATACACTCCCAGGTGTCTAATACTGTGGAGGATGAGGAGGGTTGTGATCATGGAACGTCACTACGGCTCTAGCTAGCCGTCGAAATAAACGCACCCATGCACGTGGTACACCCACCACTTGTCGATGCATGGCCTCAGGCAAGTCCTCGACTTGCGCCATGGGAACTCTATGAGTCAGTCTCACAAATTTGGCATGAATGCTCTGGAGCATTTGCTCCGCATCCACACCCATGATGTCATATCCTCTTCCCCTCCGTCTATGATGAGGGAAGCCCTCTGGTTGCCGTGGTCCCACATATGCACATGAATGGTATAGGTCACTATGTATTTTTGCACAAAAACATGTCTTTTTTATTCCACATAATCAAGAAAACACAAAAAAATTAAATAACTCAAAAAAATTTAAAAAGAGTGAGGGTCGAGATTCGTTACCTATGTCTCCATATGCCGATCCTGGTGGCAATGGCATGTCTGGATCCCCCTGGAAGTCTATCCCTGCATACGGGTAGTTGTCTATGGAAACTATCTTTCATCGCCACCATAGAAAGAAGTCAGCTGGATATGGGTTTGCCACCCTACCAACCCCCAGTCTATGCATAGCGTCTAACCAACGCCGTTGGGCTGGATCTCAAACCCCGTGGAGAGGAATGTCCACTCTAGGGCTCAATCCTGGAACACGCTCGAAGAAAAACGTGCTCAGAATAATGCTGAACCCAAAGTTTCGTACCCTGCCTGCCTTGCACTCACTGAGCTGGTGTTTCATGTTGCTCAGTAGTGTAGTACTCCAGTCATATACAGTGGGTCTCATACACTCCACTGCATACAACATCAGTGGCCGAGAGGCCTGGTGGAGTGATGCTAAGCCTGCTATCCTGCCTAGTGTCAGTAATATGGCCTTTAGGCCCAGCACCTATATAGCATTGGTGGGGACTTGACTCCCCACCTTCTCAGTATCTGGGTAGCAGTACATGGCTATGTACTCATCGATAGTTAGACCACCGCCTGGCCCACCACGGGAATGAAGGTTCACCACCTCCCCTCATCTAGAAAGACCTATGATAAATTATATGTCCTCCACCTCTATCGTGAGGGACATCCCATCAATACGGAAGGACTCGGAGTCTAGATCCCAATAGTCTACCAGCATCTGTAGCAGTCTTGGTTTGGCCCTCAAACCACCAAGACACCAAAACTTATAGAGTCTGCATGCATGAAAAGCTTGTTGAGCCATTAAGTTGGCCCTTACTGCTTCCTCTACTTCACCATGCTCATGCTCTCTCCACTCTAGCACCATCCTGCAAAAGAAATTGCAAGATTATCCATTAGTTTCTTGTAAAATCACATGTGCGGCCTCATACGCGACTGTTTTGCAAATAGCCGCGTATGTACGCGGGTTCTAGCCCCTTTTCTGCATATAGCCAGCCCTATACATGAAAAAATCTTCGATATCCGCGTGGGCCGCAGCGCTCATATAGAGATGGCCTAAAAACTTCACTTAACCATGAAAACTTATAAAAATTATATCAAAATGCAAGAGGAGAGCATGAGTAAATACCTAGAAGAAACAGTTGTGAATTCCGCCGGCTGGATCTCCTGGAATTCACAGTTGAAAATCAGAGCTCAAATGTGTAAAATTTTCAAATGATTTATATTTTTTACTATTTATAGAAAAATTTTCAAATATTTGAAAATTTTTACCCCCTTTCCTATAGTTTCGACATTTTCTAACCATTTTGGACCGTTTTTGACATAATTTGTGATGTAGAACACCTTTTTTAGTGCCGTTTCAGCCATTGGATTGACCCATTTGTTCCGATCTCAGGTATCATGTCTAAACTGGCATATAGGTTAGGTTTCATCACCGTTTACATTTTGCATGACCTTATGACCATTTCATCATGACCTTAGGTACGAACCCACTCTATTATGTCACAGAACCTTCTTGTTGCTTTAGAAGTGGCACGATATGAGTGGTAGAGCTTCACCTTACATGGGTACCCTAGTTAGTGCCTTATTTGTATTTGGTTCCCATGCCTACATTTTCTCCTTTAGGGTGTGGGAGTCCGTTGTATAGTACTACCATGACATTCCGCAAGAGCCTCATACTCCTCTTGATCTTATGCTGGCATATTTCCCTCAGGACTCCCTTATGTAAAGTTGTGAATGCATTATCATGAGCTTTGCCTACCTTATTGAGCTTTATTCCGGCTTCCCTGACATTGTGTTTCAGCCATATAGCCCAAGCTTGTCTCATGTCTAGCCATGCAGAGCCATTTTTTATCCTTCGCAGCTTGATTCCCTTTTTACCGGGAGGGGATTTTCCCCCGAGTGTCGATATCCTACACATGTATCCACTAGTGGAAAATGAGAGATTAGTGACCAAAAAAATGACCAAAATCCACATATCAATGACCACTTTTGGTTTGGCGATCGTTGGTGGCTAATTTGCGGTCTTTTATTACATGACCAAAATTGGTCATTTTTATTTTGGTCATTTATATCTTGTCGGTTGGTCATTAATTTGGTCATATATTTGGTCATTAATTTGGTCATATATTTGAATCAATGACCAAATATATGACCACATTTGTGACCAAATTAATGATCACATGACAAGCTAGAATATGACCAAATTTGGTCGCGTAATAAAAGACCATAAATTAGCCACCAAAACTGATTTTTGGTCATTGATATGCGAATTTTAGTCATTTTTCTAGTCATTTGTATTTCATTGTTTGGTCGCGTATCTCTCAATTATTGGTCATTTTATTTGCGAATTTTGGTCACTAATTTAGTCATTTTTAGTCGCTTTATGTATGGTCATTATATTTTAGTAGTTTGAATGGTGTCCATTATTCATCAATATAAATTTTTAATATGATATTATGTTGAAATTAAAAAAAAGAATCATACATTTATTCTCATCTAATACACATGTGAATTATGCAGTCACATTATAATTAATTACAACACTTGTAAATAAAATCTAATACACATGTAAATCATGTAATGTCATATTAATTAGTTTTCAAAGGAAAAAATACCATCCTTTGTTATTCAAAAGAATAAAAAGACATCATTTACATAGCATCAAATGTCTGAGCATAATCAGCAATCAGAGCATCACAAAATAACAAATGTAATCATGCGAACTGCTGCATCCATATAGAAGGAACTAAAGTCTGATCATAGCAGACTTTTCTCAGCGTCCCTGTTATAACAGGTCAGATAATACTGAGAGTATTAGAGGTGATCAACAATCAGATAATCCGGAGCGAGACTTGCTAGCAAAGTGGACTCAAACCAAGACAGGAACAATAAAATGCATACTATGCTGAAGGTCAAAAAACTGTATATTAATTAGTCAATAATAACAACATTGATACATAATATAAAGTACAACCATATATATAAGTTTTAAACCACAAATTATATTATATGAAATGTCAAAAGTATTACAATAAATATGAGTTTTCTCAAAAACACATATTAATTTCCATATAACTTTATGGGAAAACCATCACTTTTAAAAATATTACAATGACTAAACTATCATCCTTGCACTAGGTTGCAAAACCATACTTAGATCCCACATCAACAGCTTCAAAACCATACTTAAATCCCACGTCAACAGCTTCAAAACCACACTTAGCAGCTTGAAAGCCTCAACATCAGGCTCTTCATACGGAATGGCAAATCCTCAGTAGCGAGCTCTTCATACTCAATGGCCCACTTATAAGTTAAGCTCACTCCTACAAAATCCAATAAAAAATAATCACTTGTAAAATAAAAAAACAATGAACTGTAAATTAGAAAAACAATGAAGCAAATTATTTATCTTGTTCAACAACTAACAACAATAACCAAGATCATGTGCACAATAGGAAAATCTAATCTAACAAATTCAATTTAAAAATTGGTTAAAATTAAACTTGAATGGCTAAATCTGCAACTATTTAGTACCTAAGAAAAGTAAAACTCAGCTCTAAACCAGGAAATGGATTTCAACAGGAA
>LPNX010661135.1:188492-219373 GCA_001517045.1 Pseudotsuga menziesii
GTCAGTCTCTCCAAGTGGCACTCCATGGATGTTAGTAAGTGACTGAATTCGTCCAGTCCCTGCAATGGCACCATCATATGGATCCAGTATGTTTACATCATCTCCTACAAGGAATAATTTAGTCTCTGTTGGAGTTACCGAGCACTGTCAAAATAAAATAAAAAAGTATACACATATAAGAAAAAAAATACAATTAAATTCCAAAAACATGCATAATTATTGATGTAACAAAATTAAATGTACTTACAACCGTGTCAATCTTTAAACTATCTTGTCCAGCAGGAGTTGCACACACTGATTGATAATTTTGCTGTAGTGCATCAATGTCGGTAGATTGTTTAATTTTATCCAGAATTTGATTACATCATGCACAAATCAAATATCAGAATTAGAAGCACACAATAATATAGTAGAATAATACTAAATATAACAGTAAAACACTAAAAATCAGTCCTAAACCAATTATATTAGATTATGAATTCAAATCAACAACCTCTTCCCTCAAATTATCAAAGTTTGAAGGATCTAACACATGCATACTCATTCTCTTCAATATTAGGCCCAACCTTATAATTGCCAATCTTGGCCCCTTTTCCAAACTTGATATGACTGCAATAGGTAAAATATCCTCAATTATGACATGATAGTCATGGGTCTTGAGGCCTTTTAAGCCATTGTTGTCAGTTTTCCTTCCAACATTACTACTCACATATCCAGTAGGAAAGCGAGTCTGAGACATCAATGTTAAGAATTGTGCACGCTGTTCCTTTGTCCACACATAAGGAGCAATAGGTTTTCTAAATTTTCCATCACCATGATTTTCAACCCAAAGATTTCGACGAATCTTTATCTCTTGAAGGTCTAGGCGTGATGACACTGTATCATATGCACCAAAAAGAGTTTCTATAATAGCATAAGCTGTGTTTTTCTCAGTATGCATAAAGTCAACAGTATGCCTAATGGTTATATGCTTAAAGTATGGTAGCTTATAAAATATGCACAATCGTTTTACACCACTATCATTGAGTGGATCATTTTTACTACCAGCAATGCCACCATTTTCAATAAACTGCATTCTTTTCTCTGCATTCTCAATAATGTAATCACTGGTTATTGCCGATGGTGCTTCACGATTCTCTTCCTGACCATTGAAACATGACTTTTGTCGACGATATGGATGATCCATTTTAAGGTAAGCACGATGTCCACAATAAACACACTTATGCAAACTACTTGACTACCTCACAAAAGGTTTAAAGTTGCAAGCCGGACATCCATGGTATCCATGAACATTGAGACTAGTCAATGTGCCATATGCAGAAAGATCATGTATCGTAAGCAATAAAGAAGCTCTTAAAGTGAAGTGGATTGAATCATTGTCCCTTAAAAATTGTATTGCTTCAACTCCTTTCCACAATTCTGCTAGCTCATCAAATAATGGCTCTAAATAAACATCAATTATATCTGAAGTCACACTTTTCTTTCCTGGTATAATCAATGACAACATCAAGAAAAATGATTTGGTTGCTAACCATGGAGGCAAGTTATAATTTATCAAAAACACTGGCCAAGTTGACCATTTACTACTCTGATCTGAGAATGGATTCACCCAACCTTATATTACGAGGCTCTTGGGAAAAATCAGGACATTTATTGTCAAATTCCATCCACATATTAGAATCAACCACGGACCATTGTTTTCCATCGGTGCTCTTATTTTGGGCATGCCATTGCATAAGCTCAGCAATGTCTCGACAACTATACATTCGAAGTAACCGTGGGATTACTGGAAAGTGGTGAAGAATCTTTCTAGGCATTGAATTGATTTCAACCTTCGTCTATACCTTGGTTCTTTACATTTTGGACATTCAGTCTCACTTGCATGACTTTTGCGAAATAATACACAACCATTCACACATGTGTGGATCTTCTCATACCCTAACCCTACCTTTTTCATTTGTGCTTTACATGCACTCTGGTTTTTGGGCAATGTGGAGTCAGGTGGTAATAACCGATGTAACAATGCCAATAACTCATCAACACTCGCATTTTTCCAACCATGCACTGTTTGCAAATTAAGAATTAGAATGATTGTTGACAAATGACTTAACTTGCAAGTACCATACACAGGTTTTGAAGCATCCTCCAGCAATTTCTGCCAATCATCCTTGAAACCCTCATTCATCATTCTATCAACTTCAATGCCTTCATATAACACTGCATGTTCATTTGCATTTGTTGCATCTTCGTCTATGTTTGGTGCCTCTACATCTCTCGTGACTTGCAATGGTATCCTATTTGGATAACTATTTTGAGGGAAAGGGCTTATACCGCTATGACCGAATCTCAGCATATGTGCAAAAATCACTTGTCTCTTTCTCATCTTCCCTCCGAGACAATTATTACAAGGACATGCATATTTCTCCAACATATTCTCATTGGCTATTCTCTCATCATGTGCATGGTAATCATTTGTTGAAAAAGTTGGTCGTTGACTCATCTTCAATTTTCTGCATTCAATTATGAAGACAGTAAGTCAATCTTACTTTCAACTCTTTTCATCTATCTAATCTTGAATTAAATTCAAAAATATCAAAATGAATTCCTAGAGTCTACAATATATCAAGTTAGTATACTCATCTAATTACTAGGGTCTAGGCATAGCATCTATTGTAGTACTATTATTTCTTGGAAACAAAGTCTGGTGTTTGTCATCCTTTTTGGCAGTGGCATTGTTACTTAATGGAGGGTCATATCAGAAATCTTCGAGCTATTTTGCAGGGGTTCGGGTATGGAGATCAACTTAGACAAGACTTGTGTGTTATGTGTTGGCTAAAGGAGTCCTGGTCTCATAAGCAATTTCAGAATTCGAATGAGAGAAGCATAATGATAGAAACTGGAGACTTCCAAATACTACATTATACAGAAAAAGCATACCATAGAAGGAAGACGCAATTCCTAGTCATACTATCAATAGTCCTTGATCTTTGCAATAGTAAAAGCTGAGGAAGAATGGCCATTGCTTCAAGATACAATGAAAATATCCATAAAACCTATTCAAGCTTTTACCTTCTATTAGCGAAGGAAAGAAACTTGGAGGCTGCAAATCTCACCTCTACTTTATGTAATATCGTGTGGTTTGCAGAAAATTGTTCTGAGGACAACTCCAATTTAGAATTACACCAATTGTATCTGATTTGAAGTTAAAATTTGTGCCCCAATTGGGTAATCATGATATTTGATATTTGATATCTCATTACACAATTGGAGGAAACAATGCACCTGACAGTACCATCTCAGCTAGAGAACATTTGAATATGATCTAAGTATTTTATAAAATTCCTAAACAACAAAATCAATCATGTGGACTATATAATTTTCATAACTAACTGGAACTGATTACCATGACTTTGGATACACAGAGTAGGTAAGCTTCAAAATTAAGGGCATAAATTTCTAATTGAAAAAAGGTGGTTGAAACCAACTAGGTATTAGTTAATTAAATAGCATGAGAAAATATTGTTTTTTAATCTCCTTTGACCTATTGGCTACAACCTTTCTAGAGTATCAACATATTACATAATGTATTGTATCTTTAAAAAAAGTCTCAATTTTGTAATTTTAGTCTAATGAAGTCTTAATAATAGAGATATATAATTGTCATAGACCCTTAATAAATAAATTAAAAACATATCCTCACCTATTACAGTCATAGCATGCTTACACCATCAAAAAGCAGTAAGTAGTCATATTATAGTCATGACCATTTTAATTCATAATAAAGGGAGAGGAATCACATATATTGCCTTACCTGGACCATAAAAATGCATGGCATCTATTACCCCAGTTTTGCAAGGGTGGTCACTTGGGTTTTCTCTGGGCTATCTGAGCACTATTGAGCATGCTTAGGCCCTAAAAAATAATAAGCAGTCATAAGTAAAGTTTTGGGACAAAATTTTGAAGAACTCTGAACATGATTTATAAGCATATTATTATAAAACAAACCTATGTTCATAGCAAGGTGTAAGACTGGTAAAAATAACATTTTCAGGCCCTCTTAGGAGGCTTTGGTATACTTAAAGATCAACCTCAGAATTATATTCTATACCAACAACATTGCATGTGACAACGACATAGGTAATTTTGGGCAAATAGATGCACATCATCACTTGTTTTGATCTCCCAAGGGTATCAAACATATGTTATCGCAAGACTCATCTATGAAACAACATCTCAGGGGTTTCTATGAGCGGTTTACAGTCACCCAAGTGAAATAAAAATATCTAGGCTTAGCAAATAAATGAAAGCTTACTGTTTGAAACAAAACACAGGCAGCTTGATGATAGGTTTTAAAATTGTTAGAGAAAGGTGGGCAATTTTGAGCCATTCAAACTCAGGAATAAATGTATGACCTCAATGGATCCTGTAGAATCATGACATGAATAGCAGATTCATGATGCACTTCAGTGGCATCTTGGAAGTGTGCCTGAAATCAATGAACTGGAGGTGGGCCAGGCGCTGATCATCCAAATTTTCTACTTTAATGATATCTTGGAGCGCATTTGCCACTCAGTCATCAATTCAGATCAATCAAAAAGAAACATATTTTGGATCACAAGACCCTCAGACCTATTTCTGATCTATTTGTGTTTGAAAAGTGATCATCCTCTCCAACGCACAGAACCTGAGGATTGATGCAAGTCACAGCAGACTAATTCCAGAGCCAATGGGGTTTCAAACTTGTAGCATAATATTTTATAAAGTTCGATCTAACTGCAAATGAAGCAGATCTATTTTTAACTCATGTCCAGGCAGCCCTGTAAAATGATCTCAGGCAGTATTCTTCCTGTATTCCAGGGAAGTGATCCACTTATTCTTTACCCTAGAACGATGGAGGCTCATGTTCTAGCATGATAGAATTTAGATTCCAGATAAATACTAAAGCAACAAAACAGCTTAATAGGATCCTAAGCAATTTCATAATTCTAATGAGAGAAGCATAATGATCGAAACTGGAGACTTCCAAATACTACATTATACATAAAAATCATACCATAGAAGGAAGACGCAATTCCTAGTCATACTATCAATAGTCCTTGATATTTGCAATAGTACAAGCTGAGGAAGAATGGCCATTGCTTCAAGATACAATGAAAATATCCATAAAACCTATTCAAGCTTTTACCTTCTATTAGCAAAGGAAAGAAACTTGGAGGCTGCAAATATCACCTCTACTTTATGTAATATCGTGTAGTTTGCAGAAAATTGTTCTGAGGACAACTCCAATTTAGAATCACACCAATTGTATCTGATTCGAAGTTAAAATTTGTGCCCCAATTGGGTAATCATCATATTTGATATTTGATATCTCATTACACAATTGGAGGAAACAATGCACCTGACAGTACCATCTCAGCTAGAGAACATTTGAATATGATCTAAGTGTTTTATAAAATTCCTAAACAACAAAATCAATCATGTGGACTATATAATTTTCATAACTAACTGGAACTGATTACCATGACTTTGGATACACAGAGTAGGTAAGCTTCAAAATTAAGGGCATAAATTGCTAATTGAAAAAAGGTGGTTGAAACCAACTAGGTGTTAGTTAATTAAATAGCATGAGAAAATATTGTTTTTTAATCTCCTTTGACGTAATGGCTACAACCTTTCTAGAGTATCAACATATTACATAATGTATTGTATCTTTAAAAAAAGTCTAATTTTGTAATTTTAGTCTAATGAAGTCTTAATAATAGAGATATATAATTGTCATAGACCCTTAATAAATAAATTAAAAACATATCCTCACCTATTACAGTCATAGCATGCTTACACCATTAAAAAGAAGTAGGCAGTCATATTATAGTCATGACCATTTTAATTCATAATAGAGGGAGAGGAATCACATATATTGCCTTACCTGGACCATAAAAATGCATGGCATCTATTACCCCAGTTTTGCAAGGGTGGTCACTTGGGTTTTCTCTGGGCTATCTGAGCACTATTGAGCATGCTTAGGCCGTAAAAAATAGTAAGCAGTCATAAATAAAGCTTTGGGACAAAATTTTGAAGAAATCTGAACATGATTTATAAGCATATTATTATAAAATAAACGTATGTTCATAGCAAGGGGTAAGACTGGTAAAAATAACATTTTCAGACCCTCTTAGGAGGCTTTGGTATACTTAAAGATCAACCTCAGAATTATATTCTATACCAACAACATTGCATGTGACAACAACATAGGTAATTTTGGGCAAATAGATGCACATCATCACTTGTTTTGATCCTCCAAGGGTATCAAACATATGTTATCACAGGTATCATCTATGAAACAACATCTCAGGGGTTTCTATGAGCGGTTTACAGTCACCCAAGTGAAATAAAAATATCTAGGCTTAGCAACAAATTCTTGATCCGGTCAAGACCCTGTAGCAGGCCATTCTCATCCTTGTTCCAGATCAGGATGGTGGACGGATTCTTCATCAAACATCAAGGTATTGAAGCCACTTGACACAGTCTAGAGAAATAAAAGGAATAAGGCTTTGCTTCCTATAGCATTTAGCAACAACTACGTGATATTGAACTAAAGAAATTGAGCCACGAGTGTTCTTCATTGAATAAATGGAGTGATTAACTCCAAGCTAAAGACTAGTGTCCAAACAAAAAGAAATTGTCTCGGCACATAATAGTTTCCTCAAAAGTGTTATTCTGTCATTTAAGAAATAGTGAACTGCTATGTTCTTGTGATGACAATTGTGAAATTTGTTATCCATGGTTACTTACTACAAGCCTCAAGGTTTTCAAAGGTGTCAGGGGAAAACTAAAGGTCCAAACCTTAAATATTAGCAGAAATAAGAGCAGTTGCCAACAGCAGGAGAAACAGAACCCTAAGCAGAATCAGATCCGAATACAAATCCTCAATATTAGCGGTGGAGATTCCGTAATATCCACTTAGACCTCGTCTCTCTTATTTGCATTCAAATCTGCACTGGTTCAAGGCATGTTGTGCTTCCTGTTCCGAGTTGGAGTGCATGGCTGATTGCTATAATGTTCCATAGATCCCATTGTTGGTCTGGGATTGGACTCATACGTGGTGGGGTTTTCATAGTTATTTCTGTTATTGGTAGTGAAGGGACCTAAAGCACCTCTAACAGAGTAAGTAGCATAGTTATATAGAGCTGACTACGGTTTTATTATTAGTGTTTATTAGATAAAGCTAATAGCTGAGTGAGTGAGGAGCTTAGTAATATAGCTAATATATCATCAATAGATAAAGAGATAGACAAGTATAAAACATAGTCAAAAGTAGATCATTGAGCACGACTCCCAACATTCTTCAAAGAGCCAGTCCTAGTAATTGATCCTGTAGCACTACCAGTAAGTAGTGTGCAAGTAAAGGAGTCCCAGTCTCATAATCAAAAACAGGAGTTGTTGTGAGTAGTGGATTCTGTAGGAGTCAAGGGTTCTAGTTAGGGCAGTGATTTATCTACATTTAGCCTCGGTATTCTCCCTTATAGGCTCGGTATATATAAAATGGGCACTATGCCCTGCTGATGATGAGGGCTACTGCCAGTCTAATAATCCCTTAACCTATACGCACCAGCGTTCGCAAAGGGAAAAAATCATATATACCGGTTGAAGCACCAATTTCAATAGCATATATTAAAGGAATAGAAAGGCTAGAATCCAACATATAGATAAGAGGAATATAAATATCCAAATCCATAGGCAGCAACACCTACAAGCTACCAGCCTTAGTCATTCCAGTAGATTTCACCGTTGATTACGCTGTTGATCCAGCCAATGAGTTAGTTGCAGGAAAAGCAAAGGTAGAGCCGATACAATACAATTATTTAATTTGTGGGCACCAACTGCGGAGATCTATATAAACTACACCTAGTATTTACCCTAGAACGATGGAGGCTCATACATTAACTAACTACATCCCTGAATTCATAACTCTGCCACTAACAGTTAGGGAATACATACTAACAATTAAACAGCCCTTTGAAGCCCTTATTTCAATCAGTGGGAACATGGGGCTCACGTGCCATTCACAGAAGCCAGCCATCCAGTCACAAACTGAACAGAAACCATACATTTTAAAACAGCACATAGAAGTCGTTCACTGCATTTCTTCTTTTAGCTCGAGTATAGAGGGCCTTCTCTGCTTCTTCTAGATTGAGTTTAGGTTCTATGTATACTGTTAAAATTCACTTTTAGAAGTTCTAAAACATCTTTAATAAAACTGTCTTTTAGTTCAGAGGAAAACCCATTTAGTATGTAAAAGTACACAGAAGCAGCAGCAGTAGACAAAGCCTCTATGAGGCACAACAGAAGTTACAGGCACAATAGAAGTTACAGGTGAGGAATTTGATAATTTGAGGCTTTTGCATACTTGGAGAGTATCCAGAAAATTTTTAACAATTAATCCCTAACAGTTGCAAAAATATCAGAAGAATTTTTAACAATTAATCCCTAACAGTTTAACACTAGATGCAAAAATATCAAAAGAATTTGGCTTACCTGGAAAGAACCCGAGGATTGCAGCTCTGCAAATAAGGATGTCCTTGCATGCCTCTTCAAAATCCTCCACATCCGGTCTGATGCCCTCTTCATCTCCATTGCAGAGGCTATCACTCATGGATATATATTAACCCAAGCAATATCACTCCCCTCCCGCCAATTAACCAACATCAACATTCTATTTCTGTAATAACAGAATCTCCCGCGAATTACCACAGCAATTACCAGAATAAAGTCTAGGACAAGTTGTCCAATATGGAAACCACCATATGAACCCTCTATTCTTCCCCAAGCCGCTCGCTCTTCATCATGTCGGCAGTGATCAAATTGGAAGGGCTCGACTAAATGGGGAAAGAAAGTGAAACCACCAAATGAGCCCTCTATTTTCCCCACGTGGCTCGCTCTTCATCATGTTGGCCATGATCAACTCTGTCTGAAGGGGCTCGACTCAAAAGAGGAAAAAAGTGAATACTTCATACCTTTTAATTATATCATATTCCAAATTATCTTGGCCAAAACGAAAGTGACAACTATCACTGCTTTATTTTTTGGATGTAACGTGATTGTTTGTGTGTTTAATATTCATCTTCTTCACTTTATCCATCCTATAGATGCAATATTCATATTCACCTTCTTCCCTTTTATCCATGTACCATATATGCAATATATTTATTATAATATTATTTTCATGTTGTATCTTAATTTTAAAAGAAAACACAATTCAAATGAAATAAACCAAAAATAATTCACTTATTTTTTTCCAAATAAATAATAACTTTGTCAAATCATTTTACATAAATTATCAAGAAAAAAAAATTGTTGAAAAAATAAATCTTTATCATGGAAGTTTTGTTCAAGCTATTGTGACAACCTGCTCTTAAATTAGATAGCTACCAACCAATTAAATATGTTAACCCAGTCTAACTTAAAGGCCCGAGCAAGAAGTGTGTAAAGTTTCATTAGTTGCATGTGGGTGGGAATAAATTGTAAAGTTATGTGTGGTAGGTTCATACCCAGGTATAATTTGCAAGGGGTTTTAATTTCAATTAAAAGGGCATAAATAGTAAAGCTATGTGTTAGTAAAGCTATATGTGGTAGGTTTATATACATAACTTGGGTATTTGCAAGGGGTTTTAATTTCAATTATTTATATTGCTTTTGAAAAATGAAAGACAATATAAATAATTGTATTTCAATTGCAAATAAAAGTTCCTTAAATATTTTAATAAAAAAAATGCAAAAAAATATTGTTCTTTCAAATTTTTACAATTTTAAACAATTGAATACTCTTAATTAATATCTACATGAAAAAAATGATATATTTTCAATGAAACTTATTTTAAACACATTAATTAAGGTTGGGACCTATTTGCTCGACCATTTTCCCCGATCGCACGACCGGCAACGTCGGACGTGACCGCTCACGCGAGCCAGGTCGTCCGATCGATGCAAATGGTCGATTCACTAGTTTACTCCTTAATTAAGTAGTCATATGTGTAATATCACAAATTTTACACTTCATGAGTAACAATATAACATTAACTATTTTATTGTAATTATTTTCAAGTTGGAGCACACTTCATTATATCAAAAAAACTACTTAGACGTAGCTGGAATTTAAGTTATTTAATGAAAACAATTAATGTGACGTAAAGGAATGATAATCAGGAAGAAGACCTAAAATTATGGACTTCACCTTCAAATAATGCCTTGCAATTACATTGGTTATTAATCATATTTAATTAATTAGGAGTGATAAGAAGATCGCAAGAATAAAAAATGACCAATTGTCATGTGGTCATTTTTAGTCTAGAGATCCCGTGACCAAATTTGGTCATTTATCTTGGTCGTTTTCAATTGGTTTTTATCCAGTGACCAAAATTGGTAATTTATCTTGGTCTTTTTTAGTTAACTCACTTAAATTTATCAATTTTGGTCATTTATCCCTTGAAAAAAATTGTGGTGACCAAAACTTTTGGTCTCCTAGTCACTAATCTCTCATTTTCCACTAGTGATCCTTGCATTGAGCATAGGTATGTTCCACTGCTTGGAACTAGTTTGTTGGCCCTTATGACACTCGTCTCCTCCTAGTTTGTAACTATACATCTAGTTTATTCTTTTTTCAAGCTTTTCAAACAACTGAAAAAGTCCAAAAAAATCAAAAAACCAAAAAGCCGGACAAGGAAAGATGTTATCTTTGGCAGCTGTCAAGTCATGTCACCTTCGAACAGAGCACTGTATATCACATCCATTGGTTGGGTTATAGTTTGACTTTAGGAGCTGTACTCGTTTATCTGAGTTTATCTCCACCGACTGGTTAAGCTTCCAATCCCTATGGAGCCTCTGTTGGTGCCTCCTGTGTCACAGAGATGTCCCAGTTTGTATATCAAGTCTATGCTGCCTTCATTCACTCACCATACAACGTTATGCTCTTGTTCGAAGGAAGTTGAAACCTGAGTCGGCCATTCCTCAATTATCTTGACTTTGCATGTTGACCATTCCTGATACAGTTACTGGTTCATGCACCTTATGATCGAGTCCTTCCACATTATATAGCTTTGCTGAGTACCTCGTGTTGGATGATGGGGGATGCCTTACTGCCCTCCTTCCATCGGATTTCATCCCATCAACTTCAGACCATTTATTTTGGGATTGGAATCTAGAGTCCTTTTGAGTGCCTTGAGACTTGTAGTCATCAGTGATAGGTTCTCTCGCCATCGACAGTTTCTTGGGAACACATCAATGTCCCCTGATCGATGGATCCTCTCAAGTGTTCGACCTAAACACATTTATTCACACTTGTTAGTTTTCACTCTAGTACCTTGATTCCTATTTTCATCATTGGTGGGTGATCTCACGTCTGTTAACGATATACATTAATGACCGGTAATCAGACGATGGACTACTATGTTCGACCTCGACACCTCTATTCGCATAGTAGGACATGTACTCGTAGCGGTTTGTGTAGAAGACTTTCCAGATTGGTGGCACCTCTTATATTCTACCTCCTTGATCGTGCCAGTGTTCATGAGATTTCAGTTCTCGTGACTTGATTCCAGTATATGTCAGACATTTCCAGCCACTATGGAGATCTTGATATATTATATATCTTCAGCCATTTTGGAGATCATGGTCCTTTGTATATCTTCATCATGGAGATTTTGATCTATCTATATTGTACGTGGCGATGACCACATATGTGATATCATGTATTATGCCTATTCATGGACATTGTACTCTTATGTATCCGGGACTACTATATGTACTTGCAGTTATATGCAGAGTTGTATTATTGCACTATGCTGATTGGGTGGCTGGTATTCCATTTGGGATCCTTCATCACTCCACTTCTGGGATGGACTTATAATGTATTTCGGCCATCGTATGACCCCTCTGACCTCACACATTAGGGGGCATCTGTTATAGCGTATTTCACCACTCTAGGTGAATCACACTTTGTATGTCCTTCCCCTGTCCCGCTGCAGACTCATTAGACCCTATGGACCATTTTTTGTCCTTTGATGTTTCCTTGATCATCCCTACAAACATATGAAAAATGATATACGCGGATTTTAAACCTATAACCGCGTACATATGCGGGTTTGACCCATATAACCGCGTACATCGGGATGTGTGCATAATCCAAATCCTTTTGGAGTTTTCCTTGACATGGATCCGACTCATTTGACTCCTGGCCTTCCATATGCCTTGAGATCGCTCGGATTCAAACTTTCATTATCCCTTTGAAAGCTTTATAAGGAACCCCTTGGTACATTGAAGGCATAAGAGAGAATTGAGAGCAAATAAACTATAGTCCATTGTTGCCGGAACTTATGCTTGAGTCTCCATCCCTTTTTCCCTTGGAGCACTTTTGTGTTCTTCCCAAGATTGCTTTTTGCTTGTGAGCTTGCTATCGAGAGATGGAGGATTGAAGTGGTGGAGACCCAAGTGGGGGATTCAGTTTCTCCGGTTCGTAGACGTGCCGTCAAAGGTTGTTTCTATCTTGTAATCTCTGATTTATATTAATAGAAATATATTTTCCTGTCCAATATGTGTATTTGAATAAATATTTTATCCATGGGAATATGTCAAATGCTTATACATTATTGATTATATATGCTAGAATAGATCTAACACCATGATATATAGTATGCTTGTATTGTTTACTTGTTGTTGAGGAAGTGATATAGCAATTCAAGCTGAAGATTGGAAAGCTCAATGAGGATCTACTTCAACTATCAGGAATAAGGTACGAGGTCTCATCCTTTAGTGTTAGACATTTAATTTCTATTGCATATTGGAAAGGATTGATTTCTGGATTCAAGCTGTCTGTTGTGGTACCCCAAGCCATAGGAATTTCTCTCCATAACAAGGCTATATCAGTAGACCCTAAGAAGATTGAAGCCATTATGAATTGGCCTACTCCAAAAAATGTGACAGATGTAAGATATTTAATGGGACTTGTAGGATACTACAAGAGATTCATTGAGGGATTTTCCAAGGTTGTACATGCCATCACTTCTTTGCAAAAGAAGCGGATAAAGTTTGAATGGACTCTGAAGTGTGAAGAAAGCTTCCAGCGGTTGAAGGATCTTCTCACCAGTGCACTAGTATTGAAAGTTGCAGATCGAGAGAAATATTTTGTGGTATGTACCAATGCATGCGGAAAAGGGCTTGGAGGAGTCCTTATGCAGGACAACCACGTGATATGTTATGAATTAATAAAGTTGAAGGAGCATGAGAAGAACTATGCCACTCATGATCTAGAGCTTGCAGCCATAGTACATGCTCTCAAGATGTTGAGACATTACTTGATGGGTAGAATATTTGAACTTAGAATAGACCATTGTGGTCTGAAGTATCTATTTGATCAACCTACTTTGAATGCTAGGCAAGCAAGATGGCTGGAATTTTTATGCGAGTTTGATTTTGAAATAAATCATATAAAGGGGAAAGACAATAAGGTAGCTAATGCACTCAGCATGAAGGTACAAGAAATGCATGTGGCATCTCTTAGTATTTTCCAATTAGATTTGAGGCAGCAGATTGTTAATCATGTTGCTGGAGATGAATTGTATGAACAGGTAAAAGACAAATTGCAGTAGCAAAGTCTTGAGAAGAGGTATGAGGGATATAAATTGGAAGAAGATGGACTTCTTACTTATAAAGGTGAAATTTATATTCCAGATGTAGCATATTTGAGGAGAGTTTTTATGGATGAAATCCATCAAGCTCCGTATTCTGGTCACCCAGGATATCAGAAGACAATTGCTACAGCTAGAAAGTAGTTCTTTTGGGCGGCAATGAAAAAGGACATGGCTGAATACATTTCAAGGTGCATGAAATGTCAACAGGTGAAGGTTGAGCATCAACATCCAGCAGGTTTGTTGCAGCCTTTGCTAGTCCCAGAATGGAAATGGGAAGTTATTTCCATGGATTTTATTATAGGATTGCTGATGACTTGGAGACAACATGATTCCATCATGGTTTTGGTAGACAAGTTGACAAAGGAAACACATTTTATACCAGTAAAGTCTATGCACAAGACTGATGACATCGCAAAGATATTCATGAAGGAAATTTTCAAATTGCATGGATTGTCGAAGGCAATAGTCTCTGACAGGGATGTCAAGTTTACTTCTAATTTTTGGAAGGGGTTGTTTGCAGATTTGGGTACAAAGCTAAAATTCAACACTGCATACCATCCTCAAAAATATGGGTAGACAGAGAGAGTTAATCAGGTGATTGAAGATATGCTTCACATGTATGTG
Source organism: Pseudotsuga menziesii (assembly GCA_001517045.1). Taxonomy (NCBI): domain Eukaryota; kingdom Viridiplantae; phylum Streptophyta; class Pinopsida; order Pinales; family Pinaceae; genus Pseudotsuga; species Pseudotsuga menziesii. The sequence goes on from LPNX010661135.1 coordinate 202,799, forward strand.
ATGGACAAACCAACCAAGTGGGAAGATTACTTACACTTGGTATAGTTTGCTTACAACAATGGACAACATGCATCCTCGGGGATGAGTCTGTATGAAGCTTTGTATGGAAGAAGGTGTAGGACACCAGTGACTTGGGATAACCCAATGAATAGAGTTGTGCTTGGACCAGAATTGCTCAAGGAAATGGAGCAAGAGATTGTAAAGATTAGACGGAACCTGAAAGCAGCACAGGACAAAAAGAAAAGCCGTGCCGATAAGAATACGATAAATAGAGAGTTCAGTGTTGGGGATCATGTTTACCTCAGAGTGAAAGCAAAGAAGATTTCCTTGAAGCTTGGAAGTTGTGCCAAACTGTCACCAAGATATTGTGGGTCATTTGAAGTGCTTGAAACAATAGGTCCTATTGCATATAGACTTGCATTGCCTGCTAGTACTAGAGCTCATAATGTTTTTCATGTCTCATTGCTTAAGAAATATGTACATGATCCTAACCATCTGATAAATTGAGATGTGATTCAGGTGGAACCCGAGGGAGAGTTCGAAATCAAGCCAATGTGCATCCTTGACAGGAAGGTCACAATGCTCCGGAACCGAGCCATAGGGCAGGTAAAGGTGCAATGGGAGTACTACGGACCTGAAGAGGCTACGTGAAAGCTGGAAGATGCCATGCGATTGGCACATCCATTTTTGTTCAATTTTGCGGAACACTGAGGCAATACCAGTGTAGCATTTTGTTCAATTTTGTAAAGCACTGAGGACAGTACTATTGAAGGGGGAGGGGAATCTAACACCCCAGTTTTGACCCCGTCTGCATTAATGTATGTGATGTATATATTATAATGAATCATGGTGTGGAGCTGAAGGCAAAATCCCCACCACTGATTTGGTTGTGTTATGTTTTACTTATTGGGCTGTTACCGATGGTATATCGGGATATGCGACATACATATTAAGTTGTGGATTCATCCTTTCCCAGCTCTTGGATGGCCTGATAAACCCAACTGTGTTGGCTTGGATGATCCATTGTTTTCCTGATAAACCCAACTGTGTTGGCTTGGCACCTTTTGTTATCCTTGGCTATGTGTAATCCTACTAGTTCCTTATTCCTTGGGGAATAATGCCCGGCTTGGGGGTGGTAGCGTTGCTGAGAGATTAACGAGCATGCGAGCCTATGGTTGGGTGGAATGTTGCAGCGACGTAGCTGGTTGCAGGACAGTTCTTATAAGATAAGTATTCTTTCCTAACTTGTGTTTGCAATCATATTTACCATTTATGAATGATGATATACATGTTGAATGCTGAATTGTATATGAATGCTGTGTTGCTTCCACTGAATATATGTGTGATTATACATCTTAGTATGTTTTAGGTTTTTGAGCATTTTCCTTCAGTATTATATGTATGTATATGTTCATGGGGCAAGATTCCTAGATGTTTGATGTACGGTAGTGTCCTTTTCATCAGTCAAAGGGTTGGGGACGCTATAGTACCCAGATCAACAATCAATCTGACACCCAAGCCAGTACCTTCACCAACGCAGCCAAATAAAACAATAAATATTTTAGGGATAATGAAAGATTGAAATAGGGAAAATATATGACTTAGTCATATAATTCCCGTGAAAATTGGTAGCCAAATCCATGGTTAGCCGAATCCTTTGAGTTGTGACTTCTCTACTAATTTTGTGACCGGAGATATGGGAGAATCTACTAAGATTGGAGTGCATTAGCTTGAGAAAAGGCCTCTGATGGTGTCTGTTACTTTTTAGCAATTATGATCATTTGAAGGGTCGATCCTTTTAGTGGTCGACTCATATGATGTGACCGATATATATTTGACAGTAGTATTAGCAGGAACACACAGAGAGGGGAAAACTCATTTCATGAAACTCATTTCAGTTTAATGAAAATACCATTTTATGTTTTCACTTACAATCTGAAGCAATGTCTGGAGGGGTGCCCACCTTCATACAGTGTTGATGTTTTGTTTATGCATCTTATTCTTTTCTGTAAGGATTTATGTTTACATATTGATTGATTTTTGTTGTTCTGAATATTTTATTAGAAATTTTAGAAGTTAAACAAGAGCCAACATGTATAGAATAGAACACGGGGTACTAATGTAATTGTGGTTTTCATTCATGGTTCCTTGCATTGCATTTTTAGCTCATTTCCTTTTAGCATAAAGGGTCAAATTCATGCTAAGGTTTTATATCTACAAACAAAGTAGAACAGAGTAACTTTAAATGCTTGCTTTCTAGCTTGAGTAGAGTATAGGAATGCTTTACATTTGAATGCTGGTCATAATTTAGGATTTGGATCTGTAACATATTTATTTCCTTGGGTGTATTAAGATTTTGAGAAAGATTCATTGATTCTAATGGTTTCACAATTAGTTCTAAATTAAATAATAACAGAGCAGTTTGATGTGTAGATTGATGCTTAGTTAGAGATTTCTTCCTATGATTTATATATATAGTGAAATTACAGTTCTAATTCTATTTATATTAGTGATTGTGAGGGAATTTTGATTTTGTAATTATCTCCTTTTCTTCATTAGATCAATACTTCATTAAAAGAGATTAAGATTTATGTTTTGTTGTTCTTATTTGAGCTTAGAAGCAGACCTATTATTTAGAGATAAAAAATATAGTTAATCTGAACATCCTTTCTGTTTTACATTACATAGTGAAGGTTGATTGTTTTTCTTACATGATTGATTAGATATACATGCATCTTTTACTTACTGAAGGAATGATAGAAAGCATAAGCTAAGTTGTTAATAAATTTGGAGTGTTCAAAGTGTGTTTTATCTTTCTGCCTACATATTTCCAGTATATTTTAGGATAGTCCATCTTTCCTAGCACAAACAGTGTAACAACTCAAAGTTTACTAACCTCGGTTAATAGTTTAATTAAGGTGATATCATTTTCTTGACAATGTGACTGCAAATATGAAGCATAGAAGTCCCCAGATACACAATAGTACCATGGCCATGAATAGGCATAATAGACATATGTCACATGTGGTCATCTACATGTAAAATATACAGTGAAACAATATCTTAATACTGAATGAAAATGTATGAGTGTACACTAGAATATGGTCATGATAATGGATATCTCATATACAATGGCACGATCAAGGAGGTAGCACATATGGAATGCCACCAAGCTCGAAGGTATTCTACACAAAGTGCTACTTGTACATGTCCCATGATCTACCAAGTGTGGTAAAATAAGTTATAACAGATATTAAGCATGAATAGAAATATTTAAAGGCAAGAAACAACCAAAAATGAGGAAAAAATCAAGTAATCAAGAATTAAACTTCATTATCTCCAGTATGGCCACTATTCTCTTAGTAGATATTGTTGTAGAGAAGTACCTACAACATTGTTTATCCTTTACTATAGGTGGTTTAGTCCTAATCAACATAAATACATGCATAATTTGAAAGTTTCTTAATATTCCTAATATTTTTCAAAGAGTAGAGAGGGGAGGAAGAAAGGAAAGAACCTCTTGAAGTGTGCCACTTGTAGAAGATCCCCTTTCTTTAGCATCCATGGAATTTAGGCCTCCATTTGCGGCTTGCTTTCTAGTTCCTTACCTCTAGCTCTACCTCTATGAACTTGAAAAACTTGAAAACTATCTACCAAATCTTGAATTCAAAACACACATAGATTCAAACTCAAAATTTAGGGGAAACTCGAATTGCATCATATTGAAAATAGGAAGAAAGTGCTTACAATCCAATGATGGAGGTGAATCCCTTCTCATTTTCTTTAAACCTTCCTTCTCTATCCATGCCATTGATCACCAAGAGCATAATGTGGAAAAGAATCCTTCTAGCCTTCAAATTCTTCAGCATGCCTTTGCTTTCATCTTTGTATCTCTCTCATTCACATCACATGCCTTAATTTTATAGCATTGGTAATCTTGCACCCAATCACTAACCATGAATGCGGGATTAAATATTTTTAATGAATTTTGATTATTTTCTTCTAAAAAACCCACTTTACTTAGTTTTTCAAGCATTTGACTTGAATTTCCAGAATTTGAGGACAATTAATACATATGACATGTATTCCTTCCACTCTCGGAGTTGTAGAAATTGGGTTTTGGCCCTTAAGTAGTCTTTTCTTGAATTCTTTAGTGCATTTATCATCACATCTTCTTTTGCGTACACACTGGTCCAATGAGAGATCAAAGATATGGATTTGTTCCAAATTCTAGTCTACATGTTGCAAGAAAAATGAAGATATGTTTTCAAACCATCATCCTCAAGGGTGTTAATTTTATTGTTAATAGTGGATGTTAATCATCATCATCATCATCAAGAAGTCCTCCACATTTACATGATATAAATATCAATAAAATTGTGACTTATATTCCATACATCGAAATATTCCATTCAAGCTCAATGATACATAGTTTACTGACTCAGTAGGTTACATATATGGAAGGATTATTCAGTCTTATGTAGCCAATTTAATGTTTCTAAAGGCTTATTAATGAAAAAATCAATAAGCGTGTTGGGAAAGATTTAATGTGACGACGCCTGCTGCATGGGCTATTGGATCTCAAGAAGCTTAATATCCAATGACCTATTGTGCAACCACCATTGCATTAAGCCTATGCATCACGTTGGTAATCAATCACCCTTTATTTATCCTTATGTAGCTAATTTAATGCCACCAAAAACTTATTCAACTTTATGTAATCTATTTGTAGTCGCATTAAATATGTTGAACAATGTGAATAATGTTCACCTATATGGAAGAAGAAACACATTAAGTAATCTTTCAAGATCTCTGAGTCTTGCAGCTTATAATAGAAAATAGGGACTTTTGGAATGGTTCCTTTTTCCGTCAAATAGAAATGTACGACGTCACAATGCTCTTCAAGAAGATGATCACTAAATTTACGTTTGATTTGCATAAAATGGTATTTAAATTGGGAACTGAGGACAATAAAAGAAAGAGAAGGGTTATGCTGTCAATTTTATTCTCTACCCAGTGCCCACCTTTCTTTCCAAATTGAAGTCAACGGTATTTATTAATTATCTTAATAAAAACTAAGAAAAAACTAGAACTATCTTAACTTGAGATTCAATTTTGAGTTGACCCACATTCCTTTTCATCGAAATGTCAACAACATCTATTAATTATCTTTATCTTCGTAAAAACTAATAAGAAAAGAAAAATATCTTTAACTCCAAATTACACTTTGACTGATTCCTGTAATAAAATATGTTTTAGTGGATCTGAAGTAGAATAAGAAAGATCCCCTTTATATCAGAATAAAACTCAGGAAATTTGGATACAAAACCAAAGACAAGACCTCTCAACTAAAATAGAGCTCTCCCTTGTGGCCTTCTAGCTGCTAGCGCCTAGAAACTTTTTTTTTCCTCAGATCCTTCACTGCAACCTTCCTTCCTTTACTACTTCTTTGGTTGAGCCTTACACACCTTTAAACGTGGTAGGTGTATCAGCAGGGTGACCCTTGCATGGTGACCCACAACGACACTTGCCTAAGCACCCACACTAAAATGCTCCCTTTGGTTGATTGTCCCAAAAGCTTTGGATAATGCCCACTAGTCGATGCCTCATTCTCTACTTGACTTCTTAGATGCATCATTCAATTCCCACTTTGCTGCTGAACTCTTGGACGATGCCCAAAAAGACAACACACACTTTTTCAATTCATTCGTCCATGTTGCTGATGTTCCCCTTGCTGCTCCAGTTTCCAACCGACATGCTTCTTTCTAAGTCTGTTGAGCACCCACTTGCTTTCTTTCCTTGGTCACTTCCTGCACTTCCTTGGTGCGCTTCCTTATCTGTGCAGCCTTCCAATTGAGATCCCATGTCGAAATCTCCTGTCTTGGAATTCCTTGTTGAACATGTGTTCCTAACGCCCAATATTTCCATGCCTAATGCCCATAGTGTGTGGGAGTGCACCCATGGCATGCTTCCCATGAGCCATGCTTCCAAACTGTGCTTCTCGTGCATCCAACCGAGCTTTCATCCCATCATGCCACTTCTGTTGTGATGCTTTGTTGGGATACCACACAGTGGCAATGGTCTCTTTGGTGGGTGATGCACCCTCACTTCCAATGTTTTGGGTGGCTTCTTCTATGCGTTGAGCCCCTGTTCCATGGAGGCACGCCCTCATGCATGTCATCAGACAACTACATGCAAGACCAAAACTTAGAGTAAAAATGACTAAGTGTTCTACCATTCATGGATCCAAAGGAATTCAATTCAAGTTACATGGATGGTGCAACAAGTGCCCGAGGCACTTAGGCCATTACAACATTAGTCATTCGAAGACATATCCTTAAATACATTCATAAAGACAAAAAAAAAAATTGACACACTCACAAGGCCACACTACTCACTCTTAGTTGGAGTATGTGTATTTCACATGTCAACCTATGCATGTAAGTGTGGTAATCATTTTCATAATTTCAACATAGAACAATATTGTAGATCCAAATTACATGGAAGAAGAAACCCTTAATTCTAATAGATGGACTTGATTTTAATGGAGCAAGTAAATCATCAAATAAAAGTAGTTTTTTTTTCCATGTTGGATTTTTAATAAAATAACAAATACTAAGTTAAAAAAAATACAATGTCGAAATCTTGACTTTACCCAATTAATTACTTGATATGGATATCACAGAATTTATCTATCGTTACTTATTTGCAATTTACATGATTTTTTACCTATTTGTAATTTACTTGGATTTTTTTCAATAATAATGGTATTCATCTTTTATGATTTCATTTAATGTAGTTTTATCACTAGGTTAATTCACCGTTTACTATACAACATCTATATATATCAAATCAATAAAAATACAAACTTTTCCTTCAATTTGTACACTCTAAAAAAAAATTTCACAACTCTAAAAATTTATAACATGTGTACTTCACTCTATCAAAATGGACTACATTTATAAACACTCTAAAATATTAAAAGATATGTATTTAACTCTATCAAATTTGACTACGTTTGTAAAATACCTCAAATTTCAAACATAAAAGAAAAAAATTATACAACGATATATCTTCAGACATATTAATAAAATACCTAACTATTTTCACGCATTTACAAACAAAACTCAAAAGCTAAGTTACTGTTCTTCCACAAGAACCATTCCACAGTTACAATTTCGTATTCCGCAAATGCAGAATGCAGAATCCAAAAATTACGTTAAATAAATCATTTACCTTGTCCATCGTGGATTGCAGGTTGCAGGTTGCAGAAACTCCAAATTATGTCTACTTAATATTTTACTTCCCACCTTTTGCATTCTGCATTCCGCAAATGCAGATTGTGGGTTGCGGGTCGCAGAAACTCCAAATTCCGTGAACTTAATATTTTACTTTCCATCTTCCGCATTTCGCAAATGCATATTGCGGGTTGCGGGTCGCAGAAACTCCAAATTTCATGAACTTAATATTTCACTTTTCACCTTTTGCATTCCGCAAATGCGGATTGTGGGTCATGGAAACTCCAAAATCCGTGAACTTAATATTTTAATTTCTGCCTTCTACATTCTACATTCTGCAAATGAGGATTGCAGGTCACAAAAACTCCAAAATCCATTGATTTAAACTTTTACTTCCTGCATTCTGCATTCTGCAAATGCGGATTGTGGGTTGTGGGTCGCGAAAAATCCAAAATTTGTTAATTTAAACTTTTACTTCTTGTATTCCGCAAATGCGGATTGCGGGTTGTAGAAACTCCAAATTCTGTTAACTTAATCTCATTTTTTATACTCTCCACACCGTTTATTTCTTGTGACTTAATTCTTGACTGTTTATCTGATTCTTTGCGGATTCAATCTCAACCATTGATCTACTACTTTTTTGGATCGATGTCTAACCTTGCGTATTGCAGAAAGCGGGTTTCCTTAAAACTTTTTGGAACTAAACCTTGCAATCCATCTTCCGTGACTTCTATGAACCGTTGATCTCATTGTGGATTTGATATGGAACGTTGATCTTCTAAATTTGTGGATCAATTTTAAACTTTGTAGATTCAAGGGTTTCTGGTTTGATTTGGGTTTTTGAACTACTGTAAATTAAACTGAACTAAACATTAACTTGATGCTTAACTCTTCTTTGATTCCGTATTCTTTGTTCATAATTTCAATAGTCTAACCCTAACTGCGCTAAGTTGATTAGGGATTCAGACAACAAATTTTTAAGGTTTCCTATGCGTAGAAACAAAAAAAAATTCATCTGTGACATAGGCATGGTATATATCTACGATATAACAACATTACAAATTTAGTCCACACTCAATAAGCATAATTAGGTTGAGCGAAAATGATACGAATAGATAATTCCTAGTTAAATGGAGGAATACACGGTACATTTTAAAAAGAAATAAAGGATTCAATCCATTATATACATAATCATGAGTTCTAAATTCCTCAAGTATCGTATTTGAAACTATATCAACAACAATGAGTTCTACCAACTTATGCTCAGAAAAAATTATTAATCACTACAGTAATAACATTGTACAGATCTAATACACTTCATAGAAATAGGGATATTTGTTCTATAGAAACGCATAACCCTATTTCTTGGAGATGTAACTGTACATAAACATTTCACATACAGATTATACTGTAGCTAGAATTAGTCATAACAAAAACAAAGTAGGAACCTGGCACCGATGTTGGGAAATCAAAAGTGGAGAAGTTGTTCCTCCCAACCAACTCCTAGAGAAGCCAAATTAGTTTCTCCAAAACCCCCAATATTTTTCACTCAACCACAAGAGAAAAATATCTTAATGCACCATCTCTTGCATTACATAGATGTTAATCCTCGTCCAATGTTAACCTCCCGTTGTTCATGGACATACTATTAACACTACTACATTTCGATCCAAAATCCGACAGCGCATGGATTTCTCTTTTTAAACTTACCAAAAATCACAAGGACACATTTTTTTTGTAAATGTGGGCACAAGCGTCGAATAAGCGACGGCTATTCTCATAACCGTCGGATAAGAGACGCCGCATTAGTAGTAAGCGTCGCTTAAGCAACGGCTCCTTTAGATAAAAAATAAAAATAAAAATAAAAATAAAATGGTATACACCCTCACACAACAAACTTTGTTGAAATCCTCTAACAAATAGTAGGCATCGCTTAAGCAACGGCGCCTTTAGATTAAAAAAAATAAATAAATAAAATGGTGCACCGGCCTTTCTGTCCCGTGATTTTGCTCAGGTCTTTCTTACCTCTGCAAACTTGAAACCCCGACTTGTCCTCGAAAGGGGGCGCTGGATCGATCCACATCGGCTTCTCATTCATCCACAATCGATGCACCAGAGCGAGATTTAGTTCTTCAGAGACCATCGGCCATGGATATCAGACCATATTTAAGGTAATCATCTTTTATTTCACTGCCCTGTGTTTGTATTACCCTTGTGCATTGCAAGCTAGCTAGCTCGTTAATGTCGTTTTGGGTCTGGTGGGCTTTACTACAAAAATAACAGATAGTCATGGCCGGGTACAAATGGTGGTAGAATTTGTCTGAAATGGTTGAAATTAGAGAGGGATCTTTGAATTGTAGGGAATTTTGATGTTATTTCTTGTCAATTCCCTTCTATTTTCTTTCTGTTTTTACCAGGAAATAGCTGCTAATGAATCATTGGTAAAGAAGGAAGGGACATACCTTGTGGATGTAGTTCTTCCCAAGTTTGTGCAGGAGCTTAGTAGTCTAGAAGTTTCTCCAATGGATGGGCAAAACACTTGGCCTTTGCAAAACAAAAACCCTCACCATGATATATCTGGAAGGAATACTTCAAGAACTTTGAGGGAAAACAAAGTGTGGGAAAGTTGCAATCCTTTTTGAGCTATAAGGATGGGATTAAGGTGCATCCATACATTTGGTTGTTTCCCTCATTCGATATGGAGATAAATAATAGGTACAATGGTTGTTTCCATAGACCAATCCGGATCCAAGCATACCAATTAGAAGCATCGTATGAGTCCATTGCTCGAATGGAAGATAGTGTTCAAAGTTGGATGGAGGAGAAGATTTCAAAAATAACTAATATGGAGCCAAGACAAAATACTCAAAATGCATAGATAGAATGCCTAAATTATTAGCACAATATGTTTTTCCATATTATCCCTAATGCGTCGGGATCCCCAGCACACCAATGGATTCACTAAGTGATGCAACAATAAAGGAATGTGTATCTTAGTATGCCATCAAGCCCATGGAAATCAATGAGCAAGTCCAAAATCATAGGTATTTCTTTAATGGATATTTTTCACATATTTTATCTAGGTTTATTCTTTACAAGTTTAAGTTTTAACTAGGCCAATTTATTAGAATATATAGTATTACGAACAATGTATTTTTGAGGAAGAATGTAAAAGCATGGTAGGATTTATATAAACCCTTTGCTTATTTTTCTGTTTTTGAGCCTCTCTTGAGAATGCCTCAGCCTTAAAACAATCATGAAGCAACACTTTTGGTAGCCTAAAATCATCAAAAAATGATCTTTCCTCAAGTCTAGGCATGGAAGAAACCTCTATCTCTAATTATAAGGATGTTTTGAAGGCATTTGTCATAAGATCAGTAAAAAACAACCATCACTTGAGCCTATATCAATAGTTGAAATCTAGTTCACATAGTTCATACCCTATTTTATGAAGGATGATTTTGAATTTGTAGGTTGTTTCATAGAGTGACTTTTTTTGCACTTGGGTGGCATCTAGGGCCTTCTATGCATGCCTTGTGGGAATATTCTTGTGAAGAGAGATTCCTTGGATGTTGATTAGTGGACAACCCTTGTTACTTGGAGATTACTTCATGAGATATAATCTACTTGAATATTTATAGATGGGGCCATCCCTTTGGACATTTTTTCCAATTTTAAAACTATATTAGTTGATTGTGGACACATTCTTTTTGTAGAATCTACCTTGAAGAGGACTTTAGAGGCCATGTGGCACATATTATCATTTTTCCCTGGCTTGATGGAGGATCCCCCTCATTTTTGGAATTTACGCATCTCTTATATTGTACATGTGTTTATCACCATTTATTTTATTACTTTGTTAGGTGTTTGTTAGAACTAAGTGGGGTTGAACACGAGGAATTTCAATATGAAAAGTGTGTTTGAAAAAATTACTTTGTATTGATAATTTCACAATAGATTATGCTCTATTAGGGTTTTGTCAGTTTCATGTTGGATTTATGTTCTTTCCCCTTCATGGAGGTGGAGGGGACTCCTTCCCCTTCTTCCCCAGATGTAGTTGCATTATAGTTAATGGTTGTGTCTATTAGTGCTTCGATTTGCACCAAATAAGACCCTACAAATTTTGTTAATAAAGTGTCCTCCATTCATGAAGTAGATAACCCCTTTGCTGCTTCAATACTCAAAGAATTTTCTCTCTCAGAGTTCGACTTGATTGGTCAATTCAATGGAATGTGGCCTTCCCTGAAATTGATGGACGCATGGGTATCTAAATCATGGTGGCTTCTTATCAAAGGAATCATTTTGATTTACTCTTGTACTAGAGGGTTTTCACATTCCTCTTTGAAGGAAATACATATAGAGATATAATATCCAGAAGTGGCCCGTACTTACTCAGATGTAGAGGTCTCTACCTAAAGATTCAAACTCTAAATTTTAATCCTGAAGATGACATCCCATCCTATGTTCTTGTTGTTAGTTTTTCATTACATTAAGCTAGAATTATGATCTTAGTATATTTTGACTGAGAGAATAACAAGCACAGCAATAAAACATAAGCACATCACAAGAGACAAGAGACACAAAGAATTTTCCTCGAGGAAACCATAAAGGAGAAAACCTCGCAAATTCCTCTAAGATAGAATCAACACCAAAACAGTAAGAGATCTCCCAAAACAGCAGTAGTCTTCTGTCTTCTGTCTAGGCCCAAAATTTCCTTCTCCAAAAGTGCGCCACACTTGAGAGAGCAAGTGATGTATTTCACAAGTGATAAATAGAGAGACTCTCACTCTCTATTTATATTCATCCGTTCACTTGAATTGCATTTTCACACGTAGGCTCAACCTAATAATTACTACTCGAGCCTACACCTTAATTAGTGTATAATAACTCAAGTGCCTCGAAACTGTGGGGACTTACCTAATGACTTGATATGACTTGATTACATTATTAATCCTCCCGATCAGAACATCGGGGCATGACCACATGACTCAAATACATAATAGAGACATCCCGGAATAAACATCAGGTTACAATATAAAAAATACATAGAAGAATACATTCCGAAGTTATATATACATCAACACTCCCTCTTAACTGGGAAGGTATTCTTTCGACACAATTTTCAGCATTGGTCTTCTTCTCTGTATCAACTGGATCATCTCGTCTTCAAGTCATCTTCATATTCAAGTCATCTTCATCTTCAAGTCATCTTCATCTTCAAGTCATCATTGGATCTGGATCATCTCTCGATCTAGATCATCATCGAACATCATCACTAGATTTGGATCATCATCACTGGACTGGATCTGGATCATCACTCAATCTGTATCATTACTACTGGATCATCATTATTGGATCTGGATCATCACTCGATCTGGATCAACACTAGTGCTATCTCATGATTCTTCTTGTCATAGGAATTTCTACAAAGCTAGCCCTTTTTCATGTTGGTTGTAGGCCTACCCTCATGTAGGTCTTTTCCCAGCACTTATATCTGACCTGCTCGTCAGAAAGGCACGCCCAGCTCTCACATCTGATCATGTAGTAAACTACAATCCCATCAGAAAGGCCCAGCACTCACATTCACCAGTATGATAGGACACACCTACTATCATCTGTGAAATGGCTCAGCACTTACAACCACCAGCATGATAGGACACACCTACTATCATCTGTGGAAAGGCACAGTGCTCACATCCACCAGCATGGTAGGACACACCTACTACCATCTGTGGAAAGGCTCAGCACTTATAATCACCAGCATGGTAGGACACACCTACAACCATGTATGAAAAGGCTCTACACTTACAATCACCAGCATGATAGGACACACCTACTATCATCTGTGAAATGGCACTACACTTACAGTCACCAGCATGATAGGACACACCTACTATCATCTATGAAATGGCACAGCACTTACAGTCACCAGCATGATAGGACACACCTACTATCATCTGTGACAAGGCTCAGCACTTACATCCATCCAGGCGGGAACACATCCTGCTCACAATGATGGAAGGGCATGCACTCATATCTGATCATGAAGGGAACACATCCCAGCAATCATATCAGAATGGCCCCCAGTCCTCCTCGACTGAGCTACCTGGTAACTGACCAGGCACCTCCATTCTCCTAGAGAATGGCAGTTTCCCTTACATCCAACCTGCTCGTCGGAATGGCCAACACTCACATCTGACATGGAAGGAACTTAATCCTTTAGCCATGAACAGAATGGCTCATCCCTTACATCTGATCAAGTGGGAACACATCCCTCTATCACATCATAATGGCTACTCAGTTCTTACACTGAGTGTTCCTGGTAACTGACCAGGTGCCTCCATTCTTAGAATGGCAATTGCTCTTACATCTATCCTGCTCGACAGAATGGCCAGCACTCATATCTGACATGGAAGGGAGCAACCCTACCACCATGACAGAATGGCTCATCCCTTATATCTGACCTACTCCTCAGGATGGCTATGGATCTCAGTACTCATATCTAACATGGAAGGAACCAATCCTCTCACCATTACAGAATGGCTCAGCCCTTACATCTGACCATGGAAGGAAACAATCCTCTCACCATGTCAGAATGGCTATGGGTCTCATCACTTTCTCTGGGAGGAAGCCTCGATCTGGAGAACACCAAGTCTCTCTCTGAAGTACTCGAGCTTTAGCCTAGCCAATGGCTTCATCAATACATCAGCTATCTGTTCCTCCGTTGCAACATACAGGAGCTTCACTACTCCTCTCTGCACCATATCCCTGATATAGTGATACTTGATCTTGATATGCTTCGACTTGTCATGAAACACTAGATTCTCTGACAACTTCACTCAACTATGGTTGTCACAATGTATACAAGTAGCATCTTACTGGAGATCAAATTTATCATACAGTATCTTCCGCAGCCATACTGCCCCACAACTAGCTGAACAAGCTACGACATACTCTGCTTCAGTCGTACTCAGTGCCACACAGGATTGCTTCCTGCTAAACCAAGAGATCACACCTGATCCCATACTGAAGCAACGTCCCAAAGTACTCTTCCTGTTGCTGAATCAACATAACCTTCCAGGTTAATCTTCTGATTTGCATTGTACTTGAGCCCATAATAAATTGTACCCTTCAGGTACCTCAGAATATGCTTTACAGCTATCAAGTGAACACTCCTCGGATCTGTCAAGTACTGGCTCAAGGTGTTCACAGCAAAGCAAATGCCTGGTCTCGTGTTCATCAGGTACATCAATGACCCAATCATCTAACGATACATTGTAGCATCAACTGACTCTGACGAAGCATCACTCAATAGCTTCAGGTTCGATGCCATAGGTGTGGCCATCGCCTTGGAGTCCATCATCCCAAACCTCTTCAGGATCTCTACTACATACTTCCCTTGTCCAAGGAAGATCCCATCTGTACTCTGCCACACCTCCATACCTAGAACAGTAGTGCATCGACACATAACAGGAGCATTACTGGTATTCCACCTTCAACCTTGGATCAAAGGTTGGAATCCACTTCACTCTCATTAAAGCCTAGAATCATCAGTAATCTGCCCATCCTGCCGTACCATGTCGAACCTCAGGATCTCTTGCAATCACTCCCTCTGAAGAAGAGCATCATACTCCCTCTGTCTTCCATACTCTATGCACTAAAACATTCTATACTTGAGTGACAAGTAGTATCCATCTAGGATCACTGGATACTAAGATCCTCTATCTTGAACTTCTTCAAAAATTCATCTTGCACCCATCTGTGAGCTTGTCATTCTCTATCAACCTTGTAGCAAAGGTTAAGATATTCATCAAGCTCATCATGTATGTGTTATCCCATGGGTGTCTTTTGAACTCATACAAGGCCTTCTTTCATTTGCACACATGATTATGCATGTCATGTGACTTCACTTCTATTAGCTGTAAATGTTTCTTCGTAGACTATGCCTTCTCTTCGTGAGAAGCCTCATGCTACGAATGTTGCTTTGTATCCCATGATGTTTCCATCTACTGCATGATGGAACTATGAACTTCTCTTCAGGTCTCGATACTTCGCCCTGACATCGTTCTTCTTGAACTGGTCTTCCATTTCTTCTTAGTTACTTCTTCTTGTTTGGAAGGTTCTGCATCAATGATGTCACTGCATTCATCATATTATTTTTTGTCTTGAAATGTCGTCACTTGTTCTTCGGAACAAGTCTTCATTCTTCTTTGCGTGTAGGTGATTATGTATGCGATCTTTCCTACAATTCAAATGCATTTGTATGGTTAGAACATTTCATAAAGAATATTCATACTGAAAATACTTATGCATAAATATATGATCATGCAACTACTTTAGCCAATACAACATTCATCCATATCTCACTGAAACTTTCTAGATGCCTTCCATCTCTACCAGGACAACATTGAGATTGTGCATTAATCCAATATGTCAGCAAAGAGGTTTCATTCTAGATAAGTAGCAATGGAGAATTTGTATAGCCCCATGAGCTACTTACCCATCACATGCATATTAGTAGTATTATGTCATTAATGCAAACATCCTATCATGCATAATACAATAACTGAATATAAACAAATGCATAACAAAATAATATAATGAAATGACAATTGAATACTTATCTTTATTCGTTTCGAGGGTAGACTCCTTCTTGAGCCTTCAACTTCATCATCTTCTTCATTCATAATAGCATCGTTTCTTATCCAAAAGCTAAGGTGGATAAGAATTTCTTCAAGAGTTGAGTTCTTCATATTCCTCATTGCTTGAGGGATATTCTTTGGATGGAAAGAGCTTGATCTTCAGTTGCTCCCACCTTCTCTTCTTGAGCTTATTCTTCTGGTGAGTTCTCTTTCTAGAGTCTATTGAAAGTAATCACTTCCTTCTAGCACACATTCCTCACATGAATGAATTCCACGATCCTGGGAGGCCATTCAAGGTGGCCATCACAACTTTTGCATTCTTCACTTTTTATTTTACCGCTTCAAGTTGTTCTTTGATTTGAGAGACTCTTATGACTGCATGGTCTCTGATTCTGTATCTTCACATTCTTCAACTAGTTTCTTCAGGTCATATTCTGATTTTTTTGTTCTTCCCTTCAAATAGCTTGAAATTCTGGAAGACCTTCAATAGCTTTGCTTGCAATAGGTAGTGCTCTGTAATGCACGTGTGCAAGCCTTCTATGCCAAAGCTCATTTGGCTCTACTGTTTCATGGATCAAGGATTTTTCTGGATAGCTCTTCAATTTGTACAAGCCTCCTTCTTGTTCTCCAATCACTACCGCATCATCGATAGTCTTTCCTTTTGGCCACATGATGACTTGACCATCTATGAATGC
>LPNX010661138.1:0-88599 GCA_001517045.1 Pseudotsuga menziesii
CAGCAATTCATCCATCTGCCTCTTGTTGACCTTGAGCAGATTGTCATTGGTCTCCTGAAGCTGCTTCACCTGCTGTTCGTATATTTGAATTCTTCCTTGTGTGCTTTGGCAAACTTGCAAGATACCTTAGAATTAAAACCATCGATTTTCTTGAAAAAGCTCAACCACCCAGCCTGCTGAAACATCTCTGCACAGTCTGGAAGTTTTTGGACCCAAGTTAGGTCTGAGGGTTCAGCTCTGTTTATCTTTCCACTTTTTCCCATAGTTTCCCTTCAACTGATAGAAAACAATCTTGTTTAATGTTCCAGAAATGCTTGGAAATTAGCTTGCTGTTGCTTGATCACCTTCTCACTCTGCTAGGTATCCCTGTACAGGCTTGCAGTGTCAGTTTTAACCTGAGTCAATCATATCATTCAGTTCATGGATAAATATAGTATGAGATCAAGTTAGGCATTGATGAAAGCTGTTATAAGGACCATATAGCTCTGTTCAAACTTCCAACTACAGCCTCATGCACAATTTCAAACTGTTAAAGTACATGTCCCAGTCAAATTCTTGGTTTTAGGGTTGAGTATAAACAGTCTTCTGTGTCTTCAAACAGAACTCCTTTCTTATGACAAACTGTTTTATACATTTCAAAATAGTAGTGCAATATCCAGATTACTTAAAGGCAAATGGAGAGTCTTGTGGATATGGTATATTAAAGCTCCACTCAAATGCCTGCATCCGAAAACATCAATACAACTTCATCTGAAACCCTAATACTCTCAGTACTTCATATAAGATCACCCATATGCTCATCAAATCAAGCTGAACTGTCAACAATAGAAGAAGGGGCAAATACATCAGTGTTTGCCAAAATCTGTATCCTAGCCCCAAACTGTCACCAATCTCGGGTACATTCTGTCTATAGGCTCTGCAATCAATTCAGACATGATTCCTCCAGCAGAAATTTCATAGATTGTGATCCTTTCACAGCTTCTTAAAACCAGTAAGCTACATTAACCAGAACAGCCTCTATCATAATAGACAACTCGCTGAATTTCCTGAACAATGTCTTCTGCAATTTCTTGTATTATTAGGTCTTTAGGAAAAACCCTTCAGTCAGCTTCTTACCACCATAAACTCATCAGCAAAGTATCACATAAATGAGAGGTTCAATTATAAAAATTCTTCTCTCAATCAATGACTGAACTCTACAGGAAAATGTTTTGAATTCAAGACTTCATGGCTGCTCTGTTCTTTCAAATGCTTTGTAATGGAGCCTAGTGATTATTTGAGAGCTGGAAATTCAATCTTATGCACCATTTTATCATTCTGAACAATCAATTTCTGCAAATCACCTAGAAACCATAAAAACCCAAATTTTTAGCTAAAGGGCTTTGCAGCGCTGTACATACCAAAATTATTTAAATCTCGTGGCTTAAAGCTTCAGTTTGCAGTGGCAACGGTCTTTTCTCAAATACACAACTGCCTCCAGCTCGTCTCCTCAACCGTAAATGAAAGAAACCACTTGCCCTAATTTACTGAACGCTGTCTTTTCTCTATGGGAACACTACCCGGTTCTTTAGCGCCTTAGTTCTCCTCCACGAACTCGTATCCCCTACAATAATGCATATGGAATGAAAAATTTGACGGTTAAGCCAATATTAGCTCGTCTTCTCAACTGCTCCCACGATTTTAGCAATGATGGATTTTGGCTCGTATGCGTGATTAAAATCTGCTAAAGACACGTCTAATCTGTAACCACACATGTTAAATCATACTGCAAAATACCATTAATCATTACTAGCTGACACCCATGACGAAAATTTGCCCAAAAGCTGACACCCATGACGAAAATTTGCCCGAAAATTTGCCCAAAAATTTGAAAAATTGAGAAGCGCGATTTTCTTGTAGCGCTGTCTTCATTAATTTTCCTGTCAGCGCTACAAGAATCTTCCTGTGCCCTTTTATCGCACTTTTATAGCTTTTAACCAAACTGTCGGATGTTTAGAGGATTTTTAGGGTCATTAACAAGTGTATTTTTGCTCTCTAAACATATCACTGAATCAACATTGAAAATAGACCTTCTTTACCCCTTTCAAAAAAAAAATCTAAAAGACTATAAAAAGACAAACAAAGTCTAAAGAAAAAATGCTCACAAACTATTAAAAACTAATAAATCATCAATAAACTCTTCAAAAAGACCAAAACTGAGAAGTAATCAAACCTATGATTGAAGGTGAAAAAACAAGTCTAAAGAAAAAATGCTCACAAACTATTAAAAACTAATAAATCATCAATAAACTCTTCAAAAAGACCAAAACTGAGAAGTAATCAAACCTATGATTGAAGGTGAAAAAACAAACCAAAATGGAGAGAAAAAATTACTGACATAACAGTTTCGATAGACTTCCTTGGTATAACGTCTTTGCAATCCCACAGGGATCCTTACTGGTGCACAGAGCTCCCACTCTGATTTTCAATTATGCAGCACAGGGTTCAAAGGGACAACACACGACCCTTCATTGTATCAAGCATCAATCATATGCTACATCGTTTTCATCTGAAAAACTAGGTCGTGGAATTATTATTAATAAAGAAATGTTCCATGTTAGTCACAACATAGCAGGGACTAAAAACTGAAGACTTATAGGCTGGAAGCCTGGGTGAGCTTACCAAACGGCAAAATGCTCGGGCTGGTTCCTGCTCTTGCTACAGGACCACTTTTGCACGGGCTATTTCTTACTCTTGCTACAAGACCACTTTTACGTGGGTGATGAGGAGTAGTAAATCTGACGTTCGACTGCAGCCAGTGATTAGAATTAGGGCTGCATCCAAGCTTCCAATGACCATTTTTGGTGGAAATTGTAGCTGAACAGGTAGAAGCAATTCTAGGCAAGTTAGAGAGATAACACGTCATTCTTTAGCCAGACAGGCCTGAAAAATTGCATAATTGCAAATTAAATTATAGAGAGTCTTGTTCTACATGTTAATTGATGAATCGGTGACATTCTTTTCAAAATTCATAGTAAATCTTGAACTTTACCTTTGGGTGCTAATAGATTATGTTCCCTAATGACTACTAGTTTCTCCTGGAGCATTATTGATTGCTTCTGTAGAACTTGCAGAGGAAGACACACTACTTCCTCCCTCCTCTCATGGCTCTGCTTCGCCACACAACGTCAACGAACATGGCTCTGCTTCATCGCCCAGCATCAACGAAGACATCGAGAATATTACTCCCTCTGAGCTCCCGCTGGTGTTTCCAGGGTCGTGTCGTCTAGGCGTATAGCTGGCGTATAGAATGCATGCAACAAAGGTTGGATTGTTGCCTCCTGTTCTATTCAGGCAATGCAAAGTACACAGTCATAAAGAGCAATTTAAACTTGGTTTGAAATGAAAAGCTTATGCTATGATATGTTCCAACATGCTTTCTCTATGGATCGAATGAGATTTCTATGTATGGACATGAAAAGAATGCAGTTCTTTTATTTTTCAATCTTTGTGTGCAGTATCCTAGAAAAACTCCTAGACTACTTTAATTTGCAAAGGAACAATAAGGAACCACATTTCGTATGGATCAATGACCTTCAACGACGAACCGACGAAATCCTAAACAAAAACAATTCAAATGAATAACTAGAGGAAGAGAAACTTTAAACCCTCGCTCGCGGCACAAACTGCAATCAAATACTGGGAATTCCTTCCAAGACTCAATTTTTTTAAAGCTTCAGATCATTGAAGGCCACTCGATTCCTTGCCTCGCGAGCTTCGCTAGGATGAAAGCGATCATGGGATTCCCAATTTAAGGTATGCTGAAACATTGAACATGACGAAATGGTTTAACAGACTTTAAAGCAGAGAACCATGTTTCATTAATACCCAAATGCCAGAAACATCAGTGCTAGGACAAGAGTTGTTACAGTCAGCACTTGGCAAGTCAGTTTCTTCATATATTGTCTCTGAAACCATGATTTCAGAGCAACGAGCGGATTCTCTGATTGCGTTATCGAATGAATCTCCTATTTCTTTGCCTCCTTCCTCTCCAATACAAAATTTCATGCAGAAAATCTGTAGCCCTATCTACACACAAAAGTTCATGATTTTTATGGACATGTGGAGCAATGGCCTCCATCGAGAGCCACAAGGACCCATTTAACAAACCCTTTCTTAGCATGCATGTAGTTTGTGCATGGCATAAACGTGGCAGTGTTGGTTTAAGTAACTAAATTTAGTTGGCAACCATACACACACATGCTTTTTCTTCTTAACGTTAAAAAGTCAATATAAATTTAGTTGGCAGCCATACACACACATGCTTTTTTTTCTTCACTTTAAAAAGTCACTATTCTTATGGAGAAATGATTTACGTTTTTAAGCATTTTGTTCGTGGTAGGATAGTAACATAACATTTTATGTGTTCAGGGTGGTGTTAATATGTGTCTTTTAAGAAAAATAACATTAGATTATTTAAAACATTTGGTAGCTTAGCTCCTTTAGCTGCTAGTGATGTTGCTTAAACGGATGCTTCAACGCTTAAACTGGGTCAAAGACTTATCCTAGTTATCGATCTCGAATTGCTTCTTCTGCTGCTGGATATGATAACGTAGATGTTCCTAGATCTCAATCTCCAACTGGTCAGGATGTTGTTGAACCCACCCTTCCTCAACCCACAGGGATTTGGCTTGTCACTCTTCAATTCATAAAGGCGAGTAATTTATATAGGTAAGTCTCAATGGGCCACCTTGTAATCTGGATAGGTGGTTATTCATGGTCACCTATCTAAGTTTTTAATTGTGTTTGCATAGATTTGAATACACATTGCAAATTCAAATTCAAATACTAGCACTTTGTCAATAAAGATTTTCAATATGCTTATCTCTTATCGATTCAGTATAAATATAGTTTACTTAAGTGTAAGTGTTTGTCACTCAATACACACTCCACACTCCAAATTCAATGATTATCTACCACTATGGATAACTTGACTATGCCATGCTGCAACAACCAACAATCAATTCTAAACCTGCCCGAGAGGAACTACGATGCCATGCATCACTTGTTGTTGCATTGTTATTTGATAAATACGTATTTCATTTTCAATTTTTTAAACTTTAGTTAAACCTTGGCATTAAAGAAACGACGAAGTTGATGTCCCTTGTCGATTATGCTACGTGTTCTTTCAATTGAACTTCGGTGATGGATGAATCAATTGGTTAATAGTTCTCATCCATAGTTCTTTTACTATTAATGTTTTAAGCTCATCTTTCTTACACCTTGACACCTTGGAAGCATTGGCAGGGACTTGCTGCTTCGCAGCCTTTGTTGTTATAATGTGTGAAATATGCCTCAGACAAATCAAGTATGTGTGTTGATTTCAACTATGATATATAGGTCCAGTTGTGTAAAACTGATTCAATACAAATATCCATTGAAATGACTTTAAACAATAAATAAATTATTCATTGAAATGACTTTAACCATCATTGCATGCATAACCAAATATAAATTTGTATTATAATGTTGAAAAAAGGTTTTAGAGTATAAGTTGGACCTCTAATTATAATGTTGCAAAGAGGTTTTGATTTTATAAGATAAAGCTCATCACTCACTTTGTTGTTGAATGTGTTTTTTTAGATTGATTATTGCGTTTAACAATTTTTTGTTAAACTGTGTGTATTTATGTATGTATGTAAAATTTGAAGGGTGTGTTTTAATTTCAATTTGAATGGTATATATTTTTCCATCTCTTTAAAGATGAAATACCATATAAATAATTGTATTTCAATTCACAACTATAAATTAACTAAACACTTCAAATAAATGAAAAAAACAAATATTGTCGTTACTAGACAATTGCATGCCAAATCATTGTTGGAGATTTTTCAGTGAAGGGAGTTTCTGTTAATTAGAGGGTATGTATGATTTTATTATAACTCACACTATTTATGATCTAGGAGGATATTCCAATGATCGATTCAAAGTAAAAGTATTCAAATAGAAAAATAAAGCTTACAGAGTAAAAGAGCTCGTCATGAGCTTTCCGGATGCAGAGGTTATTAATGTTTGAAATTTTGACAAGGTTAAAGGGCATGTAAATGGTTTAGAAAAAGAGGGGTCAACAACATAATGCCATGTGGTCATTTGTAGGTGAGTTGGCATATTTTGGGCAAACCAGGGCCTACAACGTGGCAGCCCTGGTGGCAAAACTGGTTAGTAAAAATTGGTGGAGTAAAAATTAACTAAACACTTCAAATAGACGAAAAAAATAATTATTGTCATTACTAGACAATTGCATGCCAAATCATTGTCGGAGATTTTTGAGTGAAGGGAGTTTCTGTCAATTAGGGAGTATGTATAATTTTATTATAACACAGTATTTATGATATAGGAGGATATTTCAATGGTTGATCAAGGTAGATGTCTTCAAACAACAAAATAAAGCTTACGAAGTAAAAGAGCTCGTTATAAGTTTTTTTTCAATGCTTGTTTTGCTTGAAACAGTCTCCAGATGCAGAAGTTATTAATATTTGAAATTTTGAGAAGAAGGTTAAAGGGCATGTAAATGGTTTTTTGAAAAAAGGGGGCCAATGGCACAATGCCACGTGGTCATTTGCAGGGGACTTAGTAGATTTCGGCCCAACCAGGTCCTACCACGTGGCAACCCTAGTGGCAGAACTGGTTAGTAAACATTGGTGGAGTCTATGGGTGTCGAACCCATGACCTCCAATCCACTTAATCCTTCATTGAGTCCTCCTAGGCAAAGATCCACACATTGTTTCCTAATAGTATAAGGTCACAACTTTTATTTAAAGTTGAAGAGCTTATTCATTGGGGAAAAGGGGGAGTTCGAGGGCTAGGCCCTCAACCCCGTGGCCAACACCGAGGCTTGGATTATATGGTGGAATGCCAACACAGAGACAACACAATTCCCACTCATATGCCAACAATTCAAGCCAAGCCAACATCAAACTGACAACATGCGAGCCAAGTCACGGTCTATGTAAAACATGCCACAACAAAGTTGTGTTGAGTGGGGAGAGGCCCACAGGTTCGACCTCAAGGCCTCTGCCCCCCTAAGCATGACATTTTACCACTGGGCCATTGGCCATTTCTTGTGTAGTAAACAAATTTTTTTGGTTAAGAGTTTGCTAGCGGAAGTAATGGGGCCCAAAAGGGCGTGTGGCCCTCTGGCCCATGCCCCTTAACCACCTTCAAACCACTATACTAAAACCATGAAAATTCCAAGAGAGGGACCACAATTTGGCATAGATTCCAAGACGGTTTTGCATAGTACCCAAGGTGTTTTTGACACGATTCCCAAGGTGGTTTTGGAAGCATTCTCAAGGTGGTTTTGACACAGTTCCCAAGGTGGGTTTGACACCCTTCCCAAGGTGGGTTTGACACCATTCCCAAGGTGGTTTTGCACAGATCTTGAGGCATTTTTGCACAGATCTCAGGGCGTTTTGGCACAGTTCTGGAGGTCTGTAAAGTCATTAATGGGCATGAATCCTGAGGTGGAATCTGTACTATTTTTTCTTTTTATGCATGTAGAGTTTCTCGATTTGTGTGCAAAAGGAGGCCTCAAGCAAAGGTAGTAGAGTTTATACTCATTTTTGTCGAAATTTCGAGAGGATCGCAATGGGGTTGTATTTTTTTTTTGGTGACGGACATAAAATAGAAGTGGTTCTATAAACTCATTATTGTAAGCTTTGAAGACTTAATAAGATCGACCTTCCCATTGGAAGTGGCCCGGAGACGTAGTCCAGGAGGGGTGAACTCCGTTATCAGTTCTGATATTTCATTTTCATGGTTTGCATACTGTTTATTTGCTTATGTGTGTATGTTTAAGCATTTAAATTTCAATTTTAAAGCATGTTTATGAGTATTTAACATATAAAGTTCACATGCAATTTTTAATGGTTAAAAAGATCTTGAAGGTTTTAAGATCAATTTATAAATTGAAATTCATATTGATAATTTAATAAGTTTCCCTTCCTTTGAAATGTTGCTATAAATTATGCCCTTCTCAATTGAAAAGGTAAAAATAGAATTAATTTTTTTTTAAGGGCAATTATAATGTTGCACTTCTAGGACATGCTAGAACCCTCTGGAAGGGTTGGGACAGGTTCAAATTTGAACATTGTATATGCACACAATGCATTAAAACCAAAATGAAAATAAAATTATGAAAAGAGGTTGGAGAAAAAAACATTGATATTGCAAAACAAGATAGGTAGGTTATGGTCTTTAGTACAATGTATCGAGCTAAATTTTTTAATGGTAAAGAAGATAGAATGAGATTGGTCATTGTGTAATCTATTTGTTATTTATATATACATACGCTTCTTAGTAGTCATATTCTTCATCATTGAATATTGTTACTTTATTACTATTCTCCTTATTCATCATGTAACTCTTGAAGTGGTCTTCTTGATAGTGTTGATCTATAAATACAAAGGATAGTGAATTTGAAAGAATCAAATTCATCTAAAAGATATACATATACATATCGATTGTCAACTTGCATATATTTGTCTTAACCCATATCTAGAAAGTGTCAAGACATATAAAATTCATCAAGATGCAAACCTTACTCAATTTTCACTAGTTCCCAAAAGGTTGTAATCATCTTAATATGATTTATGGATCCTCCATATATAATCCCTCAACTTTTACTAGTTCCCACAAATTTAATCATCTTAATATGATTTATGGATCCTCCATATATAATCCATATTAACTCTCATTATCCATATATTTTTACCACTTTCAAGTTACCATGGGCATGTTCAAGATTGAGATGCCTACTTAGGGCTTCTGCAACCAAAAGAAACAAAGCAACGAGAGTGGACAACCTTGTTGTAGACCACGAGAGGGATTGAAAAAAGAGGAAGGAGATTCGTTGATAAGAACTACATAGGATACACTTGAATAACAAACTTCAATCCAATTTATAAAGTAATGAGGAAATATAACCTTAGTGAGAATAAGGCGGATAAAAATCCATTTGAAGTTTGTTGAAATCCTTGGATAAATCGATTTTGATCACAATCGATGATTGATACTTTGATTGGATAGAGTGGAGGGATTATTGATCAATAGTAATAGCATCATCTATATTCCTGGCTTCCAAAAAGATAGATTGACTTTGGAGATTAGATTGTAAATATTGCTATAGAGAGAAATTGGTTGATGGTTATTGAACCCAGAAGGAACATCCTATTTCAAAATATTTGCAATGAAGGTGGTATTAAAGGCATTTGAATTTTTCTAGAACAACGAGACTCCTCAATCACTGCAGTAAGGTCATTCCCCAAAAGGTCCCAAAACCCAATATAGAACTTTGTAGACCACCCATATGGACCAGGGGATTTGCCTTTTAGAAAGGAAAAAAAGTGCAGATTTTACTTCTTCCTTAGTAATTGAGAGAACCAATAATATCTTCATTAACCAAAAAATGAAAAAAAGGAGGTCGAATCCAATACATCCTTGATGTTATCCCTAGGGGGTTCATTGAATAATTTATGATAGTGCCCTTTTGCTACACGAGCAATAGATTTGAAATCCAAACACTCATTGCCAGCTTGGTCCTTGACATTCCAAATTGTGTTTATATCATTTCTCCCTTTTGAAGATCTATGGGAAAAATTAGTGTTGTTGTCTCCTTCCGAGATCCAGAGAGCCCTACTCTTCATACACCATTTAGCCTTGTGCCAAGCCAATAACCTAGATTTTTCCAATTCCAAGGAGTTTAATTTTTCTAACGTTTCCAATGAAATAGTCTCATTTTTGTAATATTCCATCTTCTATGTTATATTACCCTCTATACTGGTAAGTTTTGATTCAGAATCCATGAATGATTTATTTACCCAGTCTTTAACCAGTGGTTTACTAAGGTTGAGATTTGATTGGAAGCATTCCATAGAATGTGAATAAGATCTAGGATCATAAAGCTTCCAATTCTCCAAAATGATAGCTCTGAAATTCTTATAGGTCAGCCAATGAGGGTTAAATTTAAAAGGAGTGGGAGGTTTGTGTTGGATCGAGAGTAGTTCAAGTAAGATTGGCATATGATATGAAAATCCAACTTTTAGAATGGAGGATCTATAAGTGGCAACATATAAGGCAATATTTTCACTGAGAAGAAAGCAGTCAAGGTGTTTGGAGGTCATATGTTCACCGAAATGGGTATTTGACAAAGCAGGCCAAAAAACTTCAGGTTCCATATCTACTAGTAGATGGGAGTAAAAAAGGTGAATAAGGTAATCAACTCAAGGATCCTTCCTAGGAGAAGAACCCTAATTCTTGATATCAAAGAAGGTTAGATTTAGGTCGCCACAAAGTATTAGTTTTGAACAAGATAAAAATAGACTAGAAGAAAGAGAGTCTCGGAAAGGTTTTCTATTATGTGAGGGAGCGTAAATGTTTAGCAAATTTAAGGAAACATACAGTTGTTTGGAGAAAACTAAATTTTCAATATAATTGGAGGTGTTACCGAAGAAGTGAGCGAAAAGGACTCTATTCACCCCAGAGCAAGGCTTCCAGAGTTCCCCTCTACATCTACTGAGAGGAAGGTCCAAGCAGGGAACCATTTGTTGAGAATCTTCAGTGATTTTCATCTAGAAGAAATTTCCTTTTTGCCTCAAATTTTGTTATGTCCATAAAAGATAATCTTCCTCAAGAGGAGTATGGTACAATCTATTGTGATTGAAGAAGACCACGATATTTACTTCCCAAAACGTTTGAGAGAGATATAGTTACATATTGCCTCGAAGAGGAAGGAGCTTTAGAAGAATCTTGTGGTGTAACTCATGTTGGTAGAGGAGAATAACAATCATCTAATATAGATAAGTCAACAATAGGACTAGAGGAAATTCTGATAGGAGAGTCGACTTCAAGAGTATCCCCTTTAGTGGAAAGATAACCTTTGAATCCAATAGAATCGTCAAACTTACACAGAAGCAAAGCTTCTAGATTTTGGATTTTCTTTTGGAGAGCTGTTGTGATCTCTGCAAAATATTTATTGATCTTTAACACTTCTTGATGGATTCCGAATTGTGCATCTTCATCCATGTCCATATTTTTTTTCTTATTTTGAGTTAGAGTTAAATATTCTTCACCAAAGTCGAAGGGACTCATAACTAAGTGTGAACCCCCAATTTCACTGTTTGGTCTAGATAAAGGGAAATAAATTTTAAGATGACCATGAGATCTGCAATGAGAACAACGAATAAAACATTCTTGTAATCCAAGATCTGCATGAAAGAAACCCCATTGCGATATCCATCTCCATGCAAATAGTGTTGGAATATGCAACACATCTAAACATTAGCCTTAATCATTTATTTGATTTACTAATGCTTATACCATTATTAGTTGACCACCTAGTGTATAGTTCTAAGTATCCTCATCCCACTCCTAACTATTATTTTGTCATTATTAGCCTCATTATCCTCATATGCACCATCTTCCTTATTTCTAGGAGTTAATGCGCCCTCATGCATGATTTTACTCCCACTTGAGTCAATTCCTATAATTTAAGAGCCTACCTTCAATGAACTAGCCTTGTTTTCATCACCAGAGTTAGTATGAGCTCCTATGACCATTATCACTCAACCTAACACGTATTATGCTCCCTCCATCATTAGTTATCATCAATTAACTAGATAATGCACCTTCTTGGTCTACCTATTGTTAGTTACACTCAATTAACTGATATGTTTCAGGAGTTGTGAGTGACAATTATGTCTAAGGATGTTTTCTATGTTATCTAAGCTCGCCACATGTGTGAAGTTCAACTGTCTCTTTAGGCTCAGGAATTTATCCCTTGGAGAAATATTATAAATGTAACCTTATTGGTGAATAATCGGCATAGATCTATCTTAAACCTGGATCTAGAAAGCAGTGAGAGGGATCCAATTTCTTTAGGTGTAAGTTATTTTTATCTTAAATTTTTAAATGTTCATAAAAAATTACACCTCAAACATTTTGATCCCTTTAATGGTAAATCCGGGTTTAACAAAAATCTTTTACTTACTTTTCATTTAGTTTTATTAGTTGGTGAATTGATTTTGGATTGAGTGGACACTATATAAATATATGAATCCACAATATTTTTTTAATTTTATTTTTTTATTTATGTGAGTTAACATAATGTTTTTTATATAAAACCTGGCGGTGCAATAATCAAATAAAGTTTATACCAATTGAGGTTTCTCTCTTGTGTTTCTACTTCATTATTTTCTCTTCATTATTATACTTATATATGTTACAATTTTTATAAGGTTACATTGCATTCTTAGATCCATTTTGCATAATCTATTAAATAGAAACAAAACGTGTAATTGTTTACTGAGTTGTTTCAAGCACCACTTTCAAAAAGTCACCAACTCGTCACCAATAGACTTGAAATTTTTATTATCCCAGAATTCAATAGGCAAACATGGAAGTTTTACCCATAGCTAGCTTGTGAACTCTCTAATGGGGTCAAACCTTGCATGCCACCTAAATATGTGTCGTCCATGAGAAGTTGTTTGTCTTTAATTTTCTTGAAGATAAAAGTTATGTATCCTCTCGCACAAGCATGAACAGATACAGATGGAGTGTATACCAAAAGATGATCCCAAGCTCTGTGAACCCATTTCTCGAGTTCATCTTCCTTATATCTCTGAGCGTGAAACCTCCCAATAAGAGAAAATCCAGTGTAGAATAAAATATTGAATAATTTGAGGGTTAACAGGTACATTTATTTTATCATTCGCTTTTTTAAGGAAAAAAATATTTTACATGCAGCAGAGTAATAAATGCTGCGGTGGCAGCACTGTAAGTGGTTGGATCTTAATCTATTTGAGATCCAACGGCCCATAGTACTTTCGCAGCAGCATTTATTACTTTACTTTACTTTATTTGTGCCCTTTGGTGGGCTTTTGGGTCAGAGGAACAGTTTTTTTCTCATAAGAATGGTGAAAAGAGAGGGAGATGGGGCCTATGAACAATTAAATGGACTTCTGGGAAGTTGGTGTTAGGGTTAATTTTGATTCCGGAATAAGCATATATAAAAGATATATATGGTTTTGGAAACATAGTTTTGGTATCTCATAGTTAAGATATATATGGTTTTGGGAACATAGTTTTGGTATCTCGTAGGTATTTTTTTGTTAGTTGTAATCACAAATATTTGCTTGAAGAATTGCTGGATAGAAGAGTCAGAAGCCACATTCAAAAAGACGCCATTCAGGAAGATCCGCTGACTTGAAGAGAAAACAATTGTTGTAAAGTGAGAAATCGTTGTTGTGTTTGTCGTTGCCGATGAATTGGAAGGAGCTGTCGTCATTTGGAGAGTGTAGATCTGTCTACATGCCACTGTTAGTTAGTGCTGTAAGATGAATCCACCCACTGTTGCCGTGATTATTGAAGATTTGTGTGCATATAAATGTCCACCAAGCAAAATCGCTTTGAGAGAAGGAAAGTCGTGAATGTGGAATGTATTTAATTCCAATAAGATATTTTTATTGAAGTGTGAGATCACAAAGGTTTAATGTTATGATAATTTAAGGAGACGCCATCTGTTTTACGTAAAGAAATGTTAAAAAGGTGCTTTTTTAGATTTTCAATGATGTGTATGGTGTGACTTCAAATAGTGATCAGTATAAAGGGGTTTGTTCTTGCAATAAATGCTTAAAAAGGAGGAGCACGTTTCAATGAAAAAATGTGGTTTATGGGTTGAACCATGGGTAAGAGAGGCTGAAAAAATATAGTAAAAAATGATCTCTTTAAAGGAGAAGCAAGATGCATAACAGTAGTTGGTTAATGCATTTAATACATTGGAAAGGTAGTGGCGTGATCAACTCAGCGATTATTGGTTCAAACTATATGTTGTAAAATATTGAATGTTTTGTACTTGAGTTTTAAGTATTTTGTGGGGTGCATCTTTGATGGTACTGGACACCCTAGCAGAAATTTTTGGTCCTTGTGAAACTTAGCCATAAGAAATTTTGGATTTCTCTCAGTGCTAAAAGCACAAGGTACCTCTCTTATGCGCAGAGAGGGGATGTTGCATCAAGTTGTGAAATGAACCACTTGGGTATGTATGAGGGTGACAGATGTATGCGTAGACTAGCTTGATTTGGAGTCAGAAAAGTTGTTGAGTCTTTGATTAAAGGGGGGAATGTGAGATGGTTTGATCTTAGTTTTGGGACTAAGATTGATGAACCACATAAGTGAAAAGGATTCCTAGAGAACTGACAGTTACAGTAGCTGAGGGCCCATGTATTCCGGTAGATAGATTCTCTTTTATATGGACGTCAATGTTGAATTGTTTGCAGGCACAAAAATATTGTGGAAGTGCAGCACATGAAAGGAAAGTCAAGGCGAGAGAAATGTGAGTTAAAAGAAGCAATGGTTATCCTAGAGAATACTGGATGTAATAGCAATAGTTAAAAAGAAAAAAAATGGAGATGACAATGTGTAATTTATATGTAAAAGGGGGTCCTAAGTACCCTAGTTGTATTTTGGGGGGTTGGATCTAAGGCAATTGCTTAAGTCAAGTTTAAAGGGGGGATTGTTAGGGTTAACCTTGACTCGGGAATGAGCAAGGATGTATGGGTTTTTGGCACATGGTTTTGGTAACCTGTGGTTTCTTGGTAGTTCTATTTGCATGTAAAGAACCCTATAAATAGGGTTGTAATCCTCCATTGTAAGTGGCATGGAAGGTGATCTTAGCTAACTCAATTGGCTCGGATCGTCGGTTTTGGCCACGGATGAATATCTTCATTAGCTAGTTTTTCGCCGCATGGGTTTTTCCAGGATAAATCTTGGTGTTGCTATTATGGTTGCTATTGCGTTTACTTTTATTTGTGTTTATTTTTCTCTTGTATACTTTTTTCCTAACAGGTAGGAATAGTAGTCAAGGGCTTTGAATTATCAAGATAGAAAACAGGTTGTGAAGATGGAGGAGATAATAAGGGTGAGTGGGTGACGAATTTAGATAAACTCGAAGGGTGAGGAGCCCCATCGCAATCGGGGCGCATAGGAGAAGCATGTGGGAAAGTCGTCGATACGTCGACTGATGGAAGAAACCCGTCAGAGGGTGATAATACCTTTGATTTTTGTATGTTCGCGAACTTCGGCTTCTTGGATCGTCCCATGCTCGATCATGACACCTATATATATATATATATATATATATAGAGAGAGAGAGAGAGAGAGAGAGAGAGAGAGAGAGAGAGAGAATTGTTATGTAAATTGATATGATATTACTCCCAAATATGTGATTACCTGAGTGCTTTAGAAAGTCCCTTTTAGTTTTCTTATATGTTTAATAGTTATTTTTATACATCTAATGCAGATGTATCTTCTTTTATTTAAATGTGCATCATTTAAAATTCTGAGAGTCCAAATAGATAAAGCATTGATGATGTCCATTTTTTATATACGAGGATGGTGTAACCTAACCTTATATGTAAATATTGTTTTTGTCAAAATTCCAATATACTTGGTGTGCCAAAGACATATCATAAGTTTTTGTTACAAGTATAGATTTAAAAATGGAATGCTCTCATTCCCTTATATTTATAGATGACTTAATATAGATTTAGATTGATTATTTATATGGTCCAAAAACATCCTTAAATTCTATCCATCGATAATTAATAATGGAATACCCACTACCATTTTGGACACTGATGGAATGTGCTATGAGGTTGTAGAGTTATCCTTTTCTTTCATAAACAAGTGGGACACAATGAGAATGAGGATAAGGTTAACCCACATTGACACCACTAATTTATTCATATATTTCACCTTAAAAGATAAACAATGTTGAATTCAAACATAATTCAACTAAATTTACTATACATATGTCAATGTTATACATAACTTTATTTTGTATTTAGGTACTTTAATAATTGCTATAAAAAGGTTTGTATCTAGTATCTTATTCTACACTTAAAAGAATATTTTGTGAAAGGATGCTTCCAAATGAGTAAAAGGATGTAAGGTGACAAGAGATTGAGAACTGTAACATGATAAATTTCTAAGGTGGATCACATTGTGTGATAAATTGTTAACATGCATTAGATGGTGGGATTTTTTTTTCTTTCTTATCAATCTTATTACATTCATCAAAATGAAACATATTTATAGCATAATGACTATGAAACTAGAGCTCAAATATTTTTATTTTCATCAACCCTTCCTAAATCAAAGCTACTAGATCAACAATTATTNATGTCTCATCGAATAGTAGGCCACATTGTTTGCATTTCCATGTGGTGCAATGACAACAAATACATCACTTGTAGAGCCACAATTCAAAATACCAATCAATATTAATTAATTCAAAGTATTAATTAATCTATAATGATCCCATTAATCAAATCATGTGTATCTTCTTTGACAACATCAAAAACTCGATCATAATTCAGTGAAACCATGACCTCTTTAACATGCATCTCTTTCCATGTCGAAATTGTGGCTCCTTTGGA
The DNA here is from genome assembly GCA_001517045.1 of Pseudotsuga menziesii. NCBI lineage: Eukaryota > Viridiplantae > Streptophyta > Pinopsida > Pinales > Pinaceae > Pseudotsuga > Pseudotsuga menziesii. The sequence goes on from LPNX010661138.1 coordinate 16,473, forward strand.
TTTAGATGGATAGATTTCCATGGTTTCATGTACCCATTGCTTTCACATTGATCAAATACACATCCTCAACTCAAGATCCACAAAAACATACATACTTCTCGTTTACAAGCACCTACACTCTCATGTTCACATTTTTCATGCCCTATTTAAAAAAATGTCCATGTATTTATAACTACTGTATCCTTATGGAACCAAGTCAACCAATAAAAAGAGTTCCAATTTCAACTACCCCACACATCCATCTGACCAAATCAAGTGTTCTATAACTTTTATTTTTTCTTTCTCAATGATTCACAAATCAAACCAAAGCAGTGTTGAAAAAATAAAATGTCATGTTGACCATCATCTGACATAAAAACGATACTCCTTAATCACATCATATGATTATGCAGTACCACCCCTACCATCAACGCTCACTTGTTCATGTATATATACAAAAATTGTACGGATTTGGAAACCTAGTTAGAATGATAGTACTCACTTTGTATCTCTTTCTAGGGAGAAAATGTGTAATTATTGGTAAAGTATACCACTAACAAAATTGTTCCTAGATGAAATACCTAACAAGATTATATAAATCAAGAAAATTTCCACTTGGACTTGTGAATTTTTTTGATATATTTACAAATATAGTTTTGTAATTTCCCATGAATTTTGAAATAGAGATATCATCCTCAAGAAATTCAATTCTTTTAGAGGCCACACCTGAAGAAGAAGATGGATTCATAGCAACATACCCATATCATCTCCACATGACCATGATATCTGACAATCCAAAGTGTGTGGGATCCATAGAAAATTCTTATGGAACAATGTCAAATTACCACATTTAGGGCATCTTGTTCCACCTACACATGTTTTACTGAAAAAACATCTCGAAGATTGCTTCTACATAATATAATTGAAATAAAATCACCCATTGTGGGGGACGAGGGTTTCCTTGCTAATTCTATTTGTATAAATATATGAATGTGTCATAATAGAGCTAAAATTCAATGTGCTACTAACAACAACAAGTGTCACATATTGTGTTGAGCCTAATATAACAAGGTTTCAATTTATCAAACATGTTAAAGGAAATATTTACACCTTGATTCTTTCTTTGAATTGTTCAAAGATTTCAACTGCATATCTCCATATTTAGTTTACAATTATCTTCATACATGCCTCTAGATAAGAGCCCTTGCAAAACATGCTTCTGATATGGTATAGCACAAGAATTGGTTTATCGAAAATCTATCACTTCCTCCCCAATGTCTTCTAAAAGTCTATCTTGGTGGGGTTTCTTGCAAATAAAATCCTAACAAGTAGATTTATTGTTTTCATCTATACATGTCGTGAATTTAGTATGCCTCCACAATATTCTTCTTGAAAAATGAAGCAATTTTAACATCATTGTCACAACTTGACTTCTTGAAGTCCCTAGCTTGACGACAATAGTTGTAATTTCCCTACGGGTTGCTTGGATATCAAATTTTCTTGATTTTTCAAATGAAGAGAATGTTTTTTATCCTTTTAATATATATTTCCGTGTGTCTTTATGTTTTTAACATCTTGAAAACTAAACAACTTTGTTGCTTGTTTAATTTTGTATATTTTATCAATCCATGTAGGAGTTGATATTTTTTAATCACTAATTTGTTTTCTCAAAAAATTACTTAATTATGTTATTAACATGTCTTATGACTCTTTGATTAGAACTTGAGTCCCCAAAATTTTCTTTTATGTTTGCATCCAAAAGTTCTAAAACTTTCCATCAAAAAATATATAAGGATATGTATTAGTCTATAGATATATAGATACCATACTCTTATGGTTTCAAACATATCACATTTATAGAAGAAAACATCTTCCTAAAACATCTTCTTAATATGTAAGTTCACATAGATTGTCCATCATCCCCATGCAATATTAAATGCCAATTCATACAGGATGAGTGGCATGTAATGGAGTGAATAAATATAACAACAATGCCACTATGACCTCGTGATTACCAAAGGTTACGTTCATACACCTGCCCTTTCCATTGTTCCAAACGTGTAATCATCACCATGATGTTGTGTCACAAGATCAACAAATGCCTAAGGGAGACAATAACGTATAAAAAAAATCATAAACATGTATCATGGACCAAATTTCATATGCCATTTATGGCCAAGTTACGCAAGTCTAGTGCTATGTGACCATTACAAAATAATTATTGAGGAAAATTTTAAATTGATGTATAAATGTATGGTTTAGCCACCATCCATACCCAATGAAAATGAAATATAACTTTTTTCATTTCCTAAAACTATTGAAGACATATTCAATTACCAGTGTTATTGCATGTTCAAAGTTGTCTAGTCAAAATAGTGTGTTGCCTTCCATGATAACCCAAAAAAACCAACCATGACATTATTCACTTCTCCCATTAAATTCCCATTAGAATTAAATTAAGTGCAATGACGATACATGGTAAACATGATAAAAATGAGTATACCATCACTATATTGCAATCAAACATTGAGGACACTAGTATGATACTAAGACACATAGGGCACTAAATGTCCTATGCATTTTATGTTTTTTCTTTTTATTTATTGCACTAACTTTGTAAATTTTGTAAATACTAGTATATTATAGGGTGTTAGATAACAAATGACAACTAAACAATCTCTGTTTGTGAGTCTCCTGCACACACTAAGTTTATCAAGCAGATTCAGACTCTATTCCCACTCCCAAATTATCCAAAGACCAACAACCACAGAATACACAGTAATTCACACATCTGGAATTTAAAAGGAAACACACCACAGAGGCCAAATCGGGTATGGCAATTGGTTAAAACGGCTCAGACTGAGCAACTTGAATTCCAGAGACGTTTATGGCCCTAACATGGCCAAAACGACCTCTACACCACCCAAAATTCATGGCTCTGTTCTCCCACTCATTGGGTAGCACTAGACAACGAAATTCCCCATTGTGGGCATGTGGAAACAACACCAAAATGCCCAACAGAGATCCCAGCCACTAGAAGTTAACAAAAACACTTCACAACCATGGTAAAAACACATGAAACTGCAAAAATGTGAATGGAAAATGCACCAGCAGCTCCAAAAACATGAGGAAAAACCAACCCAATCCCTGGCATTACAAAAACAACTTCCCATCCATGGGAAAAATGAAGCCAACCGCCAAAAACGTGGAATATTGAAAACACACAGGAAGTTCTAGATGCCTGAGAGAGCTCACGTGAAGGAAAAATGGCGAGGAAAACATGCCAACGTGAAAGCATGGTAGAATAGCCTACGTTTTTGGGTTTTGCTTGCCCAAGGAGTCAAAATGTGTTTCCCAAAAACTGATGGCCTCTCCAATTCGAATTTGGGATGTCATACCTTACCCATCCCATGTAATAACCAACCCAACCAATTTCTGGCAGTAATAAATGATTGGGTGAATGAGACAAGAAAGGTAGTTGACAATTTGATGGGTTTTCTCTCTGACATTTGGCTTTCCCCATCGGCCCAAAGGTTTGAATATTCCCCCTCCCCCCTTATCCTTAGGAAATCATGCCCCTTCTCATTATTGTTGCATTGACATAGCTGGTTGTGGGTATTTTTTATTAAAATGCATATTTACATGATGTCTAATTTATAATGTGCCTGGCTAGCACAAAATACCACCGGCATCGATTTTAATCGCCGAACATATAACGTTAAATCAATGGTGGGGATTTTTCCTATATCTCCACACCATGATTAATTACAATATATACATCATATACATTTAATGCGAACGGGGTGAAAATTGGGGTGTTACATCCCCCTCCCCCTTCAATAGCACTGTCCTCGGTGCTTTACAAAATTGAAAAAAAATGCCACATTGGCATCGCCTCAATGCTCCACAGAGTTGAACAAAAATGGATGTGCCAATCGCATGGCACCCTCCAGCTCCCACGTAGCCTCTTCAGGACCGTTGTGCTCCCATTGTACCTTTACCTTCCCTATGGCTCAGTTCCGGAGCATTGTGACTTTTTTGTCGAGGATGCGCATTGGCTTGATTTGGAACTCTCCCTCAGGTTCCACCTTAATCACATCCCAATTTATCACATGGCTAGGATCATGTACATATTTCTTAAGCAAAGAAACATGAAAAACATTATGATCTCTAGTGCTAGCAGGCAATGCAAGTCTATATGCAACTGGCCCTATTCTTTCAAGAACTTCAAACGGCCCACAATATCTAGGTGACAACTTGGCACAACTTCTAAGATTCAAGGAACTCTTCTTTGCCCTCACTTTGAGGTAAAGATTATCCCCAACACTGAACTCTCTGTTGACCCTATGCTTATCCGCATAGCTTTTCTGTCTATCCTGAGTTACTTTCAGATTATGTCTGATCTTTACAACCTCTTGTTCCATTTCCTTGAGCAATTCTAGCCCAAGCACAACCATGTTCACTGGATTATCCCATGTCACTGGTGTCCTACACCTTCTTCCATACAAAGCTTCATACGGACTCATCCCCAATGATGCTTGTTGTCCATTGTTATATGCAAACTCTACCAAGTGTAAGTAATCTTCCCACTTTGTTGGTTTGTCCATCACATACATGCGAAGCATGTATTCAAGCACTTGATTTACTCTCTCTACCTGCCCATCAGTCTGAGGATGGTAGGCGTTGTTGAAGTTCAAATTTGTACCCAAATATGCAAAAAAAACCCTTCCAAAAATTGGAAGTGAACTTGACATCTTTGTTAGAAACTATTGCCTTAGGCAATCCATGCAATTTGAAAATCTCCTTCATGAAGATTTTTGCAATGTCATTAATCTTATGCGTAGACTTAACCGGTATAAAATGTGCTGCCTTTGTCAACTTGTCCACCACAACCATGATGGAATTGTGTTGTCTCCAAGTCATTGACAATCCCGTAATAAAATCCATGGAAATAACTTCCCATTTCCATTCTGGAACTGGCAAAGGCTGCAACAAACCTGTCGGGTGTTGATGTTCAACCTTCACCTGTTGACATTTCATGCACCTTGAAATATATTCAGCCATGTCCTTTTTCATTCCTGGCCAAAAATACTACTTTATGGCTGTAGTGATCGTCTTATGGTATCCTAGGTGACCAGAATACGGAGCTTGGTGGATCTCATCCATAACCATTCTCCTCATATCTGCTATATTTGGAATATAGACTCTGTTCTTATAAGTAAGAAATCCATCTTCTTCCAATTTATATCCCTCATACCTTTTCTCAAGACTTTGTTGCTACAATTTGTCTTTTACCTGCTCATACAATTCATCTTCGGCAGTATGATTAACAACCCGCTGTTTCAAATATGGTTGGAAAATACTAAGAGATACCACATGCATTTCCTGCACCTTCCTGCTGAGTGCATCAACTACCTTATTCTCTTTTCCTTTTATGTGCTTGATTTCGAAATCAAACTCACATAAAAACTCCAGCCATCTAGCTTGCCTAGCATTTAACGTTGGGTGATCAAACAAGTACTTCAGACCACAATGGTCTGTCCTTAGTTAAAATATTTTGCTCATTAAGTAATGCCTCCACATCTTGAGCACATGTACTATGGCTGCAAGTTCTAGGTCATGAGTAGCATAGTTCTTCTCATGACCCTTCTTCTTCTTTTGGTACTGCTCTTACTACCTTGTGGTTTTACTATGCCCTTTCCAGAGTCTATCTTTCTTTGCAAGTCTGTCAAACTCTGCAACATAGCAGCATTCAACTGATGCTACTCTTCCTGGGCTTTAATTAAGCTTTTCATGGTGGCTGCAATATCTGGCAATGTCTCTTGGAATCTCCTTCCATTAGATTCTATATCATCATTTCCAACTCGAACATTTTCCCCCATGGCATCTCGTGCACGTTCATAGGAATCCCATGCATCATATTGGTCATGGTTTCTCATGGATGAACTGTCACTTACCTTACCAAACTGCACTATCTGGAATACTGCCTCTTTGAGGATGATTAGATTTCTGCAAAATGTGTTAGTAACACAACTGTTAGCTGTCAATCATTCATATCAATCACAAATCACTTCCCTTGACTGGGAAACCTCATATTAACAATTTCAAACAGACTTTTCTTTTCACAAGAACGACTATCTGAAGGGGATAACAGGGGTCAAGGGGGCTTTCCCCCTTGGTCGAAGGAAGCGCCCTCATTTTTTTTTTGTAAGTTATCCATTTTAGTGCAATCTGGTGCATAAGGAAACTGTCATTTTTTAACTTTCTGGCCCCTAAAATCCCACTGAAAAACCCTGCTGAAACTTTGATTTCAGCTCCAATTTCATTTTTCTTTCGCTATAGCAGAAAACTTTCCAACATCCACTCATCGCTGTAGCGACTCAATCTTCAAGTTTCATCTAGTGTAGCGGCTCGAATTCCAGGAATGCAGCCGCTACCACGCCGGCCCATCCTTTCCTTTCTCAGCCGCCACTATGTCAACTCAAAGTTTGGTTTCCATTCGCCGTCGTAGCGGCTATCTTTTCCTCTCTCAGCCACCGCCGTAGCGGCTCGATCTTCCTTCCTCTTCCGCCGCCATAGTGCCTCGAACTTCACCTTCCATCTGCCGTAGTGGCTCATTCTTCTTTTTTTAGCGGCCGCTACATCAGCTCCATTTCCATCTTTCCTCCGTTGCCTTTGCGGCTCGATGTTCGCCTTTCACCTGACATTGCGACTCGAACATCTTTTGTATGCTGCCATCATTGCAGCTTCTTCTTTGTTTCCTAGCCGCAACATATCGGCTCCTTCTTCTGGTTGCGCTCACCATAGTTGCGACTCGAACTTCCTTTTCCAGCCACAACGTACCGGCTTGAAGTTTAAGTTCCATCCGCAACGACGATAGAAATTACAGCTTTTCTTCCGCCTTGAGTCGCCGCCAACACTTAGAAAAATTTTGATTTTTCCTTCTGTCTTTCTCTCGCAGTCGCCGCACTGGAAGACTTCTCATCTTCTAGCCACCATTGCGGCTACATTCTTGGGACCTAGCCGGTGTTGTAGCTCCCATGCCAATTATCCGTCATCGTGGCCATTTGTCTCCTGTACACCATCATTACAACTTCTCTCGGGGCAATCATGCCACCGTAGCAACTCGTTTCTTTGGAAGACTTTGGCCATCATTGCGGGACAATTCACAATTTTTGGCCGACGTAGCGGCAGAGAAAAAGGGAAGGCTGCCGCCGTAGTGGTTCCCTTTGGATGATGCAGCCGCTGTAGCGGCTCCTCTGTTAGTTGATCTTCTTGGCCCATAGAGGCCCACTGCTGCAACCTAAGTGCTATGATACCAATATGTCACGTCCCCACCTTTCTACCGACGAGAGGATGCAACTATAATGCTAACAATCCGAATAATCTAGCCCCATGAACATAAAATAAAATGCATTGAACTTAAAGATACATAGATGCATAAATGATCATCAAACAATGGAAGCAATCTCATTCATTCACAACATTTAACATGTTCATATGGATTTATAAAACAAACAAAGTTGCAAGGATTTAAACACAAGAATACTTATCTTAGAAAAAGCTTGTCCCGCAACCAGCTACATTGCTACAACGTTCCACCCAACCATAGGCCAGTGTGCTCACCAATCGCTCAGCAACGCTACCACCCCCGACCTGGGCATGATTCCACAAGGAATAAGGGAAACACTAGCAGGCTCACACGTAGCTAAAGATACACAAAACTCAGCGAAGCCAACAAAGTTGGGTTTATCAGGCTATTAGGAGCTGGAAACGATGGCTACTAAGCTAGTGGGCTCACTTAAGAGATAGGAACACCTGCACCAGAGCTATCCTGACTTCTAAGGCATCCACACACACCCAACACAAGGAATCATCCCCTTCTTTGCTGCACAGTCCTTCAGGCCATGAGTTCCCTTCCAGTGCTATTAAGGGGGTGTAGAGAAGGAAGCCAACCCTCTAGCTCTGTCTGTGAGGCTCCTGCACACACTAGGTTTATCAAGCAGACTCAGACTCCATTCCCACTCCCAAACAGTCCAAAGACCAACAACCACAGAATACACAACAATTTACAGCTCTGGAATTTAAAAGGAAACACACCACAGAGGCCAAATCGGGTATGGCAATTAGTTAAAACGGCTCAGATTGAGCAACTTGAATTCCAGAGTCGTTTATGGCCCTAACATGGCCAAAATGACCTCAACAACACCCAAAATTTGTGGCTTTGTTCTCCCACTTACTGGGCAACACTAGACAATGAAATTTCCCACCGTGGGCATGTGGAAACAACACCAAAATGCCCAACAGAGATCCGGACCACTAGAAGTTAATGAAAACACTTCACAGCCATGGTAAAAACACATGAAACTGTAAAAACATGAATGGAAAATGCACCAACAGCTCCAAAAACGTGAGGAAAAACCAACCCAATCCTTGGCATTACAAAAACGACCTCCCATCCATGGGAAAAATGAAGCCAACAGCAAAAATCATGGAATGAAAACACACACAGGAAGTTCTGGATGCATGAGAGAGCTCACATGAAGGAAAAATGGTGAGGAAAACATGCCAACGTGAAAGCATGGTAGAATGGCCTATGCTTTTGGGTTTTTGCTTGCCCAAGGAGTCAAAACGCGTTTCCCAAAAATTGATGGCCTCTCCAATTCGAATTTGGGTTGTCATACCTTGCCCATCCCATGCAATAACCAACCCAACCAATTTCTGACAGTAATAAACGATTGGGTGAATGAGACAAGAAAGGTAGTTGACAGTTTGATGGGTTTTCCCCCCTTATCCTTAGGAAATCATGCCCCTTCTCATTATTGTTGCATTGACATAGCTGGTTGTGGGTATTTTTTATTAAAATGCATATTTACATGATGTCCAATTTATAATGTGCCTGGCTAGCACAAAATACCATTGGGACCGATTTTAATCACCGAACATATAACGTTAAATCGATGGTGGGGATTTTTCCTATTGCTCCATACCATGATCAATTACAATATACACCATATACATTTAATGCGAACAGGGTCAAAACCGGGGTTTTACAGTTGGAGCTCTATAACACTCCATATTAAGTTTTTGGTGTATTTTCACATTAGCTCCACTAATCTTAGAGCTCGATCGAGCAATCTTTCAAACCACAAAATAACATTCGATTGATGGTTTACTCAACCCTCGATCAAGCTATTTGAAAAATATCGCAAAACACTTTATTTAGCTATTTAAAAATTCTTGTCAGAATACTTGATCAAGCTATTTTAAATATCTTGCAATATGCTAGATTGAGTTTTTAAAAGGCTTGATCAAGCTATATAGCTCAATTAAGTGCTTAAATTGCAGAATTCCTTCCTTCTTGTTGTAGGATTTTCTATAGATGCTACTTCTAGAGGGTAAATAATAAAACCCTTTCATCTCATCTCTCTTAAGTGGTGGAGTTAAGGCCAATTGATTCTTTGATGAATCCTTCATGGGATGGCATATCATTTTCACACTTCCTAATTTCATAACTTTAATAATAATAATAATAATTTTGATTTATTATTATTAATAATAAAATTAAATATTAAATATATAAGATATATAATATTAATAGCTTATATTTGTTATTTTACTAATTTTAATTAATTTTATTAAAAGTAATCTCAATTGTTAATGTTATTAAAATGTATTATTCATATTTAGAAAAACAATGGTAAGTTTAATGTAGCTTGGTATGAAGTTACTTTTTTAGATGAAAAAATCCTGACCTTGATATTCATATTGAATCAAAGGCATCAAATGTGCCTCCCATAATGGGTAATTACAAGAGCTACAACAAAATGTAAACAGGAGAAAGGTGCATATAAACCTGCCAAGGATATACATGATAAAGTCCTAGAAAAGACAGAAGGAAAAAATCCTCATGATGATCGGAGTGTTTATAGATGGACACATATATCAGTCAATAGCAGGAGCACAAAGAGAAACCGGAGATGCTTATCCAGAGATTGCCACCTCTCATGCTAAAAGATCTCAAAGAGATAACTGAAACATTGTGCCCAAAAGAGAAGGAGACTAAGCTCCGACACAAGCTCTAAAAGAGCTGTAAACAACCACTAATGCATATTGAGTCATCATAGATTTCTGAAAAGGAGCATAGATCAGGGGTCAAAACAAGAGTATCTTTGGATAAGCAGTATGCTTTCTGGTTGTGCTCTCTCTAGACGTGAACAATGTCAAAGTTGGAAAAACTCAGGATCAAAGACTTGACATTATCACACCAGTGATTCAAATCAATAGAGGATAAGGCTGCTTTGTTATTTGCCCAGTTGATGATTACTGAACAATCACCATATATATGCTTAAGAGGTATACCCATTTTGGAAGACACAAACATAAGAGTCCATAATGCCAAGAGCTCGGCCCTTGTGTTCGTCGAAGGACCACAACCGAGCTTAAAAGTAAGAGAATGCTTACTGCTGATGGAAATGGAGACCCCGGCGCCACCCAGGGAATCAACAACTGCTCCATCAAAATGACCACAGGGATAAAACACACATGGAGCATCTCCAATTATTTTGTTTTTTTCCTTTTTACCCAGGGCAGGGTAGTAATGCATAAGATACTCTACCTGAAGAATGATTCCATGAACCGAGGCCGACCTATCTTAAAAAATGCCATGATTTCAAAGTTTCCATACACTCCAAAAGACAAAGATAAGGAGGTAACTAAGAAATGCAAACTTAGAATGCTTCAAAAACCAATGTGCCAAAAGGTCCAACAATGAGCATCCTGTAAATGAAGGTTCACAGGTAAAAATCGCAGAGAGCCTAGTGAAAATAGAAGAAGTGAAAGAGCATTCCACAAAAAATGTAATGAACTGTATCCTCACCATAGTAACACAACCCGCATCTACTTTGGATCAATCCAGCCTTTACTTGTGCTAAAGGAGGTCACTAGATCATCAAATCTATACGAATTTAATGAATGTCTTAAGAACGAGATGTAAAAAAAAGAAAACAATAGTAAGTTTGGTAAGTTTAATAATTGGGGTTTTATCTCAAAAACATTCCGTGTATGAGATGACGGAGATTAGACACATTCACCAATACAAACAATGAAGTTAGATTGTGACAATATACATAGTATGAATCTAATTGACATGTGAGTGAATGTAATTGAAATTGCTATTTTCTACTCGGAGTAGGTATGGTGCCCACTTTATATAATAATAATAATTGATGATAATATGCTTTCGTGGTCCTACCGGAAAATGACCTGATTCATAAGTCATTTGGTGCCCACTTTGACAACTAACAGAAAAACCACATGTCTCCTGAACTCCGACTTTTGTCTCATTGCAGCCAATAATTCTACTTCAATGGGTTTTAATTTGATTTGTTACTAAGAGTCTGTGTAAGATAAATTCTACTTAGTGGATGGTCCTGACTCCTACTCTGACAAAGCATTTACTCCACGTGAAAGTTATCATTTTTCGGAGTGATGACGTGTCTCACTTGAACAACTACTTTGGCCGCCATAGAAGAAGAATATACTTGAATCCATGTTAGTTATAGGTGGGGGTGGGGCTTGGTCACCTTTCTCCATTAGTTCCATGAATTTTCCATCAGCTACTTTGTAAATTGTGAGTATCAGCCCCTTTAACCGTCCTCCAATTTGATACGTGTCTATTCACAATGGGTTCACGGAATATTGATTCTTTTTACTTAATATAGCTATTCATTTTTGTTTTAATGGCTGAAATTGCATAAATGGATTAGTGCCCACTGTCTGTCTGTCTTTTATTACCTTTTGGCTATTTTTTTATATTTTTTCAAAAAAAAATTGTCAATTTGTTTGTTTTTTTTAAGTTGATTCGCTCAAATTCCATAAAATAAATTTTTTAACTCCAAAATAGTTAAAATTATCCAAAAACTATTAAAAGTTTTTAGAAATTTGAATATTATTTTTAAATGTCAAACATTTTATAGTTGCAAAATTAAGAATTAGTAAGATTAGTCAAGGTTTCTATATTTTGAGAAAATTATGAATCTTTAAAATTTTCCGAATAAAAACTGTTATTTCAACCATTTTCGCTAAATTTTGACAAAAAATTTGAGAAAAAATAGATACAAATCTTTTGAGACTTTAACTTAACCAATTATAATTAAAAGTTATGACTTCTTAAATTTTAGAAAAATAAAATCTTAATTTTAAATATGTTTTCTTTCATTTCCCATAAAAGTTTTATAATATTGTTTTACTAGAGTGATTCATATAATTAAAATTGTTAAAAAATAAAGAATGAAGCAATAATTTTATTATAAAAGATTTTATGTGAGGGTTTGAATTTCTATGAACAAACAAGCAAAGATTTTATGTGAGGATTTGAATTTTTATGAACAAACAAGCAGTCGCATTGATTTCAGCAATGCTAAAGTGTAAAATAGAAATGATTCAATGCATTGATTCAAGAAACTATATAACAAAAATTTAACTAGTGCATTGATTTCAACCTATAGTGTACTTTATCCAAAGTGATTTTATAACAATACAATTTCAAAATTTTGGTAATGTGTGACAAATTAAGTAATTGCAGTGATTTCAATTATGATATAAAGGCTTTCAATTATGATGTATAAAGGCTATATTGTGTAAAATGGTTTAATACAAATTATCTATTGTAATGACTTTAACATTAATATAGTGAAAAACAAAATATAAATATAATGTTGAAAAAATGTTTTCGATTATATGGTGGACCAGATCACTTTGTTTAATTTAGTGTGATTGGTGTTTTTACATTGAAATCATTATATTGAATATTTTTTTTAAATGTTAAAATAAATATACACTCTATTAAAATTAATAGAATGTATTAAAGTGTAAATATAATTAAAAAACATACAAATTATACAAATGGGAGAAAAAACTATTGATATTGGAAAACAAGAGAGTGAGGATATTGTCAGCTAAATGTTTAAATGGTATTTGATCTAGACCCATTTCCCATATTTTTTTAGTATCAAAAGATGAGAAAGCTAGTAAATGTGGTTAAAATAAAAATTAATTTTTTTATATTTTTTAATATCAAAACATGAAAAAGTTAGTAAATGTGGTTATAAGAAAAATTAAAGAAGATAAAATGAGATTGGTCATTTTATAATTTATTTGTTATTTATTATATACATACATTTTCTTACTAGTGTCATTCTTCAACATTGAATATTGTTACTTTATTACTATTCCTTTTAATCATAATGTAACTTTTGAAGTGGGCTTCTTAATAGTGTTAATGTATAGAATCATATATAACAAATTTGAAAATATCAAATTTTTCTAAAAGATATATATATACAAATTGATGATCATCTAACATATATTTGTCTTAACTCCATGTCTAGCAAGCGTAGAGACATAAAAATTTCATCAAGATGGAAAATTCATGTTTCAACTTTTGTCACTGATGACACTTCATAACGTTTTACTAGCATGATTTTGACCTTAGGTTGGAGATGTTGGAATATATTATATTTCTTGGAAGGTAATAATGTCTTTGTATTATGTCGAAAGTTGTCTACAATCTTATGTTAAAGAGTAATACATTTAACCCATAGTTATATGGTGTTGTATTTACTTGTGTAGAGTATTTGTTCATGGTATTGTATTAAGAGATGTTATTTTGGAGAATTATATTATTCCACATGCAATATGTGAGAGTAATTCCTCCTCATCTCTTAGTATATAATAGGGTCAAGTGAGTCTCTACACAATCAGGTATTCTTGATGTAGTAGTGGTATTATTGTGACACTATTGTATATCATCTATATTCTTTGGGGTATTTGTGCTTTGCTCTCTTGTAAGATTGGAGAAGACATTCTGGACATAATAGAAGACTACCTTCCCATGGATGTAACCCATTAGGGTGAACCACGTATATCATTGTTCTCTTGTCCTTTTCTTTGCTTGTTCTTATCTTTTATGATATGTTGTTGGTTGCTTAGATAGGTTAACTAGTTTAGCTTGACTCTACTATTCTAACATGGTATCAGAGCAAGTTGCTATGATCTAGTACCTTCTATAGCTTTCAATCAATAACGATTATCATTTAGGCATTGCCATTTTGTTGTAGATTTTCTTTCTATCTAGTAGCCATTAGGCTTCTTTTCAGATTTGGGCATATTTTTGCATTTTTTTTACCCTAACCCTAACTTGTTGTGTAAGATTTTTGCAGAATTTTTTCAAGGGTTTTCTTGATGTTGTTTATGTAGATCTACATGATTTCGGGGCTCTCCTCAAGGAGATACTTCTTCCGATTATAAAAGCGACAGTTATAAAAAAGGGTCGTAACTTGGTCAGTTTTTATCGAAATTTTGAATTGGAAACACCATTCTGGATCCACCCATGTGGCCAGAACAGAAAACTGGGCATTTCTGGGCTTCCTTTTGGTAATAAAAATGACAGTTATAAAAAAGGGTCGTAACTTGGTCATTTTTACCAGATTTATTATTATAACTTATTTTTGGAATTGGAACAACCATTCTGCATCCACGCATGAGACCAGAACAAAAAATTGGGCATTTCTGGGCTTCCTTTTGGTAATAAAAACGACAGTTATAAAAAAGGGTTGTAACGTGGTCATTTCTTACTGGATTTTTTTATTATAATCTGTTTTGGAATCAGAACAGCCATTCTGGATCACCCTACGCGACCAGAACAAAAGACTGGGTTTTTCTGGGCACATTTTTTAATCTATTGCAGAGATTGTATCTAGTTCCTGTGCTATTTGTCTCTAACATTCCAATATGGAAGCATTGACTTTTCCAGGGTATTTCATCTCTTGCATATTTACATAGTGTTAACAAGAATGAACCCATGATTAAGACCATTAGTGACTTGTCATTTCATAATTTTTTATAAGTGATATCATGAGTTGATCATAATTTGCTATATGTTGATCATATTAAACATTTTGATTTATCTATATCTCATGTCATGTTTATTTCTATAATCTTTTACTCAATATTTATATGGCTTTGAACAATCTTTAAATCTTGAACTATTTATCATGACCACCTTATTCTTGTTGCAATGAGATTTCTATTCTTATGATTGCAGAGGTTATCTTGTTCCTACTTGTCTCTAACATTCCTATATGGAAGCATTGACTTTTTCAGGGCATTCATCTCTTGCATATTAACATCATACTAATAAGAAATGCATTTATGCTTCAGATTAGGTGCTTGATGACTAAATTTTCATATATTTAAGTGAAATCTTTGACTCACTATTTATATGTTGTGGCTGACACTTAATGTGTAAAAGTAACTTCATTTTCCTTAATGAGCAAGTTAATCTTTTATTTGATCATATTATGTTGCCATTCATTTATATGATGTTTTCTAACCTTTGGTATATAAGCATTTTCATTTCTGTATGAGCAATTTTGTTTAATGATATTTATATGATTTAATCTTGAAAGTTCTTGTGCAGATAAGTTCTCTGTTTAGGCTTTCACCTTATTCCAGGAATAATGAAGCACCATCTTCTATTGTTAAAGTCATGATGTTCATCTGTATGATATCATTTTCGATGTATAGACCATTGGGGTCTTGTTTCTTCGATGTTTGAGGTCTTCTACAGATATTTATATTGCACCTTGATTGCAAGAATGTCTGCTATCTGCATGTGTATTAGCCATCTGGGTTTTTTTTGTACACTGTTGTGGTGTTCTTAGCCACACATTATGTTGTATCGGCCGTAAGAAGGTATCTGTACACTGGTGTGGATGTTATATCAAATTTCTTTAGCTATAATGTATGGCTGTGATGATTCTCGTGGTGATCTAGGAATCTTGCGATTGGATTCCATCACATGTTCTCAGCATTTTATTGTTGGGTATTTCATCGTATAACCTGGTTCGTGTGCACTTTCATGATTCAGTGAGAAGAGGTTGTTCATCATCAAATTCCATCAGCCAAAGTGTTCTTCTTATTTATAGCTTTGGTTCTTCTGGAAGTTGTTATCAAGGGGGAGCAGTAATGACTCCTTCCTTCCTTAGTGTTAGTATGGGCCCTTCTCCTATCCATTATTAAGGGGGAGTGTTGGAATATATTATATTCCTTGGAAGGTAATAATGTCTTTGTATTATGTCGGAAGTTGTCTATAATCTTATGTAAAAGAGTAATACATTTAACCCATAGTTATATGGTGTTGTATTCACTTGTGTAGAGTATTTGTCCATGGTATTGTATTAAGATATGTTATTTTGGAGAATTATATTATCCTACATGCAATATGTGAGAGCAATTCCTCCTCATCCCTTAGTATATAATATGGTCAAGTGAGTCTCTACACAATCAGGTATTCTTAATGCAATAGTGGTACTATTGTGATGCTATTGTACATTAGCTATATTCTTTGGGGTATTTGTGCTTTGCTCTCTTGTAATATTGGAGAAGACATTCTGGAGATAATAGAAGACTACCTTCCCGTGGATGTAACCCATTAGGGTGAACCACGTATATCGATGTTCTATTCTCCTTTTCTTTTCCCGTTCTTATCTTTTATGATATGTTGTTGGTTGCTTAGATAGGTTAACTAGTTTAGCTTGACTCTACTATTCTAACAGGAGAATGATTACATAACCGTTGTTATTTCAAGAGAATTGACATAGGTATTTTTCTCTATTTAATTCATCTAGGTTTTTTCAAGGTATTATTGGAAATGAAGTATAATAGTGGGTTTCCAGGGGTAGTATTTAGCTAGTATTTCATGGTGCTAACTAAGGAGTATGGTTCATACCCTTATTGATACTACTTAATTCCCAAGTACATGAGAATGATCTCCCTGAATTCTATGCTCAGTGTACTATAGATATAGATGGTTTAAATTTGTTTAAAGAGCGCATCATTTATGCATATTGGGTTTTCAATATACCCTAGGCTATGTGGAAGATTAAACCTATAAACATATTGTGTTTAATACAGTACTACTAGTTGGATACCAACAAAGGTGTAGAAGGGGGTCCTATGATGACCCCACTTGTATTCTCTACATGTATTTTTCTTGGCCATGGTGTTGCTCATTGCACACACATGTGCACGTGCGCGCACACACACACACACATATTTAGCGTAAAATTTTTAATTGCATAATAAGAACAAAATAATGAAATTGGGGTCTATTCATAACCAAAAATTGGAGTCTTCGGTACATTCCACACGGGAAAGAAAAATGGGATATTTGTAATGAGATCCTCTCCATGGGAAGAGGGGGAGGTTATTCCTGATGGGTGACATGAAGTGATAGGTGATGGTGTAATATCCTGATTTTGACCCCTATTGCATTAAAATTATACATGATGTAAATATCGTTATTTAATCATGGTAAGGAGCTCAAGGCCGAGGACCCACCATCGATTTAGTGTTTAATGTATCGGCAATTAAAATTGATACCTATGGTTTTCGTGCTAACCAAACACAATATAAATTGAGACGTCATTAAATATGCAATTTAATAAAATACCCACAACTAGCTATGCAATGGCGCAACAAAGAGATGGGGGCATGATTTCACAAGGAATAGGAAGGGAAAATATTGAAACCCTTGAGCCAATAGTGTAAATCCAAATGTCAATTAGAGAACCCATAAACTCTCAACTACCCATTTTGTCTTATGCACCCCTCATTTAATTCTTCCAGAAGTTGGTTGAGGTAGTTAATGCATTGGGAATGGAGAGGTATGGCAGTCAATTTTGTATTGGGGCAAGCCATAAATTTTGGAAAAACATGTTTTTTCTTATGGGTAAAGAAAACACCTAGAAATTGGTGCCTATTCCATTCCTCACTCATGCGTTTCTAGTCCTCACGCAGCTGGAGCTAGATGGCATTTCCCTCAGTATTTTCTACAGTTTTCCTCATTTTTCCATGGTTTGGAACCCGTTTTTGTATTACACAGTGGCTGGGAAAAGGGATACATGATTTGTGGGTTTATAGAGGCCGTGTTTTCCCCTACAATTCCCAAGAACGTTTTCTGAAATCAAATTTCTCTCCCAGGGTTGATTTCCCCATTTACCATTTTTTTCGTTTTTGGTCCCCATGCCATTTTTCTTCATACCCAACACTTGTGTCTGTTGTTATGTGCATCCTTGTTTTGATCTGTAAGACTTAGGAGCGGAAGAGGCCCATATTTAGCTTGATAAACCTAGTAAAGAGAGAAACCTCACAGAAATATCGAGAGGGGTTGGTTAATCTTCTATGCACACCTAAGAGAACACTGGAAGGGAAGGTATGACATGAGGGACTGTGTAGCAGTGAAGTGAATACTTCTTTGTGTTGGGTGTGTAGGTATTGTGGAGGCCAATCTAGATAGATCTTGTGTAGGTGTCCATAGCTCTGTGGTTGAGCTCACTAGCTTAGCAATTCATCCTTTCCACTGCCTTAGCAGCCTGATAAACCCAACTGTAGATTGGCTTGGCTGAACTTTGATGTGTATTTGGATATGTGTGAGCCTATTGTTCCCCTTTTCCTTGTGGAAATCATGCCTAGTTCGGGGGTGGAATTTGTGTTGAGAGATTGATGAGCACAACTGGCCTGTGGTTGGGTGGAATGTTGCAGCGACATAGCTAGTTGCAAGACAGTTAAATTTCATGATAAGCGCTCTCTTGTATTTAACTCTGCAATGTATTTGTTTTATGAATTGTTATGAACATATTGAATGTTTGAATGAGATTTTCTTCCGTTGTATATTATTTCATTATGCATCTGCATATGTATGTTTTATACTCAATGCATTATTTATTATGTTCATGGGGCTAGATCCCTGGTTATGATAGCAATGTAGTCGCGTCCTCTCTGTCGACGAGAGGGGAGGGGACATGACAGATGGTGACATACTTGACATAGGTGACAAAGTTGAAGGCGCCTTATCTGATACTAGGAGGGATTAAGTTGGTTTGTTACATTGCTTGGATTAAGGTTTCACTTTGATTTATTGGATTTCTCAATGGCTGCTATTAATTATTTAAAGGAGTCCATGTGAAGAATTATAAAATACATGTGCATTTGAATGGCTAAATAGAAACCTAAAGAATTATAAAATACACGTGCATTTTAATGATTAAATTAAAAACCTGAAGAATTCTGATACTCCTTGATTTGAATGCACTGAAGACTCTCTCGTTAGATGCACCAAAGGTTGAGCAATAGGTTGAATACATGTGCATTTTAATGGGTAAATAGAAACCTAAAGAATTATAAAATGCATGTGCATTTTAATGATTAAGTTAAAAACATGAAGAATTCCGATACTCCTTGATTTGGATGCATTGAAGACTCTCTCATTAGATGTTGGAGCAACCGTATCCGGTTGGTCGGTTAATAGTCGAATTTGACTTTCATGTTGGATGATAAATAAGAATAATATATATTAGATGATGATATTACAATGATGTCTTGGCCTTAAATATGGCTTGGACACTTAATGATGAGGAGACGCCTCCTTTCATAATAACTTAATTAACCTAACTATTAATTATTTAATTATGATCTTATTTTATGTTCATTACATTGCCACTCCCTTTAAGGAATCTTTGTCCTCAAAGCTTGAGTATTTCCTAATGTCATCCTTCATTCTGAATCGATGTCCTTAGAGACTTGCACTTCCTTTCCATTGATGATTCTGCAGTGTATTGTCTGATTGTTCCTACATTTATGACCAAGGGTCCAGTCATCATCGCATTGACGACATATGTTTTTCTTCTTTTTTCTATTATCAGAGTAACTGTTAGATGACTTCAACCTATTTTCCATTTCATAGACATATGATTGACGTTTGTGGCATTGATAGTCGGGTGACCAAGTATCTTCACAATACCTACAGTGTGTCTCTTTTACTTGTCGATAATGGTTATCACCTCTTGTTCTTATTCCTTCCAATTTGTGTTCTGCGGCTTTATCTTTATATCTTGCTACTTCTACATTAGGTATGTCATGTAACTTTAACTCTTTTTTGAGGTAAGGTTTAAGACCTCCTAAATAGGTTTCGAGTATTTGCTTGTCAGACAACCCAAATACTCGTGTGGATAAGGATTCCCACTGATGTGTGAATTCCTCAATGCTTCTGACCTATTGTAGTCTGGTAAGTTTACTGAAAAATTCATCTTCTTTGATTCCTTGAAACCTATTTAAAAAATAATTTTTGAACAAGTTCCAGGTGTAGGCAATATTGTCTCTCTTCCACCATAAGTACGAATTATAGGTGTACCCTTCCATATGCATTGACACATATTTCACCTTCTACTCGTCAGATTGAATATTGTAAATGTCGAAGTATTCTTCCACCTTGTTTAGCCAAGCAACGCATTGTTCTTCACTTTCATTGTATTTTGACAACTCTATTTTTGCCTTAGATGGGTACACTTTCTAAGGACGATATTGATTGCCTTTTGCTTTACGGTTTGATGGTGGCTCAAAACTACTGGACAATGCAAGTGGCATATTTGAACTGCTTTGTTGTTATTGGCGATTTTTAACTTTTTTATTCTCTACTATCTTACTGATAGCTTCTATTTTGTTGTTTAATCATGCCTCCATATCTGGCAGTATTTTTCTTTCTATCTCTTGTTTAAGCGTCGCATTGTTAATCTTCATTTCTTTTTGCAAACCTTCTTGATTCCTTGCAAGTATTTCCTGAGTGACAACATGAAATGAGGCATCTAACATGTCTGGACTGTTGACTTGGTCCGGATTAGGTATGAGCCTTGGTAACATCTCGATTAATGTATTATGGTTCTGCGTCATGGTGCTCAAGTTCTGTGTTAAGGTGTTTATGTTTTGACTCTTGAGTCATGGTACTCATCTTGTCATCCAAGTCGTTTTGTTTTTCGTTCAGGATGTCAATTTTTTCATCCAGCCTTCTTTCTAGTACCAAAACAAGCTCCTCTTTGAGTACTGTATTGTTATTTTTCATCTCTTCCTTCAAGCTTTTTTGGTTGGCGTCAAGGGCCTTGATTTCCTTCTCCATTTTTTCGATTTGTTCTTTTAGTTCTGCCATGGTCTTGGACCTTGTATGCAGGGGTGTGTACTTCGATGCTATTTTGGCTTAATGCAATGAAGGGTGGAAAATATTTTTACCAAGATGGTGAGATTTAAAGATAATAATTAATTAATATATTAATTATTATATAATGAAAATCTCTATTTTATTATTTTGTTTTAATATAATAAAACAAAATTTGAATATTATAATTATAGTATATTATAATATATTTGAAATAATTATTATACTATTATATTGTAATAATTATTTTATTTTTTTGTTTGTTTTGCAGGTCGTAGGTTTCACCGTGGAGGAGAACGAATGTTGGAGGAGGGGTGAATGCGCAGATGGGCACAGGAGCAGGATGGCGCGATGAGGAGGTCGGGAGGCAGAGCCGAAGGAGATGTGGATGCGAAAAAGGAGAGAGAAGTCAGCGAAGCAGCGATTGCGGGGTAGAGGGACATGAGCAGGGATGGCGTGGGGGTGCGAGAAGGCGTCGCGGGGTAGAGGGGATGTGAGCAAGGGAGGGTGCGGATGAGGGCGGAGATGAGAAGAGGATCGCTCAGTAGAGTGTGGGTGAAGTGCAAGTTGTGGTTGGCCAGAGGTTGATGCGGGGTGGAGCTTCCAGAGAGGAAGGTCGAGGGAGGGCAAGATATGGTGGAGGTCGATGCGGTGATGGATGGTACAACAACGATCAGGGGAGAGCGTTGGAGGAGGGAGCAACGCGAGGGATTTGAGTTGAGCGTGGAACAATGTGCAGGTGAGGACTCGAAGGATTTGCGCGAGGGAGGGTGGCGACAGTTTGGATGGAGTAAGGATAAGTATGGAGTTAAGGGAGGTAGAATGATGGTATGGAGAAGGAAGGACTATGGATGAGCAGCAAAAGGTGAGAAGGGTGGTGGAAGAGTCGAATCCGAGCTTAGGCCGAAGGAGTGAATCTGCTCTGATACCACTTGGAGCAACAGTATCCAGTTGGTTGGTTAATAGTCGAATCTGGCTTTCATGTTGGATGATAAATAATAATAATATATATTAGATGATGATATTACAATGATGTCTTGACCTTAAATATGGCTTGGACACTTAATGGTGAGGAGACGCCTCCTTTCATAATAACTTAATTAACCTAACTATTAATTATTTAATTATTATCTTATTTTACGTTCGTTACAGATGCTCCAAAGGTTAAGCAATAGGTTGACCTACAACCCTTCTTCATGTTCTCTCAATTATGCACATCTTTGTCTCATCATCTTTCTAGTCTGATCTCGTACTTCATTTTCATCAACCTGTTGGTGATCATATTTCCTACTATGATTTCTAAAATTTCCATCTTGATTTTTTATTAATTTATTTTTTGAAGAGCCTTAGTTTTCAATGTTGATAGTTGATTGATTCACATATGTTTTCTCTATTTTTCCATCAACAATAAAATGCTAGATTTGTGTAATATACAAACTTCTCTCAGGTTTGCTAATGAGAAAACACATTGAAACCTTAATATATTGTGTTGTAGAGCTCCAACAATGTGGACGAAAGAGGAGCTTGATTAAGCTCCATAGCTTGATCGGTCTCCTCTTCCCTCTACATTATTGGAGCTCTACAACAGTCTATATTAAGGTTTTAGTGTGTTTCCTCATTATCTTGACCGAGATCAGTGCTCAATCGAGTAATCTTATACGTTGAAAAACATCAGAATTCCTTACAATTTTCTTTTCCATTACACATCAAAGTTCACATCGTTTATATGAGGTTAGGGAGCTTCAATTTAAAAAAAAAAAATTAAAATATCAAATTTTGATCGCCACATTTCATTAAAAAGTGTCACTCGTACTCATAGATTCACTAAAAAATGCCCCCTCTCTGTCCCTGTATATATATATAGTTAACATCTGGAATAGACCAATTTTGGTCTATCAGACCTTAAGAAATAAAAGTAAGGGACTAAATGGTTTGTTTTATTGTTTTATTTGTGCGTCCAAAATTTTTGGAGAGGAGGGTTTCTATATTACTATAATTTTGATGAGATAGAAGGTTGGGCAGATTTGTATCGTAACACAAATTTTGAAACTAATATCTTACGTTGGTGTACACATAACAATTTAAGAGGAAGTGTTTTTCATCCTCAACACTCATAGTCTCACAAAGATTACCGATCCTTGCATCCCATGGAGTTTTAGAAAAGGTCCAACACCCTGTTTCATTATGTAGCTCATGAGAGTTCATTTTTATTTTAGCGATCTAGATCTTCTTCTTTATGCAAAAATAGAGAGATCATTTTGATCTTTGAGATTAGGGTTAATGACCTCCTTGTAATATTTTAAATTTTCTTTTATCCTCTAAATTTTCATGATACCACAAGTTCTTTTTGAACTTTGAAATAATAATATTTTAACATCTATATTTTGCAAAGTAACATTTTCAGCAATCCCCCACATCTTTAACTAAGACAAGGCATCTTTATGTCAATCTTGCTTGAGCCTTTGGTGGTTTTGAATGGAATTTTAAGAAGTCTCTAGTCTCCCAAGTTATTTATTTTTTTCTTGTACATTAGGTACCTAGTCATAACTATGCTCTCAATGGGGGAAAGACCCACTTCAATTAGGAGAATATGATATGGCGTATTGTTTTTAATTTTAAGATTGTAAGTTATAAAACACTTTTAGATTTGCTCAATCCTTCTCCAAGATTCTCTAGAGAGGCCGCAATCCCAAACTTTACACCCATACATGAGAGCAAAAGTGATGAGAGGTTCAAAGATTAATTTCTTTTAATCTCATATCACAAGTTTTGCCAACTTACAATTGTTTTCAAGGCCAAAATAATAATTCCACCCTCAATTGATGGCTTTTCTCGATGATGTAGTTCTAGTTCATCTTGCGATGGACATCAATCCCAAGATATTTGTACAAAGACACTTCCTCCAATTTGCTATTATAATACAAAAAATGAGCGTAAGTGATCTTATTATATTTTATCAACATAGCTTTGGTTTTGTTGGTATTGATGGTCATGCCCACACCAAAGAAAAAATCCTTGAGAATTCTTAATTGCTTATCAAGATCAGAGGGACATCTTGCCAAAAAAAAATATCATCAACATAAAGAAAGAGGATAATGACAATTCCTGCCAACATTATGGCAGTGCTCCGTGATTGCTATTATATAGGAGAAGATGCACAGGGTGATATCCACAACCATCCATATCAATATGGAGAAGAAAGACCACAAGATGGTTGTATATATCCCCGGTATGTAATAAAAATAAGTGTGGTGTGGAAGGCCCAATAAAATAATAAGGTAAGGGGAGGAGGCTAAGAGAATTACTTGGGGCTTATCCATACCAAAGGCGCGGTATCATGTCAAATTAGTCGTCTAGACTTATTGGTTTCCTTAGGTCGGAGTATAATGGGGGTGATCAATGTGTTTCTTTGTTAATCAAATTAGTGAAATTAGATATTTTATTAAAGTATTTTAATAAATTTATATATTTTATTAAAATATTTTTTAAATAAATTTATATATTTTAATAAATATTTTATTAAAGTATTTTTTGAATAAATGCATATGTTTTAATAATGTAATCATGATATAGAGATTTTGATTATTAATATAATTATATATTTTATTATTTACTATTTAATAATGTTTATGACATAGAGTAGTTGGTTCAAAAATTGACATTTTGATTATTAATAAAATTATATACTTTATTATTTATTATTATTATTTAATAATGTAATCATGATATAAAGTAGTTAGTTTAAAGAATTGACCATTTTGATTGTTAATAGGATTATATATTTTATTATTTAAATATTTTATTATATGAAGATTGTAAATTTTAATAGCTTATATTTAGTAACAAAGTTATAAGTAAAGTGGGAGGTGAATGTGGATAGACACAACTAACCACTTAATTTAGTTATTAAATAAAGACTAAAATATATAATTTTATATTTACTACTCATACCATATTGTTAGAGTTAATAGAAGCACAAAACAAATACTATTTAATAAACAAACAAAAAATATAAAATCTGATACGAAAAACAAAAACAAATTGTTACCAATTTTTTTAACCACCCTTTAAGTGAAGCTTATTTAAATCTTAATCAAGATCCATTTAAGCAAAACAAAATAGGACGATCATGAAATGATTCCCTACTGTACACTTGCTAAACTGAGGTTAATCTTGTTAATCCAGTCAAACATGTCCGAAATCTGAAATAATATCTAATACCTCTAGATATAATAATTTTAATACTTTGAAATAATTTTAAATAAAAATAATCGTAAACAAAATTAAATAATGGATTCTTTATATATTATTCGAATTTAAAAAACTTGGTAAGTGGAATAATTGGGATTTTATCCAAAAAAGCATTCTGTGTCTGAGTTGACAGAGATTTGACACATTCAACAATGTAAACAATGAAGCTAGATTTTGACAATGGAGTAAGAAGCAAAAAGGATACAGGGCTTGCAATTGACATGTGAACCGAAATTTGTTCTCTTAATTGCTTGCTATTCAACTTCTTTGTGCCGATTCCACCTGCAATTGAAGGTTACACAGACACTGCCTTTTATATAATAATTGATAATATGCTTCCCTGATCTTACCGGGAAAGGACGTGATTCATAAGTCATGTGGTGCCCACGTTGACTACTGATACGAAAAGCTCATGACTCCTCACTGGGCCTTTTCTCTTTGTGGGTAGACATCAATATTTAACCTGCTGTTGCATTCCAGACTGCTAATTAAATGCTGAATTAATTTTCCCGTTAGTTATTTGACCAACCATTTACTCCATGCAAAGGTTATAATTTTTCGAAGTGATGACGTGTCTTATTTGAATATCTGTTATAAAAATATATACTTGAATCTATGTAAATTTCAACTATTAGTTATCACACCAATTAAAAACTTATATTTATATATATAAAATATTACTATAAAATATACTTGAATCTATGTAAATTTCAACTATTAGTTATCACACCATTTAAAAACTTATATTTATATATAGAATATTACTATAAAATAAATCTTAACAATACACTTTTTATTTTTTTCTAAGAGATCTGACCAATTTCAACCATATACTCATCGTCATGAACAAAGACGATAATGAAAAGCGTGAGACACATCGAAAGCTTCCCAAACAGGATCCGATCACGCTGTTTTATTGAACAACAGGAAGATGAATACTCAAGTGGAGACATTAAGTGTAAGAAGTTGCTAATGCAAATATGGTATATGATGTATATTTAATTTTTTTAATTAAGTTAATAAGCTTTTAGATATTATTTAAGATTTTGGACTTTTTTTTAAGAGGATCAACAAGATTAATTTGGATAATCTCTTCTGTAATAAGTGCACAACCAGGATTCATGTCATGGATCTGATGATTAGTTTAATGTTTACTCTTTGTTTAACAGTCAATCATCTTCACAAAACTAATTACTTGTAACTATGCAAGTTAGGTGGATGTTTTTATTTGAGATTTGGGGTGGACTAGAGCCTATGCTTTTTCGTTTACGGACTAGGATGAGACAAGTGTATTGTCGAGATTGATTCTTTGGCATTATAAAAAAATGAATAAAAATAATAATCTCGTAGCAATGCATGGATAACTCATAGTTGATAAATGAATAACCAATAGTTAATGACAGATGATTAAACATTGATAATTCACAGTTTAACGAGGAAAAAGATGAACAAATTTTGTTTTCAAAGTGTCTTCCATTTCATAACTATTTGATCCTGTCTAGATGATCCATTCACAAACTATGTGAGTGTGCTAATTAATATATATGAGTTTATATACCAATGAAAATATAGTGTATATTTAGTCTTTTATTCAATATGTTTATACGATTGTAATTTTTGAATTTGTAGAAAATTTAAAATTATCATTTTAGAAACAAAATTTTTATATAAATTATAATTATTTTAATAGAGTTGTGATTACAAAACATCAATGAAAGTTTTATTGTTTTGTAAAGTGATTCATATACTGAAATAGATAAAAAATAAAATAAAGAAAGAAATTTCAAATTAAGAATAAAAGTTCAAAAAAACGATTCGTTATATCGATTTCATCAATAAAATAATAGGTACATTGATTTCACTAATGATTGAGTGTATTTATTGAATAAATATAAAAAATTAATCTTGTGTATTCATTTCATCACCTCAATATTCAAATTATCCATTATAAAGTCAATAATATAATACAATATCAAAATTCTTATTATAATGTGTGAAATATGCATCACACAAATCAAGTATGTGCGTTGATTTCAACTATGATATATATCAAAATTCTTAATATGTGTGAAATATGCCTCATACAAATCAAGTATGTGCGTTGATTTTATTATGATTTTTTTTTTCAACAAAAAAATAAATCATAATTTTATATATAGACAAAATTACATTTATGAGATGAACCACTATCATATAATTATAAGTGTCCATTTACTCAATTCATCAGCACAAAAATGCTATTACAAAAGATCATAATTGATTGTACATCAAATTATATCCATTCAAGAAAACAAAATCCAAACATACAGTTCAACTGCAAAAGAATTCATCAAAAATTGCATACTGCATGAGAAATCTGATAATAAGCTTGAATCTTCATCATCCACATCTGCACATATCGTAAAAAAACCCCACATATAATATTGCAAAATTTCCATCAAAGACTGTATAAAATATATATATCATCTAAATCTCTCTTCAGCATCAAAGTATATATAAGATATATCTTCCCCCTCAAAGTCTGCCTTATGTATCTTTGCCATCAATGTCTATAATGATCATGAGAATACACGAAATATAAAAAAACCTGTACACAAATCTTTGCACAAAAAACCATAAGTCCCCAAAAAAACTCATACCCCCTAACCTCATCACCTCTACATCCTCTAGAAAACATGAAAAGATTCATAAGTTTCAGTTGCCCAAAACTCATGAATTTTCACTATGATATATAGGTCCAGTGATGTAAAATGATCGAGTACAAATTATCCATTGAAATGACTTTAACCATATATAAATTATTCATTGAAATGTTGGAAAACCAAATCAAAATTTGTATTATAATGTTGGAAACAGGTTTTAGAGTATAAGTTGGAGCTCTAATTATAATGTTGGAAAGATGCTTTTGATTATAAGATAAAGCTCATCACTTTGTTTGGTGAGTGTGTTTCTTGTTTGTAGATTGAAATTATTATGTTTAATAATTTTTTTTTAATAATGTATGTATTTATGTATATATATAAAATTTGAAGAGTGAGCTTTAATGTCAATTTGATTCGGATATATTTTTCTATTTTTTAAAAGATGAAAGGCCATATAAACTAACTTACTTTAAATAAATGTAAAAAGCAAATATTGTTGATACTAGACAATTGCATGTCAAATCATTCTTAGAGATTTTTGAGTGAAGGGAGTTTCTGTCAATTAGGGAGTCTCTATGATTTTATTATAACTCACACTATTTATGATCTAGGAGGATATTCCAATGATCGATTCAAAGTAAAAGTATTCAAATAGAAAAATAAAGCTTACAGAGTAAAAGAGCTCGTCATGAGCTTTCCGGATGCAGAGGTTATTAATGTTTGAAATTTTGACAAGGTTAAAGGGCATGTAAATGGTTTAGAAAAAGAGGGGTCAACAACATAATGCCATGTGGTCATTTGTAGGTGAGTTGGCATATTTTGGGCAAACCAGGGCCTACAACGTGGCAGCCCTGGTGGCAAAACTGGTTAGTAAAAATTGGTGGAGTCTACAGGGGTCGAACCCATGACGTCCAATCCGTCCAACCCTTCATTAAGCTGACCTAGCTAAAGCTCCACACATTGTTTCTTAACAGTATAAGGTCACAACGTTTATTTAAAGTTGAAGAGCTTGTTCATTGGTGACGTCCAATCCGTCCAAGCCTTCATTAAGCTGACCTAGCTAAAGCTCCACACATTGTTTCTTAAGAGTATAAGGTCACAACGTTTATTTAAAGTTGAAGAGCTTGTTCATTGGGGAAAAAGGGGGGTTCGAGGGCTAGGCCCTCAACCTTATGGCCAACACCGAGGCTTGGATTATACGCTGGAATTCTAACACAAATCCAACGTAGTGCCTAGTGATATGCCAACAATTCAAGCCAAGCCAACATCAAGCTGGAAACACGCCAGCCAAGTCACGGTCTATTCAAAACATGCCACAACAGAGTTGCGTTAAGTAAGGGGAGACCCGCGAGAGTTCGACCATAGGACCTCTGCCCCCTAAGCGTGACGTTTTACGACTGGGCCATCGACCATTTCTTGTATGGTAAACAATGTTTTTTGGTTAATAGTTTGATGGCATAAGTAATG
The DNA here is from genome assembly GCA_001517045.1 of Pseudotsuga menziesii. Taxonomy (NCBI): domain Eukaryota; kingdom Viridiplantae; phylum Streptophyta; class Pinopsida; order Pinales; family Pinaceae; genus Pseudotsuga; species Pseudotsuga menziesii. The sequence goes on from LPNX010661138.1 coordinate 45,861, forward strand.
GGGCCCAAAAGGGCATGTTTCCCTCTAGCCCACACCCCTTAACCACCTTCAAACCACTATAAAAAAAACCACGAAAAGGCCAAGAATGGGACCACGGTTTGGCATAGATTCCAAGATGGTTTTGTACAATACCCAAGGTGGTTTTGACATGGTTCCCAAGTTGGTTTTGGCAGCATTGTCAAGGTGGTTTCCACATAGTTCCCAAAGTGGTTTTGGAACCATTCCCAAGGTGGTTTCCACATAGTTCCCAAAGTGGTTTTGGAACCATTCCCAAGGTGGTTTTACACAAATTCCGAGGCATTTTGGCACATATATTGAGGCATTTTGGCACAGTTCCATAGGTTTGTATAGTCATTAATGGGCACAGATCCACCATAGACCCTGAGGTGGAATCTGCGCTATTATGTCTTTTTATGCATGCATAGTTTCTCGATTTGCATGCCAGAGAAGGTCTCAGGAAAAGGTACTCGAGTTTATACTCATTTTTCTTGAAATTTCGAGAGGATCATAGTGGTGCTGTCTTTTTTTTCTAGTGACTAACATAAAACGGAAGTGGTTCCAGAAACTCATTATTGTAAGCTTTGAAGACTTAATAAGATCAACCTTCCCATTGGAAGTGGCCCGAAGATGTAGCCCAAGAGGGGTGAACTTCGTTATCAGTTCTGATATTTCATTTTCATGGTTTGCATACTGTTTATTTACTTATGTGTGTATGTTTAAGCATTTAAATTTAAGTTTTAAAGTATGTTTATGAGTATTTAACATATAATGTTCACATGCAATTTTTAATGGTTAAAAGTATCATAAATATTTTCAGATTGAAATTTATAAATTGAAATTCATATTGATAATTTAATAAGCCTCCCTTCCTTTGAAATGTTGCTATAAATTATGCCCTTCTCAATTGAAAAGGTAAAAAAATAATTTTAAATTTTTTTAAGGGAAATTATAATGTTGCACTTTGTACTGTCCCAAATTTTGCATTGGGTCACAATGGCCAAATCAGATTTTCCATGTTCATGAAAGTTGTCAAAGGGATGCTAAAAGTCAAATAATTGCCAAGGAGGAAAATCACTAGTTTCCTAGGTTGGGGGTGGAAGCTTTGATATTTGGAATAAAGGGGATAATAAATGATGTTTAGACATTAGAAGGGGATAAATATTTAATAATGTAGCTTATTAAATAAATACAAGAGAAAATGGAAGTGGCACTGGAGCATGAAGACACATGGAGACTATGGGGCCCACACTAGCTAGAATTCCTATGTTTAATGGTATCTTTCTCTTGCAAATGCGAATATATGGGAAGCCTAATGTTTTTGGATGGATTATAAGCCTAATATACTTGTCCATATACTTCATAGGTTGATTTTGGGATGAATTGTAACTTACATGGGAGAGGAAGAGACAAATGGGAGTTTCATGGACACTTGGCTAGATTCTCCTTACATTTATGACATCTATGACACCAATGATGGAGATTCTATGACAGTTATGACACAAGTCAAATATGAAGGCTGAAATATTGACATACTGACATGTCAAGACTGAATAGAGCATCTTAGAGGTCAAATTTGGGAGTTGGAGAAGGCCAAGAGGCTCCTACTCAAATTTGGGAGAAGAGGGAAGGTGAAGAGAGAGGCCACATGGCATAGCATGAGAAGCCACACCAATTCGACTTGGATTTGGTTTATGGATGGATTTGGAACCTTAGAAGGCTAATAATGTTTATAAAATACAAGGATCGGCCAAGAGAAGGAGCTTTTTCTCATTTGTGAATTGTGAGAGCTAGTGGATGACTAGTTTTCTTGCTTAAGCCAATTTCGAGGGTGAAAGATTCCCATCCTAGTTAGTTTTTGAAAAGGCCACTCAGGTCTTTCATGGAGCTTTAATGGAGTCTTATTTTCATGTGTAAGCTACAGGAAAGCATGTGGATTCTTCTATTGCAGCACTTTCTCTCAACTATATCTAGTTTTCACACCATATTCATGTCAATGGAGGGTTTGTGTTTTGGGTGAGCTATTGATCTCTTTGGGGAAGATTATAATGCCAATTATATTATGTGATGATGTATATGCTCTATATTTCATGTTCAGAAGACTCTCAAGTCGAAATACCCAAAAGAATTCACGTAAAAATGTTGAACAATGAAGAAATAGTGTCATTTCCCCACTATCTTGTAGTGAACCATTGTAATGCTGATGATTTCGAATTTAGAGAGCCTTTAATTGTCCATTTATGATCGTAATCAATTCAATATGCTATGTTCTTCATTATCAAAAAGTTTCAAGTCGAAATTCCCAAGAGTTGTATGTCAAAATGACTTTTAATGAGCAAACAATGACCATTTCCACTCCATTTTGATATATGCCATGGTAATGCTTATTATTTCGAATGGAGGAATGTACCTCTAATAAATGTATGATAGATGGACTATAATTAATTTGTATTTCAAGTCTCATGTTCATTACTTAAGCATTGGAAGCCATTTTACTCATTTTTATTGCATTGGGAGAAGATTTGGTGCATTTTTCCCAAGGGTCGAAATTGTGACTTGGGAGTTGTTTTGGAAAGAGTCATAAAAGCCTGTATAAACTGAACCATGATGCATATGAGACTTTGAAAATGTCCCTTACACATACCCATCCTCTGTTCAGAAATTCAAGTGACTTTGAGATCATTTGTGAAGCCATTTTCGACAATTACCTAGGGGGAATTGAGCCTCAATTTGCTAGTAAAGACTCCTACTTTGAATAGAACATTAAAAAAGTTTGCATAAGTAATTGGGAGGTCACAAAACATACACGAGCATGATGTTTAATTTATGTTATCAGTCATGTACCTTCAGAGAAAATTTGGAAGCATTTGGGTCAATTTGGAGGTCTAGACATCAAAACTAGTAAAGAGCCAAAATTGTGAAAAAAAGTGAAATAATTGGTCATTTAGTAAAATTTCAAAAAGGGACATTACAAACTTCTAGGACATGCTAGAACCCTCTAAGAGGACTAGGACTGGTTCAAATTTGAACACTGCATATACACACAATGTATTAAAACCAAAATGCAAATAAAATTATGAAAAGAGTTTGGAGAAAAAACCATTGATATTGCAAAACAATATAGGTAGGGTATGGTCTTTAGTACAATGTATCAAGCTAACTGTTTGAGTCGTAAAGAAGATAGAATGAGATTGGTAATTGTGTAATCTATTTGTTATTTATATATACATAAGCTTTCTTAGTAGTCATATTCTTCATCATTTAATATTGTTACTTTATTACTATTCACCTTATTCATCATGTAACTCTTGAAGTGGTCTTCTTGATAGTGTCGATCTATAGATACAAAGGATAGTAAATTTGAAAAGATAAAATTCATCTAAAAGATATACATATACATATTGATGATCAACTAGCATATATTTGTCTTAACCCCATATCTAGCAAGTGTGGCAATAGATATAAAATTCATCAAGATGCAAACCTTACTCAAATTTCACTAGTTCCCACAAAGTTATAATCATGTTAATATGATTTATGGATCCTCCATATATAATCCCCCAGATTTCACTAGTTTCCACAAAGTTCTAATCATCTTAATATGATTTATGGATCCTCCGTATATAATCCATGTTAAAGCTCATTATCCACATATTTTCATCAAAATGTACACATGATGCTCGATATATGTATTTAATTCAATTTTTACGCATATGAGACCTCAACCCCCTGCATAAATCCAACACCACTTATATGAGTGCAAAAAAAATGTATTAGAAAAGGAACAACATGCTCTACATTCACACTTTCCCAACAACAATTTAAATCTTCAAACACATACTAGAACAATAACATTAGATACTTTGCATTTCATGTAAAGAAGTGCTCAAAGACAAATCAACCCCAACTCATAAACACTATATAATTAAACACAAACATTGAGGGGAATTTTCTACAATAGACTTTCTCAAGTGGCCTTTCATTAAATTTCAAAAAAAATTCCACAACTCACATTTAAAGTGCCTCAATGAGCTTGAATAAGTGCACTAATTAAATATCAAAATTACATTCTTTCAAAGCTTGTAATTTGTATTTAGACATTGGAAATATAAGCATGTTCTTAGGTTCTCTTCTTCATTAATTAAATTTTGTTGACTAATTTCAATGTTAGCTAAACTTATAATCCTAGGAAATTTCATAAAACCCAAAAAACATTTACCTTTACATTTTCTACCAAGCAATCTAGTTTTCCTTGCTTTGGACTTCTCTCTCCTCCATCTTCTCTATTCTCTTCCTCGATTTTCTCTCCTAATCTTTGTGCAAATTCTTACATTCCCTTCCCTCATCTCCCTCTTCTTTCCTCTACAACTTCGAAGGGGTCCGTCTTCTCTTTATTCCTCAACACTCTTCCTCCTACTCAAATCCCTCTCCTCTCCTCTCCTTCCTTCACATACCACTTCCTATCATTCTCCTCTCACACAACTCCTTCCATCATCAAAATTAATTAGTAATGCTCCCAACTCTCATAATAATAAAAATTCCTCATAAAACATCACATCCTCCTTCCTAATAATACCTTTCCATATATTGACCATCCTTAAATAATTTAAGGCAGGCTAAGACAAAATGATGCCATGCATCCACATTTCACTTAACCAGGTACATTGGGTATTAATCATTTTCCTAATACTACCTTTCCATTCCATATATTGACAATTAATAAATAATTTAAGGCAGGCTAAGACAAAAACATGCATCCACATTTCACTTAACCAAGTACATTGTGTATTAATTGCTTTCTTATAATACGTTTCCATTCCATATTGAAAATCCATATATAATTTAAGGCGGGCTAAGATAAAATGATGCCATTCATCCACATTTCACCTAACCAAGTACATTGGGTATTAATTTTTTATTAATCATCATCTAAATCCTTTAATCAATAATAGTTTCTTGAGCAATGGTGGCTGATTTTAGACCATCAAATGCATGAACAAAATTATAGGCATTGAGAGCCATTATATGAGGATATAATGAGCTAAAGATGATGAGAAATCATGGATCCTTTTGGTTAGTGACCATACCATACCACTTTCCTTCCGAAATTTTTGTGGATCATTGATTTGTAGGAACCATATTAGACAATGAGAGAACATTGCAAAGGGTTGATGTTAGTGGTTTGGTAGTACAACCTTCCTTCTGCAATTATTGTAGTGATTGGATGACATACTATATCCAACGAAGAAACGATGAAAATGCTCCAGATCACTTCTCTTGCATGAAATTCTCCAAGTAACAAGAAATCACAGCCTCATAATTCATTTTACTTTGACTCCAAATCTTGAATCGATCATAATTCATTTAGGATTCATCTTCACTTTGGCCAATATTCTCCACATTTATTCAATATTTTTCATATTTGTGTGACCCATCTCATCAATAGTGAGCATCAATTCCATGATAATCAAAGAATGGAAAGGTTCTACATGGGATCTAGAATGTACTTATGCTTTCCTCCTTATCGTTTTTGGTGTTGACATCATCATTTTTTCATTGTCAAATTCTCATATGAATTTATGAATTCTCAAATTAATCTACATGAAAAATTCATTATCCATATCTTTTTGACATTTTTTCTAATTCATGAACATTGGTAATGCCTTAGTCTTATCTTCCATCCCCATGCTCAAATAAAATATATCATAAAAGAAAAAAGTAAGGCCCAAAGGCTATTCCTTCAACTTCCTACAACTTTCTATCTTCCCTTTCCTAAATTTTATATGTGGTGACATTTCACCATCTCCTGCATCGTCTATGCTCATTTGCATTGTTGTCCTATAGAAAATGGGCAATTTGTCTTTGGGACAACACAAATTTTCATAAATTTCTTCATGACCTTATATTCTTTATATGTAGCAACTAAATGGATATTATATTTATTAAATGCAACCATAAGCATCCTACCTCTTGTAGCTTTCAATGAATTACTACTGTCACCAACATCTTTTGCAAATTATTTCTCCTCTTGCACACATTGATTACATTCCCGGTTTTTACATGGAATCTTCAATATGATACCTTCTCCTTGCTTCACACTTGTAACTTTATTTAAATTTACATTCTTCATCTTTTTTTTTCATCTCGGATTTTGTAACAACAATATTTTTCTCTGCTTCTCATTCATTGCTTTTCCTTTTGGGGCAAGTTCATCATGCGTTGGTTTTAATAGACATTCCTCTAAGAGGACAAGTTCTTCCTCAATTCCCATTGTAGTCTTCTTCCCTCTCATTGTTAATTGGTAAAATATATCTTCTTCATAGTTCAATGGAAAAAAATGTCATTTTTCCTGCAATTTTAAAAGGACTATCTTCTTTATCCATGTCACTTGCACACATTAACACATTTCATTAGTAAATAAAACATTATAATTGTAGGCTCCTTCATCCTGTTCTCTCAGCTCACTGTTCACCAAGCGTATATCTTCTATATGCATGACCATAAGCTCATTGTATGCTCCTCTCATAATCTCTTCAATCAACTTACTCTCTTTTTTTATCATGAGAAGTTCCTCCTTTAAGAATTCTTTCTCATCACATACTAGGAATCCTTTCTCTTATATCTATTCATTCACCTCTATGAGTGGAATGTTCTGTTATTTAGATTTTGTAACTTGTAAATATGTATTTTTCTTCCTTTATGATGCTAAACCAACAATGCCATTTTCTTTTTCAACTTCCTTAATTTCTTCTTTCATTACAATATTAGAAGGGTTATAATATTTCTCCATTTTTGTTCCAATAACTTATTCAATTCTTTGTGCTCTTCAAGTTTGTAATCCATCACATGCATAATTATAGAAGCACATGTACAATTATAGATGCTTGCATATTGGATGCAAGTTTTTCCTCATCCTCTTCTAGGTTTACTACTACATTTTTCTTTGAATCATCCTCAACTTCCCCCTTCTCTTTTGGCATGTACTTAATAGTATGCTCACTATTAATAATTGTATTTTCAATGACAATTTTTTTTATCTACTTCTATAATATTTGTGATTTGCTTTCTTTCATCATTTACATCATCATATTTCCTTCCTTTCTTTTTTGTTTATGCTCATGCTGAGCAACCTTGTCACTTTCTCAATATGCCCTTCATCTTAACTCTTATATTTTGTACCTTCAATGCTTATTTCTTCACCTATATATTTACAAACAATAAAACCATTAGAGAATACTTGAATCTCTCCAAGATCCTTCTCCATTTTTTTTTTGCAATTATAATAGCTTCATCAACAACTTCAAGAATTACATGCTTCATTGTCACTACTACAACTACTATGGTAGCATAATAGTTCTCTTTATCATGCCTATCATCACCACCTTTTTTGCATACTCCTCATACATGTAGGATATTTCTCTTTAAAACTCAAATTTTAAATGGTAATATTTTCAAATCTACCCTCATATTTCATGAATCTAAAAGCTTTCTTTTCTTCAATTCCTCCAAAGTTTTCTACAATCTCCAATCTTATTACCCACTTCTCAAAATCAACCACAACAAGGTTATCTATAATTACAAAGTCTATCATGAACCATTCCACCATTCCTTCTAAGTTATTTTCATTTCTTAATTATTTTACAAAATAATAGTGTTACATATCCAATAAAATAACCCTACATCAAATTATCTTAACTAATATTAAAATCTTAACCTTAAATTTTATAATTATCTATAACATATTTTTATGAATTTTCACATTAATCATTCTATTTGAAAATAATTTCACTTTTTGTGTAACTTAAATCTAAGCATTCTTAAATCTAAGCATTGTTATTAATAGCCATATACAATATGATGAGTATTTCCATATGATTTATTTATTCATGACATCTTTTTTAATAAATCCACATACAATAGGATCAAATCATTACATTTACATCTACATTGGTATGATTAGTGTGATATTTCCATACACTAATATTGTTGTATTATGATGTTATATATTTTTTATATTAATATATAAATTTATATGTGATGATTAATTCGATTTATAATTAGGTTGTATTATTCATATGTAAAATATCTTTATATTCTCGATTATTTTTTTCAGAAATATTTATAATATTTATCAATAGTAAAATATATTTATATTTTCAATAAAAAAATTTATGATATTTATATTTTCAATCATTTTTTTGTCACAAATATTTATAATATTTATCATTAGTAAGATATATTTATATTTTTAATAATTTTTCTTATAATATTTATCATTAATAGTAAAAAATATATGTTTATATTCTTCATAATTTTTTTTCAAAAATACTTATAATATTTATCATTGATAAAATATGTTCATATTTTCAATCATCTTTTATATGATATTTATCATTAATAGTAAAAAATGTGTGCTTTATATTCTCGATCATTTTTCTCAGTAATACTTATAATATTTATCATTGGTAAAATACGTTTATATTTTTAATCATTTTTCTTATGATATTTATCATTAACAGTAAAAAAATGTATGCTTACAGTAAAAAAAAATGTATGCTTATATTCTAAATCACTTTTCTCAGCAATAGTTATATTATTTATCAATATTAAAATATGTTTATATTTTTAATCATTTTTTTATAATATTTATCATTAATAGTATAAAATGTATGCTTATTTTTTTCAAAAATACTTATAATATTTATTATTAGTGAAAAATGTTTATATTTTCAATCATTTTTCTTATGTATTTATTATTAATAGAAAAAAAATGTATGCTTATATTCTCGATCATTTTTTTCAGAAATACTTATAATATTTATCATTGGTAAAATATATTTATATTTTTAATTATTTTTCTTATAATATTTATCATTAATAATAAAAAATTATTATTAAAACATTTAAATAGATAAAATTCAAATTTCAACTTAACTGATCCACGACAACATTTTCCACTTTAAAAAGCAATCCCAAACAAACAACTGACTTAGACTGTTTACTTAATAATTGATGATATGCTTCCCTAAACGACGTAATTAATAAATCACGTGGAGCCCACTTTGACTACTAATAGAAAGAGAACAGACTCGTGACTCGGCCTTTTGTCTGTTTGCAACCAATAATTCTGGTTCAATGAATGACTTTTAATGGCTCACTGAACCTTCAAAATTCCACTTCTTAAGCCTCTTCGTGGATGGTATTAGTCCTCAATTCATTTCCTCCACGTGAAAGTTATCATTTCTTCCACGAAACTGGTGACCGACTGTCTTGTTTTTTTCAATTGATGAAGTGTCTAACACCTGAACAAAACAATCACCGTGGCCGCCATGGAAGAAGTATATTCTTCCGTTGTAGGTATAGGTTGGGCTCCATCACCATTCTCCATCATATGAGACCTTCCACGAAACTTCCATGAGCTTACACTCAGGATTAGAACACCTTAACCGTCCTACTATTGGATACGTGGATTCACAGTGGACCGCAGGATATTATATTATACAGTTTTGTTGCTTTATGGGAACACAAGTGGAGGAAGATGAGGATTGCAATTAGCTGCCAATTACATTCCAATATGCTGTTGCGGCCACTTTCCTGCACCTTCCCTGTCTCGGTCTGGTCTTTATAAAGTTAGTTGAATGGGGAAGGGAGCATCTCATTGCTATGCTCAGCTCAGAACTCAGCAAGATTCGATTTCAAGAAAATCGCTTATTAGGGTTCGATTTGATGACCAGAGAGGTCTAGAAACCTTTCAGGTCTACAATTCCCTGTTAGATTATAGAGCGGTCTGTATCAGAATTTGATTGATGCTTGGTGGATGCGAGGCCGCCCTAGGGGCATTTGTTGTAGCCAACGCGCGCCTGAGCGATTATGATCAATATTGCTATGCTGATGTTCTGTTGCCTCCGGTTTTTCTTCCCCACCCATTGACATTTTTTAAGGCTCAGTATTACAGATACCGGAGATTGAGGTGAACTGAGAGAGATGAAAGATTATATGGAGAAAAAGGCGAAGACGTCGGGGAACAGGCCGAATCCAAGTAATGGATTAGTGCATAGACATGGTCACATGGGCAGCTCTGCCACAGCAGGTGGTCTTCACGGAGCGCCTGCCAATTTCAATCACAAACAACATGATGATCATCATCATGCACAGAGCTTGCGCAGATCTCGGAGCTTCTGTGGACGCCCTTTTCAAACAGAAAAGGGTGGGGAGGCTTTATCTTCATCATCAAAATTGAAAAAGAATACGACGACGATGATGAGAAGGCCAAATACACATCCGGAGCTTCTGAATCGAGATGTTCACCCTGTTTTAATGAATAAAACGGAGTTGAATTCTCCACTGGAGACATTAAGTGCTAATAAGCTGCTCGTGAATGTGACTGTTGAGCAGAGCAGCGGTCCCCTGCGTTTATTGCTCTCCAAAGATGCAACAGTGGAGGAGGTGATTAAGGAAACCCTTGGTCTCTATGCCAAGGAAGGGCGTAAGCCACTTCTCAGCAATGATCCCACTTTCTTTGGCCTTCATTATTCACAATTCAGCATCGACTGTAAGTGCTTTTTGTTGTTTTTGTTTTCTTTGTAAAGCTTTATTAAATTCAGAGATGAAGCCGGCCGCATTAATAACTATGTCAGTAATAACCAGTCTGTTGCTTTGTTTTTCAAGTAACTCAAAAAATACTGTAAAGCATTCAATATTACATAGCATGGTTATTGTTTTCCTCAATATTGCTTATTGCTTTCCTAAATATTAAGAAGCTTTCTTAACATTGAGGGCACTGCTTGCTTCCTTAATAACATTAAGGAAAGCAATAATCATCAACCAACCATTTTGTTGCTTTGTTTGCTTCTAAACATTGAGGAAAGCAATAATCATCAACCAACCATTTTGGTGCTTTGTTTTTTACTTAATTTCAAATATTAAGTTACGAGCAAAGATACTGTGGAAGCATTCAATGCAGGGAAGCAATATCCCTCAATGTTAGAAAGCAATATGGTTATTGTTTTTTTCATTGCTTCTTTTAATGCTTCCTTCAAGGCTGCAGAGCAAGATGGTTACTATGGTTATTGCTTCTCTACTAAAATGGATTGGAGTAATCTAGTTTTTTTAGCTTTTGATTCTGAATCCATTTTTAGAGTAATCTAGGTTTTTTTTAGTTTTTGATTCTGAATCCATTTTTAGAGTAATCTAGATATTTTTAGCTTTTGATTCTGAATAATTGGGCTTTGATGGCAGGTTTAAATCCAGCTGATAAAATCAAGGACTTGGGTTCTCGCAATTTCTTCTTATGTTCGAAGCCTACAGCGAAAGAGAGCTGTAGATCAAGCTTCCAGAGCCGAGAAACAGCTGTTACAGATCGTTCATGCTCAACTTCATTTTTATGTGGAAAAGAGATTCAGAATCAGAGTATTTCAAGAATAACAGAGCCGTGGTACAACAAGCTTATGCAATGCCTTCTGTTACCGCCTTGATTGATTGGGATTTCTTCGTACAGAGCCTATATATATGTATATGTATATAGATAGATAGATCGATTGAAGAAGATGCGTGATGTTTAGGCGAGTGGCGATTCCCTTGACCGTCACGAGAAATGGCATCTTTGTCCATACGGCAATGGCGTTAGTGGTGTAGAATATCCAAAACTTTAGCAATCAATCATCGTTATCTTTTTGTATTAAGGAAAATTTTCTAATAAAGACACCATTTAGGTAGGGTAACCCGTCTTATATTTTGTAAATATTTATAGGGTTTATTCTCCATCATTTATTGTTAATAAAAATATGTGGAATCATTTATCGTTGAATATGTCATGGTTGGATTATTTCAAGTTAGATAAGAGTAATGTCGAGCTTCGATGAAGTCTTGGGCTTTGCTTTTGGACCTTTGTTTGTAAAGAGGATGCTCCACACATGGCAAGGTTATATGATCAATCAATATTTGGTAGTTTTGGTGACAAATTTGTGTGGTAGTCCAGAGTTGATTAGAATAACATATTAGCATAAGGTAGGAGGACCAAGGGATGGTTTGTTGAGTGAGATTGCGCAATTGATAAGGTTTTGAAATCAAGACTCATTGGAGGACAATGCAATTAGCAATGTGTTGAAAGGTGTGTCATTCATGCTAGAATGGGCACTTTGAGATGGGGACCAAGGGTATGTGAACGCCTCATGTTGGTAAGGGCACGACCTTCGAGTATTGTCAAGTGTTGGTCTAGATGGACAACAACATCATCGTACATTGTGTGGTTGGTTGTTCAATTATGCTAGCTCAGGCAAAGGCGTGACAAAGGAGTTTGTGGTTGGGTGGTAATGGTATAGCAGTGCCTATGGTGAAACGAAAACATTCATATTCTGCAAGTATAAGGTATGCCTGGCTTGGCTTGGTTTCAGTCGGGTTGTGTTGATGAGGTGTCCATGTGATACAAGTTGGTTATTGGTCATGCTCAACTAGCAAAGTCACGTTGGTGTTGAGTGGAAACTAGAATTATTGAGTAGTATGGGGCGTTCAAGGCAAACGATAAGTTTAGCCCCATTACAGATGGTATCAGAGCAGGTTTAAAGATCATAAGTGTATTGAAAAGCGAAATTTTGATAGGGCTCTTCACCACTGTCTCGGTTGTGATAGATGGTATCAAAGCATGACCCGAAAGTGAAGTTTCGAGAAGCTCTTCACATTGTCCCAGAAGTGACAGTAGATTAGAAGTTGGGCACTTGCACCACTCATTGATAGAAGTGCCCCCCCCAAAACAAAGTATGCCCAAGACATAATACACATCAACAGAGGTGCACTCGAAATATAGTGCACTCAAAACACAATGCAGATCGATAGAAGTGCACTTAGTAAGAAGGGGTTTTCCTAGAATACAGCGCACCTAGAACATAGCGGGAAAGGTATGCCCATAATACTGAGCACCCATAAGAGCATCGATTGATAGTGCTTATGAGTGCGCCCAGAACAAAGAATGTGTTGGGAAAGGCATGTCCAAAATATTGAGTATTCGGAAGAGCACCCAGAAGACACAACATGCATCAAGAAAGTCACACCGATAACACAACACACATCAAGAAAGTCGCGCTTAAAAGATTGAGTTCCCAGAAGGCATCAGTGTATTTGGGAGTGCAAGTGCAACAAAATGGGAGGCACACTTAAAGAGAAGGGAAAGACAAGATAATCATTACGATAGTCTAGCATAGAGCCATTGCAGCAAGAGGGGGGTAAGTTAATTCAGGCCCTCCATGTAGGCCAACAACATCTCCATACACATATTGATGGCTTGTTGAGTTGGGCGCAAGCAGTGATAGACAGAAAAAATTAACACTTGAAACCAAGGTTGGGACCCATCCAAGAAGGGGAGAATGCCATGGATGATGGATTCATTACAACAAAAGGAGTTTAAGAAGTGCTTAAGTACATTGGAAAGAAAATTTTGGGGTTTCCTTGGAAGCAAAACCACGTGGAAGAATGCTCTTTAAAGGAGAGATCGACAACCTTGACTAAAGTTCAATGGTAGTGACCTTTGGAAGCAACATCGTAGGCTTTGAATGTCTTAACGAAGTGTTTGAGCAAGTTCACTATAGAAGGTTAGGAACAAGTTTCACAATAAAAAGAGGTGGATGGGGTTTATTTTGCAAATGTAACAATCAACAAGTTGAAGGGGGTGGCAAGTTGTTGCATGTTGAGTAGTACACTACAGAAGGTAATCCAAGAGATTACTAAGTATTCTGGAAAAGACAATCCAATCGTTGGGTGCAAGCAACACTTGATTGTTCCAGATAGTAGCTTGGTTGAAGGAACGTGTGGCAGACTTGGGATCATGGTGATCACCCTTCAACATGACAATGTTACACCGAGACAAAATAACGCAAACCATGTTTTAGGTAACACACATAGCCTAGGGGAAGTTGTGGAAGAAACTCAACCGATGAGTCAAAGGTTGAGCAAGATGGTAAAGACCAGGTGAGCTAGAAGGAAACATGAGAAGCAGGAAAAAGCTAGCAAGGGACTTTTGTCAACAACAGATAAATTATTTTGGCAACTAGGAAACGATGCTAGATTGGGTGGGTGCACAAAGGTCTTGGTAAAGAAGATAGTGTAATACGTGTCAACAACAACTCCAACAGTGTACCCCTTCCAGCCTAAGTTACATTACTTCGACAACCCATTGTTCGGGAGGTTGGCAATGGGAATGCAAATTCCATGTTATGGTGTCATGGTATTAAAAGAGGTAAAGTGTTGAGCAGAGGTGTAAGCTTGACATGTGCAGGTATATATAGGCGCATTTCCCAAGAAGAGGTTGCAAAGGAAGATTGGAGCGTAGCCATAATCGACACTTTCAAGAATGAAGAGATGCATCCTCATTGCTTGGGTGTGATGGTTGGACTAATCACCATACTAAGACCATGGCATGAGGGGATTTAATGTACAAGAACATGTGAAAAAGGAGTTAACGATGGATGCAACAGAGGGTCCAAGATGTGTAACAATGTTGGGCATGACTTAGCCTTGTGGTAGAAGGTTGAGACAAGCTAGGTGGAAGAACCTCTGGTGCCAAGGAAGCAATACCAAACAAAATATTAACAACACATTCACAAGGATGGTAAGAACTCTTGTGAAGTTGCTGAGTATGAAAACATATTTGAGTGGGGGAGGATGTAACATCCCTGTAGTGGACAAGCGACCAACCCACACTCACATACCCACCAAAGAATTCGGATGCATGGGTAACTAGCATGACCAAGAGATGGATTGACATTTTTGGGCACATTGAAGAGTACGCAAGGCAACTACGAGAAATGATAGATCTAGTGTGAGCATGGAGATTTTGGAAGTTGGGCATGTGACCAAGAGGATTCAATGATTTGGCAAGGGGAGCTTCGGGAGGGGGCTTCAATAATCAAGACAAAAGGCTTCGATAAGTGGCAAGTGGAAGAGATGTTATTGGGTCCATTTTCCCAAGGCATAATGGTAAGACACCCTAATAAGGGGAAAAATAGTTTTACACCATGATGGGCATAGTTGGATGCCATTAGCACAAGGTTCGGGTTTGTGGATAAGGGGCTCGAGTGCATCGATGAAATGAAAACTATGGGTAGAGTGGGGCACCCGACGCAGGTGAGCCCAATAATGGCATTGACAGAAGTGCCCAAGTACTAGAAATTAGGTCTAAAAATTTACCAATGGGCCTTCAAGACGAGAGTGAAGAGAGTGCCCAGATTTCTTAGGGATTCCCAAACAACACATCCCTTTGTTGGGAACCTACTTATGAGAGTGTCTCATATATATAAGGTAGCACCCAAGAGTTTATGAGGCATCCAATCATCCAAGGAGGGATCCAAGCATCTAAGCATGGGAAGTAAGACGTGTTAGAGACCAATGGAAGCAGGTGAGTCAGGGCCTTAGGTCCGCAACAAGCAAGCAAAAAAAACTATTGGAAGGAGGAGGCATAGAAACCAAGTATTAGGGACTAGTTATGGGTTGAAGGGTTTCCACGAGAAGACTATCTCTGACCAAGGCTAAGGGAAATTTTTTGTCGATGGAGTAGTGTTGGAGGAGGCCACCCAGAAATGTTGATGACAAGTGTTGTGTGGGCAGACTTGTGGGAGACATCAAAGTGTATCGGCAAAGATCTCATGGGTGGACAATGGCATCAAGAGAAGGCGCGACCGATGGATTAGTTTCATCTAGAGTAGGCATAACCTTTGGTAGAGACAGTTTGTTGGCATCAATCTCACCCGTTGACAAGCACAATGCATAAGAAGCTACAACTAAAGTTTTCCCATTTTCTTTGGCATAGTTGTTGGTTATAAAGGGGTTTTGGAAAGAAGGTATTGAACCCGTGCTTTGTATTTCCATTGTATCATTCTTTGCATACTTTAATAAAAAGGCTTGTCAGTGCCCTCGTTTGGGAACTACACATGTATGATGTGTTCTTGTATTCTCGTGTCCTTGTGTACATGTTTATGGCATGAAGAGCTAAGTAACATAACAAGCTAAGTGTCACCAAATTAATGACACATAATAATAATTCTAAGTGAATGTTGGGAAAGGTCATTCGCATAACAAGTCCAAGTAACATGTATCTCAAGGTGAAGGTATGGGCATGCCTTGAGTGAAGAGGCGTAGTCCACTATCGAGTAAGTGCAGGTGACCAAGTCTATGTTCCAAAAGACAAGTGGTGCCGCACAACAGCTAGGGACCAATAAGAAAAAAATGTTCAATGTGTCCTAGGTTTGTGACGACTACGCTCTAACGAAAATAAATCCCCATGTGGGTTATGAAGAACACCAACATATGGGTCATGAAGACCACCAACATTCATTTTAAGGATTAAAAACACTCTTACAAGTACTGCTAGAAAATAAAAAACAATATCCCAAATTGTTTAATATCACATTCTATCATTAAACTTGTAGGGACCATTCTCTATGTTTCTATTTAGTATTTCATCATAGGTTTACATGTGTAATTAACCACAAATAAACAAGTTATCCATGACTTAATAAGTTTTGAATTTGACAACTCATGCATGGTCTTGCAAAACCTATAAAATTATGAAAACAATAAAGAAGAATACATACTGTGAGATTGAAGGCTCACGATATGTAGTATCTGATCGGATGCTTTGAATTGAATTTCTCCAACTCCATTTCCAAGCCTCCTCAATATCATTTATTTCATGCGTCATTTATAATCGAGTGAATCAGTTCAATTCATTGGCCATGAAAACCAATATCTTTGATGTGTGGGTATGTAGGGCGAAAGATGGATTCACATTAACCGAGTGAAAAAGATCTCAAGTACTCTTCAAAGGCCTTCACAAAGGCATTATTTTACAGGTGTGACACTAATTTTTTTTTTGGGTCCATAAGCACCATGTTGAAAACCACCACCTATTAGGTTCCTATCCATGTTATTGAAAACCACCATCTATTATGTCTCTCCAATCAACTTGTTCCATCACCCTAGTATTTCTTTCTTTCACCAATTCCCATGCCCAATCATGATGAGATAATAAGAAGGCAGAGGCACGATTTGATCAAGTGTGTGATTCTTATCATTTATGCCACAGGACTCTAGAATGAGGTTAATACACTTGAAATACATTTTCAATATACTCCATGGCTATTGCGATATACATAACATCCCTCATCCCTACTCTCTTTGTGGCATGCACATGACCTAAAGATGTCAATTTCAAGTGAGGGAGGGTTTTTTATAACCTTTTGATCCTTCTATGGTTTTTACATAAGTAAATGGTCCACCATCTAGAAGCTTCCCAAGTATATGAGTTTTGGGTGCATGAAGATGGTTAAGATTGACCAAAGCAACCTCAGTGCATGCAATGATCAAGTTTGACTATGTACTAGAAGACTACTCACATTTTAGCATATTATGAGTGAAGTTGTGCACTTATAGAATGATTAAGTGAGGGAGTCAATTAACCTAAATATAATTTCATATTTTACTAAAGATATGGGCATTTCATTATTACCATACTTAATATATCATTTGCAAATTCGATTTAGAGTTAGGACTACTTAGTACATGAAAGATAAAATCTCATGATTAGGGCCTTTATCTCACTCCCTTTAGGAGGTTTCCACACATCTTGACTTGTTTGTACTTATATAAACAAATGCCTCCATCCACCAATTAAAATTGTAGACAAAGCACATGTAGCTTCCCTTATTAGTACTTCTTCTAATCCCCCATCAATAGACTCCATCCCCACAAATGTCTTTTCTTCTAAGTCTCACCTATTCATTTTTAAAATTCGACCTAATCCCAAGTTGTTGGACACTTCCATTGTTGGTTTATAGGATTATACCCCACCCAATTCACCTACCTGTGTGATTCCCAATCTTCCTCATCAATTTCTTAATAATGTAGTCTTGTCCAATTTTGATTTACCTCATAAATCAATTTCAATTTGGGCTAGTATTGTGTAAATCACTTAATGCCTTTTTTAGAAGGTGTAAATTCGTCATCCACTTGGACTAGAATTTTGCATCAAACTTGATAACAACATTCATGTCATTTTCTAATTTAGTTATGTTCTTTCCCATAATTTTAGGCCCTTTTTCTATAATAGTTGTTAACAAAACTCACTCGTTTTATTTGCTACCCTACATGACCCATTAAATAACATGCTAAATGTTTTACCTTTATAACAAATAACCCTTCTAGTCATAAAATTTAATAGAAATTAATCTACACTTCAACTCAACATCAATACTGAATGTTTTCCTAACTTTCTTTTTACTTCACGAAAAAAGTAATAACAACATTTTATATAACCGTCTCTCCTCTTTCATTATTAGTATGTGCAATATCCCAATTTTGACCCCTATTGCATTAAAATTGTACATGATGTAAACATCGCTATTAAATCATGGTGAGGAGCTCAAGGCCAAGGCCCCACCATCGATTTAGCGTTTTATGTATCGCCAATTAAAATCGATGCATATAGTTCTCGTGCTAGCTAGACACATTATAAATTGAGACATCGTGTAAATATTCAATTTGATAACATACCTACAACTGGATATGCAATGCAACAAGAGATGGGGGCATGATTTCAAAAGGAATAGGGAGGGAAATTATTCAAAACCTTGAGCCAATAGTGTAAAGCCAGATGTCAATGAGAGAACCCATAAATTCTCAACTACCCATTTTGTCTTATGCACCCAATCATTTAATTCTTCCAGAAGTTGGTTGAGGCAGTTAATGCATTGAGAATGGAGGTATGGCAGTCAATTTTGCTTGTGGGGCAAGAAAACACCTAGAAATTGGTGCCCAAACCATTCCTCACCCATGTGTTTCACTTCCTCACGTAGCTTGAGCTAGCTGGGGCGTTTGCTTCACATTTTTCTGGTTGTTCCTTCATCTTTCCATGCTGGGAAATCCGTTTTTGTGTTGCTCAGTGGCTAGGAAGCAGCGATTCACGATTTGGGGGTATATGGAGGTCGTTTTTGTCCCTGCAATGCCCAAGAACGATTTTTGAAATTGAATTGCTCACCCAAGGTTGATTTTCCCCATCTACCATTTCATTTTTGGTCCCCAGGACATTTTTCTTCATACCCAGCACTTGTGTTTGCTATTATGTGCATCCTTTCTTTGTTTTGAACCGTAAGTAATACTTAGGAGTGGAAGAGGCCCAGAATTGGCTTGATAAACCTAGTGAAGAGAGGAATTGTTACACCAAAATCTCGTCACCATCATGTTATGAGATAGGTATTCCCTTGTTTGCTCCAATCCCTTAGAGATTCCCTAGAGAAATGACAGGAAAAAATATCCCTTTGCATTTTTTGCTTGTTTTGAGCTGGTAACGCTCCTCTTCCATTGAAAAAAGGTGGTGTTAGGGCAGCATCGCTCCTGATTCATGAGAAAAGAGAGGTGCCATCGCTTCTAGCCTTACTGCAAGAAGCGTTACCCCCTTAACACCGCATGTTTTCTTCATTGGAGGAGCGGTGCTCGAGTTTTAAAGGAAAAAAGAGAAGCTTCAAGAGGATTCTCGAAGCTGACCTCCATGGAGCCTCATCCCTATGGTTTAGGACTAGCTGGAGCTCGAGATCCTCCATTTTAGGATCTAATCTCCACCTCACCCATAAGATCCTCAACCATTCCTATCCTCCCATGCCTTTAAATACTGGCTCACCCCCCATGTGAAAAATGAGGAAGAATTGTGTTTCATACCCAAACTCTATCAAAATCATTCTTGAGTCTTTGGAGGCAAGGTGAAGTTAGAGGAAAGGAGCCATTGGAAGGAACTCTCAACACCAAGGCATGAAGGTTGTAGTCTCTCCAATCATTTCTCATAAAAAATGTCTTTTCTTTCCCATCTATGTTGTTTCATTTGTATATATTGCTTGATTCCTTGGTCACAAGCATAGATCTAGTTGATTATGACGTATGCTATCATGTTTCTCTTGTTGTTTTCCATCTTTTACAGGTTCTTCTGCGGGGATAGCAAGGACAACCTTTGAGAGAAGTATTATGGCATTCCATTTAGTTGATTAACCAGATCTAGGGGAAGTTTAACATTTGGTGTTTGTGTTTTGTTCTAGACCTGAACCATTCAGATCTAGGGAACCAGCTCTTGTCTGCAGGAGGTGTGTATTTCCGGCTAACAGGAACCTCACAAAAAGATCAAGAGGGGCTGGCTAGTCTTCTATGCACACCCAAGAGAACATTGGAAGGGAAGGTATGGCATGAGGGACTATGTAGCAGTGAACGGAATAATTCCTTGTGTTGGGTGTGTAGGTATTGTGGAGGCCAAGCTAGATAGATCTTGTGTAGGTTTCCATATCTCTATGGTTGAGCTCACTAGCTTAGCAATTCTTCCTTTCCACTGCCTTAGCAGCCTGATAAACTCAATTGTGGACTGGCTTGGTTGAACCTTGGTGTGTATTTGGCTATGTGTGAGGCTATTGTTCCCTATTTCCTTGTAGAAGTCATGCCTAGCTTGGGGGTGGAAGTTGTGCTGAGAGATTGATGAGCACAACTAGCCTATGGTTGGGTGGAACGTTGCAACGACATAGCTAGTTGCTCAGGGCATCTCATTTTCAAGATAAGTAGTCTATGTAATACTTCTGCAATGTATTTGTTTTTAAAAAGTATTATGAACATATTGAATGCTTGAATGAGATTTGCTTCCGTTGTATTTTCATTTATTATACATCTGCATATATATTTTTATATTCAATACATTTTTGTTTGTTTATATTCATGAGGCTAAATAGCTAGTTAAATAGCGTAGTAGTCAATTCTTCTCCATCAACGAAAAGGGAAGGGATGTGACATATTAATATGTCATATAATATTGAACACTCATAAATTGAATGAATCAAACATTTAGACCCAAATAATATATATATAATCATATTGTAGGATACAATGTTGCAATTACCTATATATTAAAAATACATTTCCTAGTTTGATATAGATTTTTCAAAATATATTATTACAATAACATATTTATTTATAATACATATCAAGAATCAATTATCTATGATATGTGTTTCTAAATTTTGTTATCAATTATGTAAGTTATGTGTTTCTAAATTTTGTTATTTAATAGTTTTACCTTTTTTCTAAACTTTTGGTTTCATCACGTGCTGTTTATTGTGATGATGTTCATAATATTTGGAGTCTTTCAGAGTTATGATGCCACCACATACAAGATGTCATGGTTGGATTATTTCAAGTTGGAGAGGAGTACCCACTAATGTTAGTGAAAGTTCTTTCTATAAGGGTTTATGGAGAGAATCAATTTTAGTATGGGGCTATAAAGCATTATTATAAGGTGTGGTAAGGACAATGTCCTAAATTGTTTATATATCATAGTCTTGTGGAACCATGTTTCTATTTATTTTTTCATTATAGGTTTATTTTATAATGAATTATAAAATGACATAATATTGAAGAAGAATACTTAGTGTTCGAAGACATATAATAAATACAAATAATATATTTATTGAAGATATATAATAAATAAGATTTGATGTTTTGAATTTAATTTATCTAAATCGATCTTGATGAATGATTTCAATTCATTTCCGTCTGATTCCATAACCTCAATATGTACGTATAAATGGTGAACGATTGATTCACAATAACTCAATGGGAAATATCTCAAATACTCTTCAAACACCTTCATTACAATTATGTTAAAGGCATTCATTTAAGGGGGTGACACTAATTAAAAAATTTCGTCGTCTATTAGCACCTTGCTGAAAACCACCATTTGTGATGTTTTTATCTACATTGTTGAAAACCACCATTTGTGGTGTTCTTATCTACATTGTTGAAAACCACCTGTTGTCATCAGATCTGCTCCAACAAAATTTCAGTTTCTGGAAACATCCAGATGTCAAAGTGACCACTCAGGTTTCAATTTGAATACTGAGATCAGACAGAAAAGCACTCATGATGACACTCATGTGGAAGAAAAGTTTACAATTTGTTTGTTTGAGCAGATTGCCGAGAATTTCATCCTGCGAGCAAGTGCCTGTGAGGTAATAACACCATCTGTACAATAAAATAATTTGATTAAAGCCTGAAGGGACAGATCAGAGTAGAGACTAGAACTGCATAACATAGTGTTTTTGTGTTGTGCTTCCGAACCTTTGGTTCACCCTGAGGAATATTGGTTCAGATGCTTCATTTTTAAGTAGTTTGAAGACTTTTTTTGCATACAGTACTATATTGTTTGCCTTTTTAGCGCTTCAATTGAGTCAGGCCTTGATCCGACCATGAGTCGTTCTCATGATGGTCATTCAATGTCCTCGTTATTTGGAATTCCTTTGTTTGTTGATGATGGTGAAAAATGTGTTTCTCCTTTGCAATTGAGAATTGCAGCAATGGCACTCTTACGGCATGGATCGACAATGCCAAAGGAACAGCGTGAAGAGCTTGAATTGGTTATCAAAAACTATTATGAAGGTAGGGATATTAACAGGGAGGACCTAGAGCCTGCCTTACTTGCTGGCATGGGTCAAAAGAAAAAAAAGGCGTTTAAGCAAGAAAAAAGGTTTGGTTTTCAAGCAGCTTGGCATAAATTCTAATTTTGTGGACAGTAATGGCTCTGGAGGCATCGATGTTGAGACCTTTAAATGGAGAAGTACTTTGGATATGAAAAGAGCAGATGAAGAAGTAATTTCACTAGTTGTTGTGGAAGAGAATTTGCCAAATTTTCTGTAGTATATTTAGGTCAAAGGTTCCTGTTCGCTCAGATCAGTTCATATTGACCCAGTTCAGTTCCTTTTCTGATTTTCAAGGTTATGATATTTCCAGGTGTTCTGTTGGAAAATGGACACATAGGCTCTGGAGATTGAAGATTTGTGATGGTTATGTGCTACTCGGATCATACCTAGGTCATCTAGAATGGACGTGGATCTTTGGTCAAAGATCTGCTCGAATCCTCTCCTTAGCGCAAGTAATGGGCAGTTCAACAGCATCGAATTAATATGCTTAGCTCAGTTCTTGACTTTGATTTTTTCTAGGTGTCTTGTTGAGAATATGTTACATTTAAAAGATAAACAGTTAGATTTCCTTATCTCATGACACTTTGTGTCAATAGATTAAGGCGACCATAAGAAATCATAAGCGTAGATGTTGAAATCGATTCAAGAAGGAGGTTTCTGAGTATGATTTGGCAGAAACGTATTGAATATCTCTTGTACAATAGTGGATTCAGTTGTACTAAATTCCTTATTCAAATTCCATGTAATGATTTCCTAATCAGTGCATTTCCTATCTCGAGGCGCAAGGCATGGTATTAGAAATTTGAATGTAAATGACCAAATGTTATATAAGAGCAAACTGAGATGCTCGAGGGAGATGTGAGGAGCGGAGGTACCAGCCGAGAGGGTTGAGATTGTATTGGCAGTAATTTGAACATTCTGATATTGGAGTGGCAAGAGCATGTATACACTCTGTTTTTGTTAGCTGCTTTGAAATGATTATGTTCATATGAGCCGCCTTTCTGTTTCAATAATTGAATTTCATGTGTTGTGATTTATCTTGTGTATGGTCAATTAAAATCCATTACTAGATTCTCACGATTAATGTGAAGTTATCCTTAAGTACTATATGCAAAACATGGTTCATGTTTTTCATAAATTCATACTCATAGCTTTGTCTTATCAGTCTTGATTGTTATATATATACTGATGTTCAGTATTGGCTTTCAAACCTAGCCTGATCTCTGTACTATTGTACCTCCAGCACTCTATCAACTCAGCTACCCATTAAACCAAAATTTAAGATTTCTCTAAGCTTGACCCTAGAAGTAGGATTTCAACTTTAGTTATAACATCTTCTGGCGCTGTTGCCAGGGATGAAGGAGCGAAGATATATTCCTCGAGAAGAATGACAACAAATATATCCAGCCTTTGATGGTGAACGAGGGCTGGTGACATAGTGGCTGCAAATTATTCACCTGGTGACTCCATCTACTGTAGATCCATATTTCAAATATTCATTGATGATTCCATTGGACTAATGAGGACTTCTGATCCAGCTTCTATTGTTTCAAGGTATGCATGTCTAGATTTTGCAGAATTTTTCAGTTTTCCGAATCTTCTTCCTTCGGATGAATATTTGTTGAGAAATGGTCCTAAATTCAATGGAGAAGATCAGAGTTTAGCTGTGAAACACATATCTAATTTCCGTGAATTTACAGAGTTACTTAGAGTTAAACATGAAGATGTCTTCATTAGATTATTCTATGATTCATTACAAGGGAAGTGTAAAAGTTGGGTTGAAGATTTGTCTGTGGGGTCAATGAGATCATTAACAGATTTTTGGATTATATTTCTAAAGACATGGATGGAGAAGACAAATTTTAGGGCAGATTCTCTTTCCATTAAAAATTTCAGGGAATGGAGTGATATGAGCACTGATGAGGAAATAGATGAAAAATTTTCTTCCATTTTGTCTTCTTATTTAAAGTCAAGCTCATGTAACTCAGAATCTAAAGTCATCTTTTTAAAAGAATTTGCTGCATATATTGAGAAAGAGATTGAAGCTTTAGAGGTCAAGATACAGAGTTTGCCGTTTCAAAGCCCTTTTCAGCTGTCTTTTGATATCAAGATTGAGAATAAAGACAAGTGTGATGATCCAAAACTGAGAAAGTGGTATGACCTAGTAGCCGATTATATCAAGGAATTTATCGATTCAAGGTTTCAGTATTCATTTCATGATAAGTCTGAAAATCAAATTTGCAGACATATGTTTATTTTTGTTCCTGTCTTCATCTTGCTAATACACAGATCAAGATTTTCATCAAGTATTCAGATACTTGTATGGCTTCACAGGAAGCATGATTTTACTTGACCAAAGTTTTAGTTTTGGTTAGTGTAGATAATGTGGATAAATAAGCTTGATGCTTCAAGCATTTCTTTAAGTTTGCAGTGTGAGCAGTTTTGAATTTATAGTGTGCTTTAAGTTTGCAGTATGAGAAGAGCAGGCTTTCAAGGTTTGGAACAGGTTAGGAATAAGATATAAAGACTCTAGCCTAATGGAGACAAAACACTGGTTGCAGTGATGGATTGAAAAGGCATAGGTTTACTTGTTCTTGGCAGCTCACATGGAGCATGCCATCCCCAGACGAAGCCAGATGTTGTCATCAGATCTGCTCCAACAAAATTTCAGTTTATTGAAGCATCCAGATGTCAAAGTGACCACTCATGTTTCAATTTGAATATCAAGATCAGATAGAAAAGCACTCATGATGGCACTCATGTGGAAGAAAAGTTTACAATTTGTGTGTTTGAGCGAATTGACGAGAATTTCATCCTACGAGCAAGTGCCTGTGAGGTAATAACACCATCTGTACAATAAAATAATTTGAATAAAGCCTGAAGGGACATATCAGAGTAGAGACTAGGATTGCATAACATAGTGTTTTTGTGTTGTGATTCTGAACCTTTGGTTCACCCTGAGGAATATTGGTTCAGATGCTTCATTTTTAAGTAGTTTGAAGACTTTTTCTGCATACAGTACTGTATTGTTTGCCTTTTTAGCGCTTCAATTGAGTCAGGCCTTGATCCGACCATGAGTCGTCCTCATGATGGTCATTCAATGTCCTCGTTATTTGGAATTCCTTTGTATGCTGATGATGGTGAAAAAGGTGTTTCTCCTTTGCAATTGAGAATTGTAGTAATGGCACTCTTACGTCATGGATCGACAATGCCAAAGGAACGACGTGAAGAGCTTGAATTGGTTATCAAAAACTATTATGAAGGTAGGGATATTAATAGGGAGGACCTAGAGCCTGCCTTACTTGTTGGCATGGGTCAAAAGAAGAAAAAAAAGGCGTTTAAGCAAGAAGAAAGGTTTGGTTTTCAAGCAACTTGGCATAAATTCTAGTTTTATGGACAGTAATGGCTCTGGAGGCAACGATGTTGAGACCTTTAAATGGAGAAGTACTTTGGATATGAAAAGAGTAGATGAAGAAGTAATTTCACCAGTTGTTGTGGAAAATAATTTGCCAAATTTTCTGTAGTATATTTAGGTCAAAGGTTCCTATTCACTTAGATCAGTTCATATTGGCCCAGTTTAGTTCCTTTTCCGATTTTGAATTCTGGGTGTTCTATTAGAAAATGGACACATAGGCTCTGGATATTGAAGATTTGTGATGGTTATGTGCTACTCAGATCATACCCAGGTCATCTAGAACGGACGTGGATCTTTGGTCAAAGATCTGCTCGAATCCTCTCCTTAGCGCAAGTAATGGGCAGTTCAACAACATCGAATTAATATGCTTAGCTCAGTTCCTGAATTTGATTTTTTCCAGGTGTCTTGTTGAGAATATGTTACATTTAAAAGATAAAACAGTTAGATTTCCTTATCTCATGACACTTTGTGTCAACAGATTAAGGCGACCATAAGAAATCATAAGCGCAGATGTTGAAATCAATTTAAGAAGGAGGTTTCTAAGTATGATCTGGTAGAAACGTATTGAATATCTCTTCTACAATAGTGGATTCAGTTGTACTAAATTCCTTATTCAAATGCCATGTAATGATTTCCTAATCAGAGCATTACCTATCTCGAGGCGCAAGGCATGGTATTAGAAATCTGAATGTAAATGATCCAAATGTTATATAAGAGCAAACTGAGATGCTTGAGGGAGATGTGAGGAGCGGAGGTACCATCCGAGAGGGCTAAGATTGTATTGGCAGTAATTTGAACATTTTGATATTGGAATGGCAGGAGCATGTATACACTCTGTCTTTTTTAGCTGCTTTGAAATGATTATGTTCATATGAGCCACCTTTCTGTTTCAATAATTGAATTTCATGTGTTGTGATTTATCTTGTGTATGGTCAATTAAAATCCATTGCTAGATTCTCACGATTAATGTGAAGTTATTCTTAAGTACTATATGCAGAACATGTTCATGTTTTTTCATAAATTCATACTTGTAGCTTTGTCTTATCAGTCTTGATTGTGATATATATACTGTTGTTCAGTATTGGCTTTCAAACCTAGCGTGATCTCTGTACTATTATACCTCCAACACTCTATCAACTTAGTTACCCATTAAACCAAAATTTAAGATTTCTCTAAGCTTGACCCTAGCAGTCGGGGTTCAACTTTAGTGATAACACCACCATCTATTATGTCCCTTCAATCAACTCGTATCATTGGCCTAGTCTTGCCTTCTTTTACTAATGTCCATGCCCAGTCATGATGAGACTATCGGAAGGTAAAGAGGTGATTCCATCCATTTTACAACTCTCATCATTTATGCCATGGTGGACATTATAATGAGGTTGATATGCTTGAAACAAGTTTGTAAGATACCCCATGATTGTTGTAATATACATAGTAGCCCAAGTTATCCTTACACTCTTTGTGGTATGCACATGACCAAAAGATGCAAATCCCATGCGAATGAGGTTTTTATAACCTTTTGATCCTTCTATGGTTTTTACATAAGGAAATGACCCATGTTCTAGAATACTTATAAATATATGAGCTTTGGGAGCATGAAGATTGTAAATATCGACCAAAAAAACCTCAGTTCAGTGCATGCAATGCTCAAGTTTGACTTTGTCCGCAAGGCATACCCACCTTTTATCATTCCTTACGAGTGAAGTTGCACTTGTTGAATGAATAAGCATGGGGGTTAATTAACCTAAATATAATTTCAAATTTGACTAAATTTGTAGACATTTCTTCACTTCCATACTCAATATTCGATGTGCAAATGCATTCTAGTGTTAGGAGTACTCAGTAGATGCAACAGAAAATCCCATGATGAAACCTTGGAGGTTTCCATGCATCTTGACTTACTTATACTTATGTAAAGAATTGCCTCCACCCCACCAATAAAAAATTTAGACAATTTACATGTGGCTTCCCTTATTACCACTTCTACTAATCCACTATAAATAGATTCCAACCACCCAATTGCCTTTTATCCACCTAGTTGTTTTTGAAATGTGGAGTAATCCCATATTATTGGATACTTCCATTACTAGTTTGTAGGATCATACTCCACCCAATTCACCTACCTTTATGATCTACAATACCCTTCATGAAGTTCTTAACAATCTAATATTGCTTAATTTTCCTTTTGACAAGAAATCAATTCCAATTTGAGCTAGTATTATACAGATCACCTAGTGCTTCTTTTAGAATGTGTAAATTCATTGTGCACCTGGACTAGCATGTCCCCTTTTATGTAGGCCCAGGCAAGCCTATAAATTCAATTTTTTTGTGCATGTCAAAGAAAATTTAATGACGGTTTTAAGTTTTTCGTGTTTATTATTTGATTTGACGATTTAATCAATTTATCTGGGTGTTAATTTATTTTTGATATTATATATAAAGGTAAATAAAATATTTATATTATATATAAATATGAGTAAAATATTTATATAGAAATTTACTAAGTTTAAATGTGCAACAATTACACTAAGCAAATTATAAAATTTTAAAGAAGAAGAGATTTCTTTGAAAAAATCCGAAAGCTCCTTCAAACTACATAGCTAAAGACTTATAATACAATTAGAAACACAAAATATAAATAAATACAATACACATACACAGAAATAGAGAAGTCTAGCATTTATGTGTTCCTCAGATAACTGGAAATTAAGAGCAGCCCAAGAGTTGGCCCGACACAATGGCCAATGATAGTTAGCTAGGTTTTAGTAGTTAACATAGGTATTAAAATTTTTGACAGGATATCTAAATTTATAAACGTATGATAGTTAGCTAGGTTTTAGTAGTTAACATAGGTATTAAAATTTTTGATGGGATATCTAAATTTATAAACGTCAAATAGACGTTTCAAATATTTTTTTACCTGTCAATGTTGATGTGTTCATTACAAACTTACATGTCAAATACGTGTAAAAACGAAAAAAAAACGTTATGTACATTGTCAAATTCCAGTCCTGGGCCCAAGTTGCCAAAAGTGCCTATGACACTCATTACATTCCATTAATTCAAATGAGTTGTCTAAACAGGGGAGGATTTTCCCATGTTTTTGGTTGGTTTTTAATAGTTTCTGGTTATGAATCTTCACAAAATTTTCAAAACTTGTAAAAACACTGTTAGATCTTACAGAGTGTGGGTGTTGGGGAGTTTTCATGACATGTGATTACATTTCTGCACTTAAAATCACCCAACTAACAATAGGGTTAAATTGTGGAAAATCATCCTGAAAGTCAAAAATCGTCCCCTAGTTAAACTACTCCTAATTCAAATTGACTGTTAGCGCCTTCCCTGTAGCTTGCATGTCTTTGTACAACTCCATTAGACTTAGATCCCATGCACTTTGAGTAACTTTCATCTTTTCTATGTGTTATATCTCAAAATGACACATCTCTGCATGTGATCACTTTCCCATGATTTCGTCGCATGTGGACACTTCCATGACGACACTTTACGAAAGTCACTAAAAGTCACTAAAAAATCACCTATATTGGAGGACCCATATCTGGAGTTTTGTAACTCCATGTTTCCTCTCCTCTACACAGTTGGAAAGATATATGAGTCAGATAAAACTCTCTAGAAGACACCAAAGTCCAAAAATTCCTAGAACTACCCTAAAAATGAGATTTTTGATGCACACGCGAGTTGCCTTAAGGAAACCCGCGTGTTGTACACGACTTGTCTATATAATACTTGGTGTACCCTGAAAATGCGACTATTTTCATTGAAACCCACGTGTCATACATGAGTATTTGCATTGCAACCTGCGTGTATCCCCTGAACACGCGACTGATGTCTTTGCAACCCGCATGTTCATGTCAAAAATACATTTTTCAAAATTCAGGTAGTTTGGTTGGTTATGCAACTGACTCCTTCAGTTGTAACTAATTTGTCTTCGACCCTATCTCTTCATAAACATATAAATAGAGGTAGGGAGGTCCATGAAAGGAGACTTGAACTTTTTCATTTTCATGCTGGAGGAATTGGGACTCTCTTTGCCCACGCCTTTTCCCTAGAAGCTATCTCCTTGTGTTGCAGAGCTTGGAGGCTAAGTTCCTTGGAGAAGAGAAGCAACATAACTAGATCAAGGTTTCGTGAGGTTCCCAACTTGAAGAGAAGGCATACTTGTACTTTTTTTCAAGATTAATAAAGATGTGACATCCTTCTTCTTCCCAAATTATTGTTCAATGTGTAATTGAATCTTTGTTTATGATCATATGATGATGTTAGTTGGATCATTATTTCATGTTTCTTTGATTATCATTAATTTATATGTGGTCATATTGGTTTGAGGAAGGTATAATTCGTTTTGCAGGTCTCTTGGAGCAAGAGGAGCAAGAAGAGGATTGAAGGGCTGCTTGGATCAACCTTCGTTTGTCAGGGTATGAACCATTCTAATCTTTGAAACTTGCTTATATATACTTGAAAAACCATTTGCATTTCTCTTTCAACCCCAGTACGTTGATGGCCTCTTAAACCCTAGCCATAGGAAACTTTCCTTTACAATAGAACCGGCGACTCCGCTAGGGATAGCCTTGTCTATTTGGGGTTTCTCTGTATTTCTTTCATTCTTTTGCAAGTTTTCAGGTCCTTCTTGCCACTTAGGAACATGTTCTAAGTCTGATAGTACACTTCCCCTGCCTTCCTAAGGCAGTTTTTGAACTTTTTTGGGATTTTTTCCACCCATACGCAAGTTGCAGACTGAACAATCACGTGTCTAGTTTATACACACAACCTGCTATACTGTCAACCCGCATATGACATGTGACCTGCTAGTAGTACAACCCACGTGTGCCCCTGAAACAATGTTTTTTCCTCATTTTTGTGGTTTTTTTTGCTGTTGTGGGCTGTTTGGTAGGTCTTTTGGGGTCCTCTGCAGGTGCATGACTCCAGGGAGTTAGTGTCATCCCTTTTGGGTGTTCTTTATCTATGTGGTAAGTCCTTTTGTAGCATTAGGGTTTTCTCTTTGCTCATCCCCCCCACCCCCATTGCTTGGCATGATTTTTGGCTTATGTTTCTGGTCAACCTATGTCAGTGATATTTGTTTGAGTTCAGAAGCTTGTTGGTGTTTGTTTCCTTCTTCTTTTGTTTGTTAAATTCACCATGCCTAAGTAGTTGAATTGCATTTTATGCAAGCCTTCCTTCCAAGTAGGGTTTATACTGACTTTAGGGAATTCTAGAGTCAGTTTGGTGGTTGTATAGCAGAGTTCCTTTTGCTTTGTTCTTGTCATCTACATACTTTTGTTTGTAGGTAGTTTTTATTTTGCATTTATAAAAGAAAAAGAAAAAGAACATATGGTTGTTTAATATGCATGTAGATTAGGGTTTTGTCTTTAATGCACTGCATATCATTATTTTTTCAAAAATAAAAAGAAATTGTTCTTTTGTGGCTTTCAAGTTTCTATTTGAAAAAGAAACAGAATAGTTTTTGCTTTTTGCATTTCATTTCTCTTTGATTAGTAATTTTGCTTCAACTTTGAGTCAAAACACCACATAAGTTTCATTCCATTTACACTCTGACTAAAAACAACCTTTTAAAATGAACAATATAATTAGAAATTATTAGTAAGTTTTATTTTTTAGGCTCCTACACCAACTAGCTTAGGCTAGACTGGATTAGAGAGTTTTAACTCTCCAAAAGTATTAAATTTCTGACGTAGTTGGCCAATCACTAGGTAAATCCTATTCTATGTCGATTGTATCTGGGAAACTCCTCTTAAACAGGAGTAAAGAACGAGGCTGCGTGGAGACTTGGACTAAGGAGATAACCCTTTGATTCCTTGTCAAAGCGTAGACCAAGGTTTTTGCGCATATAGGGACTTCTGTCAATACCATACTTTAGGCCTCGTGCGGTGCCGGTGTTGAAAAGGTTTCATGCTTTTCTACCCTTCCCATGCGTACAAATCATGCTTATGACTGTCCCCCCAGACTGTCAGTATAGTTGCGGTAGCCTTTATTCTCTTTGACATCCAGGGTTCATACACAGGTATACCAGAAGGCTATTTCTGGTCTACCTTGGACGAGCTTGGAAGGTAACCTCGGTATAAGGTGTGGGAGGGTGGTTGGGTGATCCCTCCGCTTATGCCTAAGAACATCTACAGGGATGCCAAGTAACTTTCTCTCATCTTTCTTTTGGAAAGCATATCTTATACCTGTTTGTCTGTTTGGATTTAGGAATTTTTTAGTGAGTGCTCTGTGGTTTGTCTGTACTTAGTTTTCCTTTAGGTGTGTGCTTTGTACATTTGGTTGCCCGTTGACCTCAGACTTTGTCTTATTATTTGAAACTATGGCTAACACCCCTTTGAACACCAACCAAGAGATCCCCATGTTGGTAACTCCTTGTACTATTCCTCGCACAGGGAATGTTGGTGTTCCTTTGATGGCCACCTTGAATCTACCTGGATCCACCCTAGGGCTACCGGTGTGGTTGTTTTCCACTCAAACTGTCCTTAATGCCCCTGATGCTTCTCAAGTGAGCTCCTTATATCAAGGGCATCAAAACAATGCTTCCCCTTCACCTGTAGTTGATTCTCCTCCTCCTTCAACCTCATGCGGTGAAATTACTGATACTAGTAACCGACAGTCTAAAAGGAGTAAAAGAAGGAGGAATAGGAAGAAGGTACATAAGCAAGGGGGCACCCGTTCAACCTCTGCAAGTGAAGTTGAACCTCACCACCCAGCCTCTGTAGTTCATGCTGGGAGAACCTATCCAACCTGTACAGGTCATGTTGGATCTAAGCACTCAACCTCTTCAAGTCAAGTTGATCTTCATCATCCAGCCTCTGTTGATCATGCTGGTGGGATCCTTCCAACCTTTCCAGGTCATGTTGGATCTAGTCACTCAGCCTCTACAGTTCATGCTAAGGGCACTCATTCAACCTCTAATGTTTAAGTTGACCCCCCCATCCAACCTCTGCAAGTCATGTTGGATCCATCCACCCAGCCTCTGAAGTTCATGCTGGGGCACACACTCAACTGTTGCAAAGCATGTTGATCCTAACCATTCAGCCTCTATTGTTCATGCTGGTGGTGCCCATCCAACCTTTGCAGGTCATGTTGGACCCATTCTCTCAGCCTCTGCAGTTCATTCTAGGGGCATTCTCTCAGCCTCTGTGGTTCATGCTGAAGACAATTCGTCAACCACTGCAAGTCATGTTGACACTGTTGAAAAGACTGCCCATTCAAAACACAGGCCCAAGTTTCCTTATAAGCTTTGTGAGGGATAACACCTTACTTATAAGTGCCCTTCCATCGCAGAGGTACGAAGAGTTTGGTTTAATGGTCATTCCAATTTTGAACATCCTAAAATTTTTCAACAACTAGCCTCTCTTAGTCAGGTTGGACCCCGTCACCCATCCTCTGGTGGTCATGTTGGGGGAAAACTCTTAGCCTCTGTAGGTCATGCTGAGACAAAATAGCCAGCCACTGCTAGTCATGTTGACACTGTTGAGAAAATTGGTCGTTTGAAGTGAAAACTTAAGTTCCCTTGTAATCTATGTAAGGGATATCATCTTACTCACCAGTTCCCTACTATCACAGAGGTGTGAAGAGTATGGTCCGAGACTCAAGAATTTCCTTCTCCTGAACAACGTATAGTTTATGAACAACCTAGTCAACCTTGTGTTGATCAAGTGGTCAAACCAATATCAGCTTTGGTCGATCCCACTCTTCTTTTGAAGAGTGATCCTGATGTGATTGAACCAATGTCATATTTGGTCAATCCCACTCTCCCTTCGGAGAGTGACTTTCATGAAGCGGTTGAATTGATTCCAGTATCGATCAATCCCACTCTTCTTTCAGAGAGTGAAGTGTTTGCTAGTCACATTTTCTTCACTACCAATTCAGAACTTACTGAACAAGGGGGCATTGAACTCGCTTCTGATGAACCCCCAACAAGCTCTCGGATTGATTCCTTTAATTGGGGTAGCCTAGTTGAGATGCACCTTCCTTCTAATGCACCTTTCCATATAAAGGTCAAAGTTTAACCATACATGATTTCTCATTGTATTGTTGATGAAGGAGCTTCAATTAGTATCTTGTCTGCTCGTGCTTGGTGAGGCATGGGATCTCCCAGCCTTGTGTCAACTACTAGTCAATTACTGGAATTTGATAGAAGAACTAGTATATCCTTGGGAATTCTTTCTCAAACACCTATTAATTTGGGTGGCAAGACCACCTTAGTTGAATTCATGGTGATAGAAGAACCCTTGGACTTCAATATGCTCCTCAGACGTGATTATTTCTATGCCATGCAAGATGTGGTGTCAACATTCTTTCGTGTGATGTACTTTAATCATGGCGAAGAAATTGTCACTATTGATCAGTTAGATTTTCTTGATTCCTCTCCTGACCCAACTAGAGACCAAGTCTTTGATTTATTGATTCCCAGTGTTTCTATAGACACTACCCCTCCACGGGTGAGCTATGTGGCCTCATGTCCTTTACGTTCAATTTCTACTAAGAAGTAGCCTCTATTCTCATGCTTACCTTCTAGGGACTTGGTCCTAGTAGTTGAACATGTAAGCCATCCTATACAAACCATGGAGCCTACTCTCCACTCTGTCAATCCATTTGAAATTTTAGACATGTGTCCTATCTCGGATGATCTCCTTCCTTCGGATGAAGTCTTCCTAGAGTCTTTGATACTGTATAACCTTCTTTTGGATGTTGGTTTAGTTGTGACTAAGTCTAAACCTGAATTTCTTAATAAGATTGATATTTCTGTTGATCGATCTCCTACTTTTGGTCTTGTTGAGTCTTTAACCTCTCCCTTTGATCAGCAAGTCAATGATCCTGATGAGTTTGATTTTTCTTATGAATTTTTCAACTCCTGTGATATTGAGTTTGTTCCTGCAAACTCTATCTCCCTTGTTGATTTTTGCTCTCCTTCTGAGGTTGATCTTACTGATTATAAACCCTCGATCCTTGGTGCTATACAATCTTCTTCGTTCAATTCTTCCTTGAATTTCCTTTTTGTATAAGATAGAAAATTCGCATGTATTTTTTTCAAAGTGACCTGCATCAGAACTTTTCTTTTGAATATGATCCTGATGTTGTTGTTTATTGGAGACAGGATTCTTAGTTGGATTCATAACTGTTTACTGGCCTTGTCTAGTTGTTCAAGATGTAACTGCATTTTCATGTGCCCTACTCGCGCTTATGAGCCTGATGTTGGCTTCCATGCTTTTAGCTCGTTGTATAAACCCTCATCTTTGTTCTCATCATCGCTAGGACTTGTATCATTTTTCCTTTGCAAATTGACACCCTTTACCTTGAGGAGACATTCCCCAAGTCTCTTTATATTTCTCATATTCCTTGCATTATGCATAGGTTTGTTCCTTGCGCTTGGAACTAGTTTCGCCTACCTATGACACTTGTCTCCTCGCATTTAGAGCATTCTTTCTACTCTCCTTCGAGCTCGTTAAAAATAGTAAGGAGGCCGCGAGTTGATTTTTCGGGACTCGTTAAAACTTCACTGGAAAGATATGGAGTTTCTTTAGGCCCAGGTATAACTCTTCAAAATAGACTTGACTGCCGAGTAAACTTGTCCGTCCAGGCTCGTTAAGAACGTGTGAATGGGCATCCACATTAGTGGTAGGTTATCACTTTTTCAGACCATGTGGAATAGTTACGAAAAAGGAGCACTCTCTTTTCTTCAGAATTGAGAAGAGTATTCTCAAGCATAGGTTTATCGCTTTTCCCAACCTAAGGGACTAAATTTACGGAAAAGGATCACCCAGTATGAGCTTAGTTTTATCTTTTTCATGCTTTGGACCTAAACATGAAAAATATTCTGAGTGTACTTTATTTCTTTGTCATGCTCGTTAAACCCTAAAGAACAAAGCATCGAGTTTACTGTTGTAATCCCCATTTCTCGTAATCAAATGGATCTTTCCAAGTGATCTTTCCTTCCTTCACACTCGTAAAACTCAGGCTATATGTTGCTTTTGAAGGAGCATTGGGTAGGTGGTAATTTAACCTTTTTCAGATCTCCCCGACTAAGTACGAAAAAGGTGCGCCTTACTTCTTCGGAAGCTAAGAGAGTTCTTCTGTGGTTTGTTTTATACTTTTCCGGCCTCAGGAGACTAAATTGGACGAAAAAGTCCCCCCTCCCCCCTCGGAGTCTTCTTTGGATTTTTCAGACTCTCTAAACTATGAAAACATCGTCAAGAATTCACTAATTCGGGCTTGTAAAATCCACGAATCAGTGCTTTATCAAGCATTCTTTTGTCTCTTCTTCGAGCTTGCCAAAAATGAAGAAGGTCCCGAGTTTTCTTTCTTGGGCTCGTTAAACCTTTACAAGAAAGAGGGGAAGGGAAGTTCATTCACATGTATTTTACATCATGGCAGCAAGTCTTGTTTCCTTGAACAAAGCACCATTTTTTAGTCTATCAACAGTTGGGTCCTAGTATTTTGACCTTATCCCGATTCATAGTTTCTTACTCCTCTGGTTGGTTTCTTTTCCAATTATATGGGGAATCTGTCAATGTCTCCTACATTGCAGATTTTTGTCGTTGGTCTTTTTGTGTCAAAATCTGCCTAAGTCACTTTTGTGTCGTGCTCATTGTTCAAGGATTAAACCTTTGCCGACCATTCTGTAGTTGCCTTGACCTTTTGTGTTGGCCATTCCCTGGTATCATTTCATTACATCATGTCTTCGGCGGTCCTTGTCGTGAAATTATGTACCAATTCCAGATCCAATTAGTCTCTGACTTACCTCGTGTTGGATGATGAAGGATTCCTTAATGCCTTCCTTCCAACGGATCTCTTCCTATCGACTGCAACACATCTTTCTATGGGAATGAGATTCAGAGTTTATGATAGTACCTTGGGTATTGCAGTCATCAGTGGCAATTTCCCTCACTATTGGGTAGTGGGAATACCTTACTGTCTCCTACTCAATGGATTCTTCAAGTGTTCGACTTCAATTCCTTGTATTCACACTTGTTAGAGTGTACTAGGTACCTTGGGGACCATTTTCATTAATGGTGGTTTCCCTCGCATTTGTTAATTTTTTTCATCATTTACCGGTAATCAAACGGTTTCCTCCATGTTCGACTTCAACTCCTTTATTCGCATGGTTAGGATTCGTACCTTTTTGGGCGGTTTGGATTGAAGATCTTGGGTTGACAGTAGCATCGCCAATTTTTGCTATTTCCCAAGCTGCGCAAGACCTTGTCACACCCCATATGAAATTTTGATGAGGCATAGATCCACCTTGTATTTTTGTGGCTATGATCGATTGTTTAGCATGGATCCAACTTGTTCATTTGTGGCCATGACTCCTTTAGATTTGATAGGGTGCCTTTTTGCATATTGAGCGACCATGATAGTTTCATCAGTTATACATATGTTGGATCCGATTGTATCTTTATGGTTATGATTTTTATATGGACTTGTATGTCCCAGAGATCAGTTTTGTCTTTATCTCTCTTTCAGGTACCTTTGTTCGAGCCGTTCGATCTTGGTTTCTCTGCTCTCTCCATGCTCAACTTTTTCCTTTATAATGTATTTTGGCTATCATCTTCCCCTCTAACCTCATACATTAGGGGGCATCTGTTATATCTCAAAATGACACATCTATGCCTATGATCACTTTCCCATGATTCTGTAGCATGTCGACACTTCCATGACGACACTTTATGAAAGTCACTGAAAAAACATCCATATTGGAGGACCCATATCTAGATTTTTGTAACTTCATTTTACCTCTTCTCTGCACCGTTGGAAATATATTTGAGTCAGCTAAAACTTTCTAGAAGACACCAAAGTATAAAAATGCCCAGAAGTACCCTAAAAATGAGATTTTTGATGCACATGCAAGTTGCCTTAAGGAAACCCGTGTGTTGTACGCGACTTGTCTATATAATACTCGCGTGTACCCTGAAAACGGGACTATTTGCATTGAAAACCATGTGTCATACATGAGTATTTGCATTTCAACCCGTGTGTATCCCCTAAACATGTGACTGATGTCTCTACAACCTGCGTGTTTATGTAAAAAATACGTTTTTCGAAATTCAGGTAGTTTGGTTGGTTATGCAACTGACTCCTTCAGTTGTAACTAATTTGTATTTGACCCTATCTCTTCATAAGCATATAAATAGAGTTAGGGAGGTCCATGAAGGGAGACTTAAACTTTTTCATTGTCATGCTGGAGGAATTGGGACTCTCTTTGACCACACCTTTTCCCTAGAAGCTATCTACTTGTGTTGCAGAGCTTGGAGGCCGAGTTCCTTGGAGAAGAGAAGCAGCAGAACTAGATCAAGGTTTTGTGAGGTGCCCAACTTAAAGAGAAGGTATACTTGTACTTGTTTTCAATATTAATAAATATGTGATGTCCTTGTTCTTCCCAAATTATTGTTCAATGTGTAATTGAATCTTTTTTTATGATCATATGATGATGTTAGTCAGATCATTATTTCATGTTTGTTTGATTATTATTAATTTATATGTGGTCATATTGGTTTGAGGAAGGTATAATTCATTTTGCAGGTCTCTTTGAGCGAGAGGAGCAAGAAGAGGATTGAAGGGCTGCTTGGATCAACCTTCATTTGTCAAGGTATGAACCATTCTAATCTCTGAAACTTGCTTATATATACTTGCAGAACCATTTGCATATCTCGTTCAACCTGAGTATCTTGATGTCCTCTTAAACCCTAGCCATATGAAAGTTTCCTTTACAACAAAACTGGCGACTCAAATATCTTTCCAACGGTGCAGAGAAGAGGTAAAATGGAGTTACAGAACTCCAGATATGGGTCCTCCAATATAGGTGTTTTTTCAGTGACTTTCATAAAGTGTCATCATGGAAGTGTCAACATGCGATGAAATCATGGAAAAGTGATCACAAGCAGAGATGTGTCATTTTGAGCTATAACACTATGTTAGGATATCTTATTTTCTTTAGGGATTTATTTGGTTTTGGATTTGAACCTACAGTTTGAGTAACTTTCAACTTTGCTATGTTAGGATATCTTATTTTCTTTAGGGATTTATTTGGTTTTGGATTTGAACCTGTGTATTTTCTATTTGCAAGATACTCTTTAACCCTAAGATTATCAATGGATTTTATTTAATTAAAGAATATTTATCGTTTCTTTGAACTCTATATAATATGATTAATTGGACTTTGATGGAAGGTTTAAATATAGCTGATAAAATAAGGGACTTGGCTTCTCGTAATTTATTCTTGTGTTCGAAGGCTATATCAAAGGAGAACTGTATATTTCCATTTTTTGGTGTTTTTTTATGTTGTCGGTCACAACCGTTTGTTAGTTTTTGACATTAAGCTAGCATAACATTAGGATCTTTAATTGAGAGAACAACAAGCATAGCAATCAAACACAAGAGACAATGAACACAGTGTTTTTCCTTGGGGAAACCATAAATGGAGAAAACCCCGCAACTTCCTCAGAGATAGAATCAACACCAAAAGTAAAACCCCAAAACATTAAGATGATCTCTCGACAGCAGTAACCTCTTTTTTCCTTGCCCCAGTGTCTTTCCTTTCCTCAGCTATGCGCTACAACTGAGTGTGGATGAGTGTGTGTTAAATAGAGAGGCTAGCTCTCTATTTATACTAATTCCCGACATGACTAAACCCTACTAAGGCTGACCTCTCTAGGAGAGTCTAATAACCCTAGTGCCCTGGAACTATGGGGACTTTAACCCTTGATCCATAGGAGGGTTACCCACAATAACTTGACATGACTTGTTTACATTAGAGATCTTCCCAATAGGAACATCGGGGCATGACATGACTCAAGTACATTACAAATACATCCCGGAATAAACATCGGGTTACAATACATAAGAAATATAAGTGAATACATTCTGAAGTTACATATACATCAACACTCCCTCTTAACTAGGAAGGTATTCTCTCGACACAATTTTCAGCATGAGTCTTCTTCTCTATATCATATGGGTCATCGTTAAGTTCTCATCATCTCCACCTTCAAGTCATCTCTCTCTTCAAGTCATCTTCATCTTCAAGTCATCTTCATCTGGATATGGATCATCACTCAATCTAGATCATCATCATTGGATCTGGATCATCACTGGGTCATCATCACTAGATCTGGATCATCACTGGATTTGGATCATCACTGCTGGATCTGAATCATCACTCGATCTGGATCATCTCGGAGACATCATAACTGGATCTGAATCATAACTCAATCTGGATGATCACTGGGTCATCATCATATGTGCTATCTCATGATTCTTCTCGTCATAGGAAGTTCTACAGAGCCAACCCTTTTTCATGCTGGTTGTAGGCTTGCCTCCTCGTAGGTCTTTGGTAGCCCTTATATCTGACCTACTCATCAGAATGGCCATCACTCACATCTGACCTACTCGCCAGAAAGGCACAACACTTACATTTGACCTTGACTTGTCAGAAAGGCACTCAATCCTATACTGAGGGTTCTTGGTAACTGATGAGGTGCCTCCATTCAAAGAATGGCAGTAGCCCTTACATCTGACCTACTCATCAGAATGGCCAGCACTCACATCTGACCTACTCGTCAGAAAGGTGGTAGCCCTTACATCTGATCATGTAGGAACTATTCCTACAGTCACATTAGAATGGTCGGCACTCACATCTGACCTACTCGTCAGAAAGGCGGTATCCCTTACATCTATGTAGGATCTCATCCTACATCAGAATTTCCTATACTCACATCTGACCTACTTGTCAGAAAGGCGATAGCCCTTACATCTATGTAGGAACTAATCCTACATTAGAATGGTTGGCACTCACATCTGACATGGAAGGAAGCAATCCTCTCACCATGACAGAACGGCAACAGCCCTTATATCTGATCAAGTGGGAACACATCCCTCAATCACATTAGAATGGCCATGCACTCACGTCTGATCATGTAAGACTACATCTTACAATCGTCTCAGAAAGGCCCTCATTCCAAGACCAAGTATTCTTGGTAAATCACCAGGCAACTTCATTCCAAGAATGGTAATAGCCCTTATATCTGATCATGTAGGATCCAATCCTACAGTCATATCAGAATGGTTCAGCACTCATATCTGACATGGAAGGAACCAATCCTCTCACCATGATAGAATGGCTCAGCCCTTACATCTGACCTACTCATCAGAATAGCTTACAGACTCATCACTTCCCCTTGGAGGGAACCTCGATCTGGAGAACACCAAGCTTCTCCCTGAAGTACTCAAACTTTACTCTGGCCAATGGCTTCATCAACACATCAGCTATCTGATCGTCCATTGCAACATACTGGAGCTTCACTGCTCCTCTCTGCACCATATCACTGATATAGTTATACTTGATCTTGATATGCTTCGACTTGTCATGGAACACTGGGTTCTTCGACAACTTCACACAACTCTGGTTGTCGCAATGTATACAAGTAGAATCCATCTGGAGATCAAATAAATCAGACAGTATCTTCCTGAGCCATACTGCCTCACAACTAGATGAACAAGCTGTGACATACTCTGCTTCAGCTGTACTCAGTTCCACATAGGATTGCTTCCTACTAAACCAAGAGATTACACCTGATCCCATACTGAAACAACATCCTGAAGTGCTCTTCCTATCGATGGCACTGCCTGCCCAATCTTAATCAACATAACCCTCCAGGTTAATCTTTTGATTCACATCATACTTGAGCCCATAATCAACCGTACCTCTCAGGTATCTCAGAATATGCTTTGCAGCAATCAAGTGAACATGTCTCGGATCTGTCAAGAACTGGTTCAAGGTGTTCACAGGAAAGCAAATATCTAGTCTAGTGTTCGTCAAGTACGTCAAGGACCCAATCATCTGATGATACATCGTGGCATCAACTATCTCTAATGAAGCATCACACAATAGCTTCAGGTTTGATGCCATATGTGTGGTCATGGCCTTGCTGTCCATCATCCCAAACCTCTTCAGGATCTCTACTGCATACTTCCCTTGTCCGAGGGAAATCCCATCTGCACTTTTCCACACCTCCATGCCTAGAAAGTAGTGCATCATTCCCAAGTCCTTCATTTCGAACTCGGTAGAAAGCTTTCTCTTTGTATCAGCAATCAACCCATCCATACCTGTTACGAACAGATCATCTACATATAGTAGGAGCATCACTGGGTTGCCATCTTCAACCTTGTAGTAAAGGTTGGAATCTTCTTTACTCTTGGTAAAGGCCAAACTAGATAGAAAGCTGTCAATTCTGCTGTACCATGTCCTGGGTGCTTGTTTCAAACAGTACAGGGCTTTCTTCAATCTACATACATGAGACTCCCTGTCATGTGTCTCAAAACCAAGTGATTGTTCGACATACACTTCCTCTTCTACTACACCATTCAAGAAAGCAGTCTTGACATCCATCTGGTGTATCTTCCATTTCATCACTGTAGCCAGAGCAAGTATTGATCTAATGGAAGTGTATCTGGCTATAGGTGCAAAGGTTTATTCATAATCTATTCCTTCTTTCTGTGAGAAACCACGAGCAACAAATATTGCTTTATATTTCTCTATGCTACAGTCTGCAGCATGCTTGATCTTGTAGATCCATTTGGAAGTTACAATTGACTTCCCTTCTGGTCTTGGGACAACATCCCAAACATCATTCTTCATGATCGATTGATACTCTTCAATGATAGCATCCTTCCATTCTTTCCGTTCCGCCGCTTCTTCCATTAGAGGAAATTTGGGGTCTAAAATGGGCCTCCTAAGGAAAATAATAAAATAATTGTTAAAATAATAAAATAATAGTTATTAATTTTGGAGGAAGAATGAAAAAAACTACTTTTT
>LPNX010661142.1:0-90354 GCA_001517045.1 Pseudotsuga menziesii
ATCACTGAAAGAAACACAATCACAAGATAGGCATGGATTTATTCTGGGAAACCCTCAAGGAAAAGAAAACCCAACAAAAATTCCTCTATATAGATGTATCAAAAATACAAATATAAAACCCCAAACATGTGATATTCCACCTTGCATATCTCTTTCTCTCTCTCTCCTATGCACTTACACAAGTGAGTGTGTTCAAATGAGGAACACACCTCCTCTATTTATAGTCTTTCTTACACTTGATTTTTTTAACAAGTCGGCCATGACAAACTTACTAGGACAACTTCACCTAGGATGTCACAAAAAAATATTATATTATATTCAGGAGCGTTCTATTGATACAGGACTTACAATGGAGGTTTTACCTCATGACTCTATGATGACCAAATAGAATAGTAACATCTTGACAGAGGAATAAAACATCTCCCATAGGTTACATCAGTAAAATACATTTAGAATATTCTTTAAAGTTACAATACTTCAACAAGACATGCGCTCCTACGATAACAAGCATAAGGATTGATAGATTTAACAAGCGTGAAGGAAAGCAATATCACTCTCGTTGTTCCATTGATTTACGAGTATGGGGCAACGAACAATAAACTTGATACTATTTACTATGGTTTTAACGAGGATGAAAACAACATAAAAAACACTCATAGTCTTTTCTATGTTCTAACTAGACAATGAAAAAGAGAAAAATAATCTCAAACCACTTTTAATGTTTTTAAAATAGAGGATGAAAAAAGTGAAAAGTAACACCTTTTACTATTTTTAAAGAGCTTGAAGAAAGCTTGGAAAAAGTGAAAAGTAACGTCGACACCTTTTACTATTTTTAAAGAGCTTGAAGAAAGTTAAATTTAGTTTAAGGAAAAAGAATGGATGTAAAAAGGAAACGCATATTCTTAACCATTAACACAAGTAATTTTAAGTATTTTTATATAACTAATGTGTATTTTTATATAGCCACTATTTTATTTCTTTATACAAATATATGTAAAGAAATTTAAAAACATAAACCCAAACTTTTTATACTTTATAAAAACATGAATCCAAAGTTTATATATTATAAAAACATTATGCTCATTTATAACAAAACAATAATTAAAAAAACACATTATTATTAATATTAATAATGGTTAAAAAAACCTTTAATAAAAATAATATAAATACATATAAATAAAAAACACATATTATTAACGCTTAGAAAACTAATAAAAAAGAAAGGAAATGCATATAACTAAAAAAAACCGCATATTATTAACTATTTATACTAGCAATCTTATACAATAGGTGGTGTTTGTACTAATACATAATTACATAATTAGTGTTTGGTTATTTAATAAATTTAGACTTCTAGTTTCTTTAAAAAATGACTCTTTTTATTGTTAAATGTAAATGGAGTAATTTATTGTTAAACGCAAATGGAGTAATTTTTATTTTCGTTGTTAAATGCAAGTGGAGTAAAATAAATGTAAATTGATATAAAATATATATATTAAAATAATATAAAATATTTTCCATTTAATCAATACAAAAATATTTTTAGAAATTGCGATAATATGAAACTACAAGGTTCGTGATGATGACAAAAAAAAATCAATACAAAGGACCATCTATCACAAAAATATTTTTAGAAATTGCGATAATATGAAACTACAAGGTTCGTGATGATGACACTAGTTAAAACAACATAATGACTTTTATTGCATGAAACATCCATCACACCACACTACATGCTCATAAAAAGCAACACCAAAATTCTTCACAAAATAATAATGAAGACATGAAAACAATGTTTCGAAAATTGATTTTCACGGTTGTATGGATATCAACATGATCGCTTA
This sequence comes from Pseudotsuga menziesii, assembly GCA_001517045.1. Classification (NCBI taxonomy): domain Eukaryota; kingdom Viridiplantae; phylum Streptophyta; class Pinopsida; order Pinales; family Pinaceae; genus Pseudotsuga; species Pseudotsuga menziesii. The sequence continues at coordinate 1,845 of LPNX010661142.1, forward strand.
TATATTAAGGCTTAAAACATTGAATTACATTAAATTGATTTATTAATAAAAGGAGGAGTTTTATTCTTACCATTTCTCATTTTATTTAGTTTATTGAGAAATTTTCAAATTAATTTTGAATGTTTTATTTTTATGTTAGAATCATTAAACCTGCATTCTATTAGAATATGTAATGATGACTTATGTAGTATATTGGTAAAATATCATTTAAAAGCATAAAATAACTTTAATATTATAAAATGGAGTTATCCCACATGCATCATTGTAATTATATCTTTTGTAACCATTCTCTATACAAAGAGGTGGAAATTCATTTATCCCACATGTGTTATGGGATGTATTGTAATCAAAATCTCTTGGTATATAAGAGAGGTGAAGGAGACCCTTTTGGGTATGTGTTGATTGTAGTTCATCACACATCAACTTCTTGAATATGGTGTAATTTGTTTTTACATATTTTAAGTAATAATAATAATAATAATAATAATAATATATTATGTTAATTAATGAATTTCCAATATTTCTATGATTTTAAAAGTTTTGAAAATAATTAATTTTTGACATTTATTTATTTCATAAAAAAACTATTATTTTAATAAATAAAATTTTGTTTATATTAATAATTTGTGAAAGAAGGTTAAATGGTTTTTTCCATTTTTTTAATTTGTTATCAATCTTATTGTAACTTTGGATACCTCTATTGAAATTGAATTATATGTCATTATATCCAATCAAAATCATTATTTCCTAATTTTAATTAAAAAATGGAATTTTTTTTTCATTATTTGGAATAGTTGAAAAAAATCATATTAATAAAAGAAATAGTAAATAATATAATTTAGTGATTAAGTAATTGACTATAATATATATTTATAAAAAACAAAAGCAACTTTCTATACCTTTATTGAAATTGAATTATATGTCATTATATTCAATTAAAATGATTATTTCTTAATTTTAATTAAAAATGGAAATTTATTTCTATTTAATTGAAAAAAATCCAAATTAATAAAATAAATAATAAATAATATAACTTAATGATTAAGTAATTGACTATAATATATATTAAAAGAAAGCATGGTTAAACATGACATTTATATTGTGTATGCCTATATAAAGAAGATTATTCTATTGAAAATATATCATATTTTGACAATAAAATAATAATTTATCATATTATTACATTTTATATCAATTGTTATCCAAAGGTACCACAAGAAATATGAATTAAAATGATACACTTTTCCTCTATCTAAAACGACAGTAGTTTTTGTTCAATCTTATATATGGCACATCACAAAATAGAACAAAGTGAATATATATATATCTTTAAGTTGGACTTATCCAATAATAAAAGTAGTTTTTCCTAACTCTAAATTCACAACAATATTAAATTATCAATTATATTTCAACAAAAAGATAAGAGATATTTTTATTGGTATGATCAAAATTACAACAGATAATAATAAAAATGAGCTTTCCATGTTCAAAGCACTTTTGAGGACTCGTACCACTTCTTTTTCTATAAAAAATAAGATGATTAATATAGACAATACTAATTATTATGATAACATTTATTTATGTTCAAAGATCATTATAACTACCATTACTACAAACTTAGTCCACCACGTGGTTCAGAATTTTTCAACCACAACTTAGAATGGGACCATGGACATCTCTTTGCCTTAATAGCAAGACCTTTATATCATGGAGTAATAAGAAGGAAAAATTCTAAGAGCTAAATTTATTTCAAGAAAAAGGAATGAAGATAAAGAAGAAATACATATTTTTAACCATTCATAAAAGTAACTTTTAACATTTTTATATAATTAATGTGTATTTTTATATAGCCACTATTTTATTTCTTTATACAAATATATGTATAAAAATTTAAAGACATAAACCCAAAGTTTTTATACTTTATATAAACATGAACCAAAATTTATATATTATAAAAACATTATGCTCATTTATAACACAATAATAATTGAAAAAAAACATATTTTATTATTAATATTAATAATGGTTAAAAAACTAAAACCTTTTAAAAAAATAATATAAATACATATAAATAAAAAAACACATATTATTAACGGTTAGAAAACTAATAAAAAAGAAAGGAAATGCATATAATTAAAGAAAAACCGCATATTATTAGCTATACTAGTAATCTTATGCAATAGGTGGTGTTTGTACTGGTACATAATTAGTGTTTGGTTTTTTAATAAATTTCGACTTTTAGTCGTTTGAAAAAAAAATGACTTTTTTTTATTGTTAAATGCAAATGGAATAATTTATTGTTAAATGCTAGTAGGGTAATTTTTATTTTCATTGTTAAATGCAAGTGGAGTAAAGTAAGTGTAAATTGATATGAAATATATATGTTAAAATAATATAAAATATTTTCCAATTAATCAATACATTTCTGATTAATACGTAAACATTATACTTTTTGTTATTGGCCCTAATTGACTCTTGAGATCTATCAGGATATCTTCAAAAGTATTTGTAACAGGACGATATAAATATGTTAGTGGCAAATTTTCATGACTCCGAAAGTATTTGTAATAGGACGATATAAATATGTGGAATGATATTTAAAAAAAAAAACTGAGTCAATAAAATGACTTTCAGAATTAGACACTTTCTCTATTCTGCTCCTATTCGTCTCTTTATTCTTGCGCGAGGAATACAGTGGGTGTCAAGTGACAATTGGTGTAGGTGCATTTCAATAATTTTATGGAACCGTTTAGTCAATACGGCCAACTGTTTCTGTTATTGATTTCGATTTTTCCAATTCTCTTTTGCCATCACATAACGTGCAGGTAAAGTTTTTTGACGTTTGATTGGGTCACTTTCCAGGTTATAACATTTAGATTTTTCCAATTTACTTTAAGCATCATTAATGACTCTATATAACGTGTATGTAAACCCTTTTCCAATTCCCATGAAGTCATAAGTTCAAACCTCATTAGGAAAATTTCCCGTCATCTTCCTTACTTTCGTCATCGTGAATGACACTATGTAATTTCTTTCTCGTACCTTCGTGTCCACGCAATCTACGGCGTCCACATTTTGGTGACTATGATTAAAATAGAGATGGATCATAGATTTGTTCTTCCTATCATGTCATGATGATGCTTGTGAATGTGGACTACGTGTGCGAGTCTGTCTCGTGGGTATGCAGGTACATAATTACTTGGACAAAAATTATGAACACCTCGAAAAATCTTCAGCTAGACTTGGAAAATATGGTTTCGATCGAAATTTAAAGTCAAAGGTCCGTTCTCATTTTTGGAAAGGAGTCATAGACAGACGTTTGTCACGAGTGACGAAATTTCAAACGTAGAAATATGTGTCACGAAATCTTGAAGAATCCTCGAGTCTTGAAACATCAAGACTTGTGAATGTGGACTACGTGTGCGAGTCTGTCTCGTGGGTATGCAGGTACATAATTACTTGGACAAAAATTATGAACACCTCGAAAAATCTCAGCTAGACTTGGAAAATATGGTTTCGATCGAAATTTAAAGTCAAAGGTCCGTTCTCATTTTTGGAAAGGAGTCATAGACAGACGTTTGTCACGAGTGACGAAATTTCAAACGTAGAAATATGTGTCACGAAATCTTGAAGAATCCTCGAGTCTTGAAACATCAAGACTTGTGAATGTGGACTACGTGTGCGAGTCTGTCTCGTGGGTATGCAGGTACATAATTACTTGGACAAAAATTATGAACACCTAGAAAAATCTCAGCTAGACTTAGAAAATATGGTTTCGATCGAAATTTAAAGTCAAAGGTCCGTTCTCATTTTTGGAAAGGAGTCATAGACAGACGTTTGTCACGAGTGACGAAATTTCAAACGTAGAAATATGTGTCACGAAATCTTGAAGAATCCTCGAGTCTTGAAACATCAAGACTCCCTTCTGTCAAATAGAATAGTCGGTGCCTTGAACGAAGGTTGCTTCCATCTCCTTGTTCTAGTGATGGTTCGTTTGGACGCCCGTTTCTTGCAGCTGCCCAATCACGCTCTAACTCCCTATACTGTTCTCTCTTCACAAGAGAGAGATCTGATAACAGATTTGATTAAAATCCTTGGCCGCAATGGAAGTAGAGCTGGGATTCCACTCGCGCCTCTTCTCTACTAAGATATAACAGGTTTGATGTTTCTGTTCACTTCTTGATGGTGACGGCTACGACGTTTAACTTGAGTCACCTCATACTCATAAATTTTCATTGAAATACCTGCCACCAAATTTTACTGTTACGGCTTCTGTGCCATAGACTTTATGGCTGCCACCAACTCTTAGTATCAAAGTATTAATTTTACTGTGACGGCTTCTGCGCCATAGACTTTATGGCTGCCACCAACTCTTAGTATCAAAGTATTAAGGAATACTTGTGTTTGACCACTTTCTTTATAAAAAATTAAACTTTTATAGGGTGAAATATTTGTGAATTCTTTGTTTTTCACTAAATGGTAATGTAAACAACATTTATTCAGCTGCATAAATAAAACTTGAATTCAACCATGAACTATGGATTTATATATATTGTTGCGACATAACAAACAAGAGTTTTTCTTTCTTATCCTCTCTCCTAAAACTTACATGTTTCTCTTCATCTCTCTTCTATGTATTTCATTTTTTTGTTTTCTACATATATATCTAGACTTAAATTTTGCTTCTCTTGGAAGCTACGAACTTACATTAAATACTGTAACAACTATCTACCTAGAAACTTAACTTCAAAAATTTAATTCGACTACTCTATATATGAGAGACGTGAACTCCTAATTCTGTCAGAGGGACTGACATAAGCTATAGACTTTGATAGAGTCGGCTCATACCTAATATGGATCTTCGATTAATTAAAATTTCCAACACTCCCCCTTAATTATGAGTAGATGGGGATCTTAAAATAAAATATTACAAAATGTTTCAGAGCTTAAACTTGCTTTGTGCGTGACAGAGTTCACTAAGCAAAACATGTCATTCCAAGATAACTTCGCAGACACTAGAATGCATCCATTGCCAATGGATTTGTAAAGATGTTTGCAAGTTGATCTTCAGACCTGCAAAATTCTAGAGAAATTTCTTTATTGTTCACCAATTCTCTTATGAAATGATACCTTGTGTCCACGGGGTCTTCACTTAGTGAAACCATGCCATAGCACGTTCGTTCGTGGCATGTGAAACAATACCCCTATTTTAAAAAAATATTGGAAAATACCTCCCAAAATCATTTTTTTAACCCTCTCCCAATATGCCTTCCCAATTTAAAAAACCACTATTTTCACTATATATTGCATGTATCCATTTTTTTATTTACATTTTTTATACCCCTTTATATTTCTACCTAGTATATTGACATGATACCCCACATGCATTTTACAATGCACCTTGCTTCTTTAGATGTATATTGTGGATGCACATTACTTCACCCACAATGATCAACATCACAGAGATCACATTCATTTCCTAAATTAACACTAGTTTGTCACTCTTCCTTTGACCTTTTTCCTCTCAATAATGGACAATCACATCAAGGTTCTACATGATGTCCAAAACATGGCTAAACACTCACTACTTCACACTACTTGACTCTTTTTCAAAAGCAAGAGAAAAAACACCAAACGCTTGATAAAACAAGTACATCTACACAAATATTGCTAAATTCAATTGACAAATAGATATATTTTTTGACATTTTTCCTCTCAACAATGGAGAGTCACATCAAGGTTCTACATGATGTCCAAAACATGGATAAACACTCAATATTAACATCAAAAACCCCAAAACCATGCCTAATAACATAAGCAACTCTCAAATTGTAGTCTAAAAGTTTTCCAGCCCATTTAGTGAGTGGTGTGGCCACTATGATAATTTGACAACATGAAACTAAAAAATCTCCAAAGAAATTTATAAAGGCGGCTGGACAATTAAGCTTGTAGTTGAAAACTGCATATGGATGGGGCGGCTGGACAATTAAGCATGTAGTTGAAATATGCACATGGATGGGGAATACATAGATTTTTGGGTGTAGTTTTTTTCTAACAAAGGAAAATGGGTATGTTTCATGTAACATGCATCAGATACCAGGGGAAATAAAATACCTAAAGCCTTAAAACCATTAACAAAGAGTATTAGACAATGAAAGATATTTCTATGTTTGTAAAGTGGATAGGAAACAACATGTCAAAAATTCCATTCTAATATCATGATCAAAATGAAAATGAAATAACTTTGCAGGTCTACCACCAGCTGTGATACCAGATGTGCCTCCCTTACGTGTAGGATTTGTGGCTCTAATCCAAATCCACCAAGATCCACATAGAATCCACCATGGAAGCAGATCCCCTGGAAAAGGAAATGGAACATGAGCCTATGAAACATATCCCATGAAAAATGAAGTGGATCCTGAAATTTTGAAACTGATCCCCCAAAAATTTGTTTTTTAATGAAAAGACTTCCAAAACCCTATAGTACTAAAGGTTTAAACCCTAAACCACAAAGACTACAGTGCCTTCTTAACAAATGGTGGCAAAGAAAATGCAACTGCATGAATCTGCAATCCAAGATCATCATAAATTAGTCTTTAATACATCAGATACGGAGTCTCTAAATTATATTTTCCAGAATTACTAGCTTTGTCATATGAGGACAAGGACTTGCAAGGATTTTGGTTTGTCCAAGTTGAATCAATGTCACAATTTACATATATGAGACAATTCTTTGAAATATTTGGGATTAAAACATACTCAAACAAATCTAAGATGTTTATTTTATATCAAAAGCATGCATTTTAGTTCTAAAATATATATCCTTCATCAATTATCACAAATAGGACAGTATAAAGACAATAGACTATGTTAAGCTTCTACCGATAACAATAGAAATTCCACATTAAAACCATTGATAACAAAAAAAAATTACTTTATTTCATAGTATATTATTAATTGAGAACCTGTAATACTTTGAGTGGGCAATGACATTAATTAAGTCCAGTTTTTATATTACTTCCAAAATAAAATCGTCATAAATATGATCCAGTCTAAAGAGTCTAGGAATATTACATCTAAGTTATAGTACTTAGCTGAAACCTTCTACTCTTCAATGGGATTAACGAGGTTTCTGAAATCTATTGTCGGTCCTTCATTTGAGCAAATAACAAGAACCACGAGGTAGCAATGTATGTGATCTTTGGGTTTTGATAGTAATCTTGTAAATAAATATGAGAGTATATTTATGACGATCCTGGATAATTTTAAGGAACCATACTTATTTAAAAGTGTAAAAATGTTGGCGAATATTACCAATTCTTAAGATTTCAACTATAAAATATTTGGCGATATTTCTATAAAAATATTTTAGTTTCTAAGGATTTTATATCATTTATATAATAATTTGGCTATTTTTAGAGTGAAAAAAGTTTACCTCATCAAAATTGGGCGAAACAGGGCTTAAAAAAAAATTAGGCGAAACAGGGCTTCAAAAAAAAAATCTTCGGACATGAATAGGGTATCCTAGACAGAGGAAGAAATAAGAAATAAATATTACAAAAAAATCAGAAAACAATGGGAAAACAACAAACTTAAAAGAACTTTATCCATTTGAGGACTAAGCCAAGGGAAAAAATCCCGTCATTCATTAGAAAAACACTATCAATTCCCGTGAAACGAAAGAAGAGAAGTAATGTGCATACCTTCGAAGCTTCAACCCATTTGTTATCTATGAACTCGAGATGGGGGCACAATTTGGCATGATTAAATATCATCTCTTCTTTTGTCTACAAGAAGTATAATATATACTCATGATTGTTAAGGACCTTCATGACCACACCCATCATTCTCATAAGCATCAACTTCCTCATACAGAATAAACTGATCTTTACTCTACTCTGGAGGGTTTGGCCTGATGTGAATCTCATCTACTCTTTGCCTCAATTGCTTTTTGTCATCCTCATCATTCATAAGGTCTCTGTACTCCACCAAGTACCCCGCCCCCTGATTTTTTACAAGTCGTGCACATAACAGGGCCCCTCTTAAACCCTCTTTATCACTGGACACCTCCACCAGGTATCCATTGCTCAATTTCAATTTCTCAGATTGATGATGGGAAATCCAAATCATGTATTGATAAAATCTTAAAGGATTATGCAGATAAAGTACAGTTTACAAAAAATGATAAAATCCAAGAAGCAACTGATGAGTCAGAGGAAATGTTGAAAATGAAAAAAGATACATCTAATAAACGCATTATGAACCTTTTTCCAAGAAACATGATATTAAGAGGGAAGTACATAGGAAGAAAAACTGGCAAAAGACACATGGGGTAGGTGAGAATAAGAAAAATCCTGGTACATCCCTGATATCGGCTTATAAGAAAGACAGGAAGATGCTCAATTCAGTTCATGTTGGGATTAAAAAGCACATTTCATTATCAACATCTAAATCCGGCAATATGAGATCCATACTAAAGATAAAGAATCCTACAAGACATTTTGAGGACCATTTGAGGTATGATGTTGCTGGTGCAGTGCCTACAGGCCATTTTGAGAACCATTTGAGCTCTGATGTTTCTGGTGCAATATCTTTAATAGCTGAGCTAGAGTTCAAGAAAACAAAGAGAGACTTTAAAAGGTCATTGGAGAGTGAAAGAAATATTCATAATGATGGAGACAATATTTTGAATTATTCTTCTTTTCTTGAAGAAATTAGGATACAATCACCAGATACAGGCATTATTTCAGATCATACCATGAGTGAAAAGCAGTTTGGTCAGAAAAGGAAAAGCATGGAAAAAGAAATTAGAGGTTCTCAATTAGTGCCTAAAATTGAGTTCCTAGATTGTAGAAAAATAGTGAGAGATAACATTGTCAGCAATTTTGAATATTTTAAACATGGAAACACTGAAGAGAGAATTCAGGTTTCAAACTGTAAAGAAAATTTGAAGGGTGAAAAAGATTTTGAAAATATTCATGAAAATTATGTTCCTAATGTCAAAGATCATGTGCTTTCTACATTTGTGACTAAAGACAATGAAGTTAGGGTAGTTCCAAACACTTCTTTGCATCAGAATTCCATTCTGAAGAAGAAAAGAAATCTCTTTAAGAAACATAATTTAGGGTTATCAACTCTACCAAAGAGATTAGATAATCAAATAAAGATAAATATTTGCATGGAATAAGAAAATGTTCTTGAAGTATCATCTCGAGTAGACCATCGAAAGAAAAGGACACAGATCAAGGAAAGGAAACTCAAGTTTGATGAAAATTTGCATTTGGTAAAAAGGGAAAGAATTGAAACTGAAGATGAAACCAAGAAAATTGTAGAAGGATCGAATAAAGGAGGCATAGCAAGTGCCAATGACAATAATGGAGAAAATATGGCATCGGATAATGCTTGTGTGTTAAATGAATGCCATTTGAGAACTAATAATATCTTAAGTTCTAACAGTCTTGAAGCTGAAGGTGATTTACCACATGGGAAGATGTCTTCAATTTTAATGGAAAGGTCTGGTGTATTTTCCACCAAAGGTTGATATATATCATTTGTGAAGTATCCTACTGAGTGATGAAGTTTCCCTGCCTCCCTCTAAACAACATCATCGGGATCAAGAAGCTATGTCTACATGTGTTGCAGAGGCTACAACTAGTTTAGTGGAGCCAATGACTACAACTGTAGTGTGGCTTGGTGTGTTTGGCCTTGGCCTTGTTGCAGGAAGAAGTGGGACAAAAAGATGTGATGTTGTGGTGGTGAACAACAGTATAAGCAACAATCTGGTAAGTGTTGAAAGATTCAATATCTTTGGTAAACATTGAAACATTTGATATGTGACAATGGGGTTGAGTATGCTTCTGAAGCATTGGATAATTTTTCCATTCTCAAAAAGTATGAAAAGGGTAAAATTTGAAACTATAGCGTGGGGTCAAATTTTTTCTTAAAACAATAGAGACGATCTCAAGGATGTGGATGAAGCTAGATGACAATGTAGTATAGTAGGTTTTTTCTCAAAAGAAGAATCCAATCCCAATCCCCTCAAGGATTTGAAGGTAAAAAGAAACACTTGCTGTCACATGCCCTAATTTGCAAAAACAATTTTATAATATTTAAGGAACGTTGTGTTAAATTTTATGCTAAGTTGTAATTGATGACCCAGTGGGGTCAAGAATATTTAATGTAAATTCATAATATTTTATTTATAAATAAATAAATGAGGAGACAACAGCTTAGGGAAGCTGTTAAAAGGGTGTTTACTGGTTAATTTGTGGAGGAGATTGGGTGGAGAGCAAACTGACAAGTGGAAACATCCTCAAACCACTTGCAACAGTTGCGGGTGACAAATTCCCTATATTTGTGGTCATGATTCCCCAAGAAATTGGAATTAGAGAAGGTGGTCATTTAATGAAAATTGACCCAGAAGACCTAGGCATCTCTATAAAATTTCCCATTGAAGAGAGATGAGGTTGCTCATTCTAGAGAAGTGATCATTCTGGGTGAATGAATTTACTCAAGATAAATTTAATGGAGGGGAGTCTGGAGTGTGTTTGAGGGGATTAACTGCTGATATTTATCTAGTTGCAACTTCTAAGATGAAGATCATACTGCTGAGAGCATATTTTGATTATTGAGGTAATTGGACCAGTCAGGTGACAGATGTTTTATAGTTGCATTCTCCACCCAGTTCTCAGCCAAAAAGACCAGGAACAAGCCTGAGGAAGCGTTGTTTGAGCACTCTGCAGGATTTTGGTTCGGAGGAACAACCTCCTTAAGCTGTTGTTGTCTTGTCCTCAACAGGTTCTATTTTCTTTTATTGTCTTCAGTTAAATAATTCTTAGTTTATCTACTACAGGCATGTTAGTGTTTAGGGTTTTTGAATGAAAAGTAACTGAGTAATGTTAGATTCAGTAAAATTACATATTATAGTAGAAATAGAAATGATTATGTAAATAGTGAAACAGATAGAATTAAAATATCCAAGCTGTGTTTTTCCACACCTGAACTCAAGTCATACTCTAGCACAGTTGGATTTCTTAGGTAAATGAAATGATTCTTTTTTTTGGAATGAAAACAGTAGATATGATTCTTTTATTTGAATGTAAACAGTAGATAGATTTTACTTCAATGTTTATGAATTACACTAAATAGAAGTATTATGTATTGTTTGCTTTATTTAATGTAGCTAACTAAATAGAAAAATAGGTATAAAAAGGAACAGTAAGTATTATTGTTATTCCAGTATTAGTATACTCATAAAAATATAGATATTATAGTTAACAGAAGTAAAGTAAGTAGAACTAATATTTAAGAAAAACATGTGAAAAGGAAATAGTAAAACAATTTATAAACATTAACATTACAGACTAGTGTGTGTTTTATCCAGGACCAAAGGATTCTTTTATAATCCTTTTATATTACAAAATTACAAAAATTACTGAAAGTCAACAATACCCTAGTTTTGAGTAGTTTGCACTAAAACCCTAAGTATTCTCTTAACTAAAAACTAGAAGCAAAAACGCTAAAAATTATTTAGAAATTTCTTATTTTAACCAGAGCTAGTATCAAACTTATAAATGTAAGTCATCCATCTTTCATTATTCTATTTTCAAAAATAGAGTCAAGAATACTATAAGTAGAAACAAGGATTTCATAAACTGTAGGGTTTTACAGTAATTCTTTTAACCCTTAAAAGCTGAGTTCTAGAAAATAACAATATCTTTTAAACAGTCCTTTAAAATAATTATAATTATAGAGTATTAATAAATACAATACATATGTAAATCATGAACAAAATAAACCAGTAATTATTAACCATTTGCATTATAAAATCCTTAATCAAAGGTAGGCTTTTAGCCTGTAGAATTGAAGGGTCGAAACCCAAGCCTTCTAATAAAACCAATACACAAAAGTATTTATATTAAACTGTAACCAGATACATTACTGATAGTATAAGTAAAAACCCCGCTAACTATACAACTAGACGGTTCCACAGTCTTCTTTTATTTAAATTAAAATGTAAAAAGGAAAACTGAAGAAAATGAGATAGAGGTCACTTAACATCTCTGAGCACAGAGGAGGTTCTTTATAATCTTCAACAACAACATTACATCACTTAAGCTGTAAGGCTAAAACTGCTTAACCAAAACCACATATACATCATGGCTTCAAGAGCCTATGTAACCCAACGAAGTATCGCAAGGGTTTTCAATTTAAAACATGGGTAATAATCAAAAAAATAAATATCATAACCAACAGATAATTTGAAGCCTTGTTTCCAACCTTAGGAACCTTCATCCAACAACCTAAACCGCAAGCACAGAGAACCCATGACGAAACCGGGGCTTACCAATTGGAAGCCCATGAAGTTATCGAATGCACAAGCTTGCATTCCACTCAAAGCCTGGAGCTTTCAGCAGGAGCCTGCAAGAACATAATCCAAACAATATTTAAAACTCTGTTCATAATTTTATTAAAACTGTAACTTAGTGAATCATTAACAAAAAGGAATTCGAGTAGAGTAAAAGTGTATACTTGTGAATAAGAAGAAATTGGAGTCAAGAATAAACAGTCACCCAGCTCGAGTGAAATAAACCGAGAAGCAAGAAAACCCTTAAGCCAACTTTGTGACAGAGACAGTCTCAAGTTTCATGATGCCAAGGCAAGGAACGAGCAGACACAAGGGTAAAACCATTTACAGGTTTCGAGCCACTTGAAGAAGCCTTTAACCACTCACACAATGATTTCTTTACTCACAAGAGAAACCGAAACACAAACCACGATACCATAAAATACTTTACATAGTAATGCATGCTACAGTGCCAAAGGATAAGGCAATTGCAAGCCTCTCATGGCTACAAGGACTCACAGCACAGCCTGCAGGAGGAAAAACCACCGTACCAAATTGCAAAGGAGTAGGGTTACAAACGTTTTAAGTCAAGCAATGCATGGAGGAGGCTTGTCCATGTGCCCTTCCAAATATCTAACCAAGTGTGGGTCAAGTTCTAATGTCAATACTGCACATTTGAATTCTAATATATATCATTGCCAATAATGAAATTCATGCTATCGACTATATTATATTAGTTCATATAATTGTCAATAATGAAAAGCATGCCATCGATGATATTATACTATGGAAACTAGTATATTATAGGAACAAAACTTATAATGTATGTTGCCATTAGTTTCGACTACATTATAGTAGTTGTTAGGTAGTAAAACTACCTTAGGTTACAACTTAGTGTTTTTGTTATAGTCTAATATTGTTAAATTATAAATCAATATAGTATTGTAATACTGCAATAACACTTGTATCATGGTTATAATCTAGAGATTAAGAATACAAATTATCTACTAGCTATGCAAGAAGATAATCATAATTGAAAACAAATCAAACAAGTTTGGTATTGTTTCATGACTAGTAAGGAGAAACAGAGTATAGATATGATGTTATTTACGATATATTTTATAAACTAGAAAAGATCTAAACTTCTCCACATAAAGACTTGATGCTGATAAATGAAGGAGTCTTCAAGAAGACTGAAGACTAACTTTATTGAAAGAGTTTCTCTTAAGAAACTAATCACTCATTGTAAACTTTACCTTTGAAAAATTTAAGAATATGTTCATACATAAAGAGCAGTACACTTGAGTATTAAACATAACAATAGCAGTAAGATCACGAAACACTTGAAGTAATTATATACCAAGATTATGAGCTCTATGCTCACTATGGGAATCTATAGTTGAATAGGTACTATAATTTATAAAAGATAAACATCTTACGACTGATGAAACTTTGGAAGAACTCATTCTTGTAAATAACATTGATTATGTCTAGGATAAAAGGTCATTATGGCTTACAAATAAATACTGTCATAGATCCAAAACAATGAAAGAAATTTACTTTACCTCATTGGAGACTTGCAGCTTAATAATCAATTTATATATTAGCATCTTAACATGCCAGAGAAGTACTTTCTCGACATAATTTTAAAATAAACACCTACTTGATCATACACTTACTTGTTGAACCCGTAAGAACCAACAATCCATTTGAGTTAGCAAAACGCTAAGTAAGCCCCGATTTCAAACAAGGTTTCTCACCTACTTGACAAAAGTAAATCATTAGTATAGCTAACAACAACTAAATACAAGTCCTCTTTCTAACACATATGAAAATTAAAGTTGTATAAGTTTTTTTGTTATTTGAAACTAATCCTTAAATTTTGTTAAACTGTTTCATTTTTCCGCTAACCGCTAGCAGTTACTAAACTACGACTTAAGACATTATATGTGACTTTAAAAATTTTAAATTTTTACAAAATTTTGGGTGATTACATGTGGTATTAGAGCACAAGGTTCAAACACTAGGCCTTGATGAAGCTCAACTTGCTTATTTGGAACAGTAAATTTAAATCGTTATGCTGATGTTGTTTTCTTTGAATGATATACACAGAGAAATTTGTTTATGAGTTAATGACAGGTATGGAAATATTGGAAGAATATGCGAAAGAGGAATCTCCTTACACTGAACAAGATAATCTACAAAAAGAATCGATACAAGAAGATATAACCAATAATTCTTCTGAACTACTATAAACAGTTAAAGAATTAAAATTAGAAATGGAATCAGTTAAGAAAGAAAATGAGAGGATTCTGAGAGCTCAAAAGGAGCTGAATCAGATCTTAATAGAAATATTTCATACTGAGGGAAAGGGTAAAAGAGCTGATTCTGAAGATGTAGGTTATCAACATAAGTATAAAAAGACTAAACAGATTAAAAATGAAAGTAGCTCATCTTCCAAAGTATATGGTGATCTACATAACTCTCATTATACTAGTGACAGTAGTGAGGATAACCGTCATACTAGGAAAAGGAAATATAAACCTTATGAAGAAATCTCTGGGGAGTTCAAGAAGATTAAGCCACCAAAATTTAATGGAGAAACCGAAAAAGGGGAGGAAGCAGAATCCTGGCTATCCAGGATGAAGAAGTACTTCCAAATTTATAACTATTCTAATCAATTAAAGGCTAGGATGGCTATTTATAATCTTACAGGGAAAGCTGATATATGGTGGCAAGACTTAAAAATAGTGAAAGTTATAAGAGAGAAAAACATAAATTGGAGTACATTCAAGAAATACTTCAAAAAGAATTTTTTATTTGAATAGTACTATGAAGAAAGGGCTAAAGAATTCTATGAGTTAAAACTAGGCACAATGAATATGAAAGAATTGAACAGTAAGTTTCTAAGTCTGCTTAGGTATGTGCCATACATTGTGGACAAGAAATCGAAGGTACAATGGTTTCTCAGCTGTTTACCTTATCACATAAAGGATATGATTGAGTATGACAATCCGAAAACCCTTGAAGAAGCCATGAGAAAATCGAATTTCTGTTATGAACAAAATCGTAAAAAGGAGAGTATGGCCAACTGGAAGACCAAAAGGAATAATAATTTTGATCAAAAGAAGAAAGAGTTTGTGCCTAATCGAAATTATAAAAATAATAACACCAGAAATTTTTCTAATAAGAATTTCCAGGGGAATAAGAGTAATTCACAGACTAATCAGAACAATCAAAAGAACAAAGAGTCTACTAAAAATCACAGTAACTACACAAAGAACTTTGAATGAAAAGAACCCATAAAGTGTTGGGAATGCAATGGTCTGCATTATGCTTCATTCTGTCCCAATCGGAAAAAGACTGTCAGCAATATCCACACAATATAGGAGGAGATGACTATTGGTGATTTAGCGAGGACAATGCTCAGGATCAATGCAACTTTAGAGAATTGGTGAGCAGACTATCAAAATTTCATGGTGGAAGTGGAAGGTAAGATAAATCAAATACCCATATCTATTTTAATTTATCCAGGATCTAGTTTAAGCTATATTTCTCGTAACTTGGTAGAAAGGTGTAAACTTCCAGTTGAAAAGTTTGCAAGTTCTTGGTTAGTTCAGTTAGCTACTGGTGCAAAGAGAAAGGTAATTAGCTTTGTAAAGAATTGTGCAGTAACTATGGATCAATTTGAAGCTTTTGTTAAGCTCAATGTACTACCTTTAGGTTCATATGACATATTAATTGGTATGGATTGGTTAGAGTAGCATAGGGTGGTCTTGAATTGCTTTGATAGAAACTTTACTTGCATAAATAATGATGGAAAATTAAAAGTGTAAAGGGAATCCCTAGGAAAACAACCATAAGGCAGATTTCTGCTTTGCAGCTTAAGAGAGCTGTTAGGAAGGGTTGTAAGTCTTATGCAGTAACAGTAACCAATGAAGAAAATCTAAACAACATAGATAAATTAAAATTGGAGGATATATCAGTTCTAAAGAAATATTCAAATGTATTCCCGAAAGAAATTCCAGGACTACCTCCGAAGAGGGAATTAGATTTTACCATTGAGATGGTACCTGGTGTAGTTCCCAGCTCAAAAGACCCTTATTGGATGAATATAATCGAATTAAATGAACTTAAGTCACAGTTAAAAGAACTTTTTGACAAGAATTACATTCGACCTAGTGTGTCTCCTCGGGGGGCACCTGTTATCTTTGTTAAGAAAAAGGATGGAACTCTGCAACTATGCATAGATTATCGCCAATTAAATAAGATGACTATCAAGAACAGATATTCGTTACCTCGCATAGATGATATATTTGATAAACTACGAGGAGCCATGGTATTTTCAAAGATTGACTTACGGTCTGGATATCACCAAGTCAAAATTAAAGATGAAGACATCTTTAAAACAGCTTTTAGGACTCGATATGGACATTACGAGTTTTTCGTCATGCCATTCGGGCTTACTAACACTCCAACTGTTTTTATGTATCTAATGAATAATGTAATGCACAAATATTTGGATAAATTTGTGGTCGTATTTATCAACGACATATTAATTTATTTGAAATCCGAAGAAGAACATAAAGAACATTTAAAAATGGTCTTGCAAGAGTTACGAGAACATCAACTCTTTGCGAAATTTAGTAAATGCAACTTCTTTAAAGATAAAATCCAGTACTTAGGTCATGTGGTGACTAAAGAAGGAATTTCGGTGGATCCCGAAAAGATAAAGGCACTTGAAGAATGGCCAGTTCCAAAAGACGTAACTGATGTTCGATCATTCATGGGGATTACCGGTTATTATCGGAGCTTCATTGAAGGGTTTTCAAGAATCGCAAATCCGATAACCTCTTTGCAGAAAAAGGGAAAGAAATTTGATTGGAATCAGATGTGTGAAGATAGTTTTAAAAATTAAAAAACATTATTAACTAGCACACCAATTTTAAGAATTGATGATCCAAATAAATATTTTATAGTATGTATTGACGCCTACAATGACGGTTTAGATGGAGTATTGACTTAGGAAGGACATGTCATTGCTTATGAGTCTAGGAAATTGAAGATTCATGAAAAGAATTATGCAACCTATGACTTGGAATTAGCTGCTATCATACATGCTTTAAAGATGTGGCGTCATCATCTAATTGGAAGAAAATTTATCTTAATGACGGATAATAAGGGATTAAAATATCTGTTAGATCAACTTAACCTGAATGCTAGGCAAGCTAGGTGGCTAGCTTTTCTAAGTGAATATGATTTCAAAATTCAACACATCAAAAGGAAAGAAAATAAAGTTGATGATGCATTAAGTAGAAATGCAAAGCTGAATTTTACAGCAACTATCAACACTTATACAACAGATTTGGAAGAATAGCTTAAAGCAGGGATATAACAAGGTGAAAATTACCTAAAGTTACAAGCAAAAGTAAAAGAAAATCTAATAGAAAGTCTAAGTACATGGTACAGCTTGAATGAAAAAGGATTATTAATGTATAAAGACAGAATATATGTACCTAATGTACCTAATATTAAGTTATTAATTTTAGACGAAATCCATAAAACGCCTTATTCAGGGCATCCAGGTTATTAGAAAACTATAACCATGCTAAGAAAAGAGTATTGCTGGCCAAACATGAAGACTGAACTGGTAGAGTATATTGCTAGATGCTTTGAATGTCAGCAAGTAAAAACTGAACATCAGCATCCAGCTGGGCTACTTCAGCCTTTGCCCATTCCTAGCTGGAAATGGGATATAATTAACCTAGATTTTGTTACTGGACTGCCTAAAAATCAGAACTTAAATGACTCCATAATGGTAGTGGTTGAAAAATTGAGTAAAACAACCCATTTTATACCTGTAAAAACTACTTATAAAGCTACAAATATAGCTGATATTTTCTTAAAATAAATTTTTTGATTGCATGGGATACCGAAGTTCATAGTTTTAGACCGAGACCCTAAATTTACAGGTAACTTTTGGAGATATTTGTTTAAAGGATTAAATACCACGTTAAATTTTAGTACCTCCTTCCATCATCAAACTGATGGACAGACTGAAAGAGTAAATCAGGTACTGGAAGATCTACTAAGAATGTATGCAAAGGAGCATCCAGGTAAATGGAAAGATTATTTACACATGGTAGAATTTTCTTACAATAATAATTATCAAGCTTCAGCTAGATATAGTCCTTTCGAAATTCTGTATAGAAGGAAGTGTAACACTCCCATCTCTTGGAGTAATCCGGTGGACAGGTTAGTATTAGGACCTGATATATTGAAAGAAATGGAAGTAATTGTAAAGCAGGTATAAGGTAATTTGAAAATTGCGCAAGATCGACAAAAACGTTAAGCACACCTTAAATGAACTCCAAAGGAGTTCCAGGTAGGTGAACATGTTTTCATTAATGTGAGACCCAAAAAGAGTTCTCTGAGGTTGGGTAGTTGTGCCAAACTAGCACCTTGTTATTGTGGTCCTTTTGAAATACTGTCCAGGATCAGACAGGTATCATATCAGTTAGCTTTACCACCAAATTTAAGAGTTCATAATGTTTTTCACATTTATGTATTAAAGAAATATGTGCATGATGCTACTTATGTTATTAATTGGAATAATGAGCAGGTGGAACCCGAAGGAGATTTTCTGGTGGAACCGAGTTGTGTCCTCGAGCAGAGGGAGATATCACTTCGGAACCACACCATTGGTCAAGTGAAGGTGCAATGGAAGCACCTTAGTCCAGAGGAAGCCACTTGGGAATTCGAAAGTAATATGCAGGATGCATATCCAATTCTATTTCAGGGGAACTCTGAGGACGAGGAATAAATAACATCGAGGACGATGTTATAATTTAAGGGGGTGTGTATGTCACACACCCCAATTTGCAAAAACAATTTTATAATATTTAAGGAACATTGTGTTAAATTTTATGCTAAGTTGTAATTGATGACCCAGTGGGGTCAAGAATATTTAATGTAAATTCAGAATATTTTATTTATAAATAAATAAATGAGGAGACAACATCTTAGGGAAGTTGTTAAAAGAGTGTTTACTGGTTAATTGGTGGAGGAGACTAGGTGGAGAGCAAACTGACAAGTGGCAACATCATCAAACCACTTCCAACAGTTGCAGGAGGAAACTTCCCTATATTTGTGGTCATGATTCCCCAAGAAAGTGGAATCAGAGTAGGTGGCTCATTTAATGAAAACTCACCTAGAATACCTAGGCATCTCTATAAAAGTTCCCATTGAAGAGACCCGAGGCTGCTCATTCTAGAGAAGTGATCATTCTGGGCGAATGAATTTACTCAAGTGAAATTCAATGGAGGGGATTCTGGAGTGTGTTTGAGGGGATTAACTGCTGAGATTGATCTAGTTGCAGCTTCTAAGCTGAAGATCATACTGCTGAGAGAATATTTTGATTACTGAGGTAATTGGACTAGTTAGGTGACAGAGGTTTTACAGTTACATTCTCCACCCAGTTCTCATCCAAGAAGACCAGGAACAAGCTCGGGGGTCCTGAGGAAGCATTGTTTGAGCGCTCTCCAGGATTTTGGTTGGGAGGAACAACCTCCTTAAGTTGTTGTTGTCTTGTTTTCAATAGGTTCTATTTTCTTTTATTGTCTTCAGTTAATAATTCTTAGTTTATCTACTACAGGCATGTTAGTGGATAATGTTTTTGAATGAAAAGTAACTGAGTAATGTTAGATTAAGTGAAATTATAGATTATAGTAAAAATATAAATGATTATGTAAATAGGGAAACAAATAGAATTAAAATCTCCAAGCTGTGTTTTTCCACAACAGAACTTAGGTTGTACTCTAGCATAGTTGGATTTCTTAGGTAAATGAAATGATTCTTTTTTTTGAATGAAAACAGTAGATATGATTCTTTTATTTGAATGTGAACAATAGATAGATTTTACTTCAATGTTTATGAATTACACTAAATAATAGTATTATGTATTGTCTTCTTTATTTACTATAGCTAAATAAATAGAAAAATAACTATAAAAAGAAACAGTAAGTATTATTATTATTCCAATATTAGTATACTGATAAAAATATAGATATTATAGTTAACAGAAGTAAAGTAAGTAAAAATAATATTTAATAAAAACATGTGAAAAGGAAATAGTAAAATAGTTTATAAACATTAACATTATAGAATAGTGTTTGTTTTATCTAGGACCAAAGGATTCTTTTATAATCCTTTTATATTACAAAATTACAAAAACTACTGAAACTCAACAATACCCTAGTTTTGAGTAGTCTACACTAAAACCCTAAGTATTCTCTTAACTAAAAACTAGAAGCAAAAACTATAAAAATTATTTAGAAATTTCTTATTTTAACAAGAGCTAGCATCAAACTTATAACTGTAAGTTATTCATCTTTCATTATTCTATTTTCAAAAACAGAGTCAAGAATACTATAAGCAGAAACAAGGATTTCATAAACTGTAGGGTTTTACAGTAATTCTTTTAACCCTTAAAAGCCGAGTTCTAGAAAATAACAATATCTTTTAAACAGTGCTTTAAAATAATTATAATTATAGAGTATTAATAAATACAAACATATGTAAATCATGAACAAAATAAACCAGTAATTATTAACCATTTGCTTTATAAAATCCTTAATCAAAGGTAGGTTTTTAGCTTGTAGAATCGAAGGGTTGAAACCCAAGACTGCTAATAAAACCAATATACAAAAGTCTTTATATTCAACTCTAACCAGATACATTACTGACAGTATAAGTAAAAACCCCGCTAACTATATAACTAGACTCTTCCACAGTCCTTTTTTCTTTAAATTAAAATGTAAAAGGAAAACTGAAGAAAATGAGATAGAGGTCACTTAACATCTCTGAGCATAGAGGAGGTTATTTATAATATTAAACAACAACATTACATCACTTAAGCCATAAGGCTGAAACTGCTTAACCAAAACCACATATACATAATAGCTTCAAGAGCCTATGTTACTGAGCGAAGTATCACAAGAGTTTTCAAATTAAAACATGGGTAATAATCAACAAACTAAATATCATAACCAACAGATAATCTAAAGACTTGTTTCCAACCTTAGGAACCTTCATCCAACAACCCAAACCGCAATTAGGAGAACCCACGACGAGACCGGGGCTTACTAGTTGGAATCCCATGAAGTTATCGAATGCACAAGCTTGCATTCCACTCAAAGTCTGGAGCTGTCAGCAAAAGCCTGCAAGAACATAATCCAAACAATATTTAAAACTCTGTTCATAATTTTATTAAAACCCTAACTTAGTGAATCATTGACAAAAAGGAATTCGAGCAAAGTAAAAGTGTATACCTGTGAATAAGAAGAAATTGGAGCCAAGAATAAATAGTCACCCAGCTCGAGTGAAATAAACTGAGAAGAAAGAAAATACTTAAACCAACTTTGTGGCAGAGATAGTAAGGAGACAGTCTCAAGTTTCACGATGCTAAGGCAAGCAATGAGCAGACACAAGGGTAAAACCATTTATAGGATTCAAGCCACTTGACGGAGCCTTTAACCACTCACACAATGATTTCTTTACTCACAAGCGAAATTGAAACACAAACCACGATACCATAAAATACTTTATACAGTAATGTAGGCTACAGTGCCAAAGGATAAGGCAGTTGCAGGCCTCTCATGGCCGCAAGGACTCACACCACAGCCTGCAGGAGGAAAAACCCTCAAACCAAAGTGCAAAGGAGTAGGGTTACAAACATTTTAAGTCAACCAACACATGGATGAGGCTTTTCCATGTACCCTTCCAAATATCTAACCAAGTGTGGGTCGAGTTCTAATGTCAACGCTGCACATTCAAATTTTAATATATATCATTGCCAATAATGAAATTCATGCTATCGACTATATTATATTAGTTCATATCATTGTCCATAATGAAAAGCATGCCATCGATGATATTATACTATGGAAACTAGTATATTATAGGAAAAAAACTTATAATGTATAATGCCATTAGTTTCGACTACATTATAGTAGTTGTTAGGTAGTAAAACTACCTTAGGTTACAACTTAGTATTTTTGTTATAGCCTAATATTGTTAAATTATAAATCAATATAGTATTGTAATATTGCAATAACACTTGTATCATGGTTATAATCTAGAGATTAAGAATACAACTTGTCTACTAGCTGTGCAAGAAGATAATCATAATTGCAAACAAAACAAACAAGTTTGGTATTGTTTCATGACTATTAAAGGAGAAATATAGTATAGACATGATGTTATTTACGATATATTTTATAAACTAGAAAAGCTCTAAACTTCTCCACATAAAGACTTGATGTTGATAAATGAAGGAGTCTTCAAGAAGACTGAAGACTCACCTTATTGAAAGAGTTTCTATTAAGAAACTAATCACTCATTGTAAACTTTACCTTTGAAAAACTTAAGAAAATCATCATACATAAAGAACAGTACACTTGAGTATTAAACATAACAATAGCAGTAAGATCATGAAACAGTTGAAGTAATTATATACCAAGATCATGAGCTCTATGTTCACTATGGGAATATATAGTTGAATAGGTACTATAATTTATATAAGATAAACATCTTACGACAGATGAAACTTTGGAAGAACTCATTCTTGTAAATAGCATTGATTATGTCTAGGATAAAAGGTCATTATGGCTTACAAACAAATATTGTCATAGATCCAAAACAATGAAAGAAATTTACTTTACCTCATCGGAGACTTGCAGCTTAATAATCAATTCATATACTAGCATCTTAACATGCTACATAAGTACTTTCTCAACATAATTTTAAAATAAACACCTACTTGATCATATGCTTACTTGCTGAACCTGTGAGAACCAGCAGTCCATTTGAGTTAGCAAAATGCTAAGTAATCCCCGATTTCAAACAAGGTTTCTCACCTACTTGACAAAAGTAAATCATCAGTATAGCTAGCAACAACTATGAAAGTCCTCTTTCTAACACACATGAAAATTAAATTTTTATTAGTTTTTCTGTTATTTGAAACTAATCCTTAAATTTTGTTAAACTATTTCATTTTTCCGCTAACCGCTAGCAGTTACTAAACTGCAACTTAAGACATTTTATGTCACTTTAAAATTTTTATGAAATTTTGGGTCATTACACTTGCTTGCTAAAGAAGAACTTGATTAGAGGCTAAAACATAGAGCCATTTGGCTCTCAGAGGGTGATGGGAATATTACTAAGTTTTTTCATAGTTTTGGTGGAGCATAAATACTATTTGGAAAATCAATAATTTTCATGGCATTAGAGTAAAAAAATTCAAGGAGATGATTGAAGTGGGAAAAGAGTATTTTGAATACTTTTAGGAAGATCATGAGGTAGCCAATACTAGGAAATCATGAAGATCATTAAGTTAATTCCAATGAAATGAATATATATATATATATGGAGGCAGAGGTGTCTATGGAAGAGATAAAAACAATAAGGAGCTCTTTCAAAAAACCAAAAATCCCCAGGCCTCACGGTTGGTAAACATATACTTTCATAATTTTCTTTTACTTGGTGATAGAAGCATCATCTACAAAGAATGGTAAAGTCACGCAATCAACTAGTCCACTTAGTTCAATTGCAGTGAAGGAAGATCATGTGAATTATTTTATGAACATAAATTTGAAACTTAGCGCAGGAAACAAATCTTGAAAGATGCAATTAAGCTCATCACTTCAAAACATCTGAAGGACATACAACTGAAATTTAAACATTTATTTGAGGCATATGGAAAGAACATATCACTGAAATATCAAAGAAATAAAAATATTAGATAAGTTAATCAAATAAATCAAACAACCCAACCAAAGAAAGCGATATTTTTCCAAAATAATTGTGATGATTTTAGTCTGGAGTCTCGACTCTATCTGAGCTCCCACGACCTCAATTATAAATTTCTTTAGTCTAATCACGCTAGCAAACTCTAACCATGAATTAACATCTGACCAAGTCAGTGAACCTAAACTAGAACTAAACACCTAGTATGGATGGAATAAGTTAAGATCATCACAAGAAGAAAAATAATAAAGTTCGAATACAATAACATGTTGCTAACTTGTATTATTTGTGAATAATAGAGCATCTAGAGAAAATATGGTTTAGACCTATTAGGAAGGTGTCATATAGAGCTCCCTATAACGAGGAAAAAACAACGATTTTGACAGAAACAATTTGAGTATCCATTTTTGAGAAGCCAGATTTTTAAAAGCCCATAGAAATATGCCAGGGTTATATTATTACAAAGTCAAGTCCAAGGTTTTTGAATGCCTTTGCTCTTGTTACTCTCTCTGTTTTCTTGTATTCATGTTTTGATGTTTTTACTCCTATTCTTAGTAACTGCAATATATATATGTCCTGTAGGCATTAGAGTGTATATTCATTTTCTATGAGATCATGTCAGATCGTCTTCTTGGTACACTTGATTCATCTTCTCAGTTTCAAATGAAAGTAGTAAGCCAAACATTAGATATATTTTATCGATTGGGTGATAATGGAAAAAAATGATATAAGTGAACTGCATATCTCATTCCAACTCTAGACGTATCCCATGAGGAGTCTCATTTTCTTGATTAGACAATGGAATCTTCCTTAATACAATACAAACGCAACAAGTCCATGCCCAAACAAAACCACTACCAATCGTTGATAGTCTGGAATTATTGTTCATATTCTCAGTTTCAAATGAAAATGGTAAACCAATCATTATATATACTATAGAAATTAGGTGATAGTGCATGAAAACGATATAAATTGAACTGCAAATCTCATTCCAACTCCGGCCGTAGTGAAAGGCTGAGGCTCGTTCTCTTGACTAGACAATGAAATATACCCTAATACAAATGCAACAAGTCCATGCCCAAATCAATACCAACGGTTGATAGCCTCACATTATTATTCATGTGCTTAGTTTCAAATGAAAACGGTAGACCAATCATTAGATATACCATATCGATTAAGTGATAATGTGGAAAATTATAAATGATATAAGAGAACTGTAAATCTCATTTTGACTCCATCTTTAGTGTGGGATGAGTCTCATTCTCTTCATTAGACAATGAAATATTCCCTGATACAAATGCAACAAGTCCACGCCCAAACCAATACCAATGGCTAATAGCCTAGCATTATTGTTGCAATGACATTATTACAGCTTGAATGGGCCTAAGAGTTACAAATATGTGTTTATTGCTTGGAGGTCACAAGTTTAAAAGGGAAGGAAGGGGATAGAGTATGTAGGCCTCTGTATAGCACTCAAATAGTTGAACAGAAGGATAACTCATCCACCATTCTTTTTAGCACTTAGTTGAAAACAAGGGTTCCCAAACCAATACCAATAGTTGATATCCTGACATTATTGTCGCAATGACAATATTACAGCTCAAGTGGGACTAATAGTTAAGAATATGTATTTTGTTAAGAATATGTGTTTATTGCTTGGAGGCTATGGGCTTATAATGGAAGGGGACAAAGTATGTACGCCTATGTATAGCAGTCAAACAACTGAAAAAAAATAAGAATAAGGAATTAAAGTATGTATGCCTCTTCAGCTTTCTCTAGACTGGAAAGAGGGAGAAAAGAAGGAATTATGTTAGTCAAATGGAATGAAGTGGAAAACTTGAAAGAAGAGGCAGGTTGGGGCATAAAAGTATATTCATTTATTTAGTTAAGCTCCATCTACAAAATGTTTATGGAAATTTGTCTATAGACTATGGGGCAAGGTAATGGAATCCAGTTACTTGAGAAAATAGTCTATAATAGAGTGGTTCAAACAATAAAGGAAGAACGCAAGTGGTGGATCCATAGCTTTGAAAATATTTAGTGAAAGGATTTACCTTGGCAAGGAAATGGTTAGCGTGGAAGATTGGATTAGGGAATAGAATGAGGACATGGTAAGACCCTTATATTGGATGCAAAGGAAACTTCAGTTTTTCTAAGGAGTTGTTAAGAGATCTCTACCTTTTAGGAATTTCATCTATGGGAGATGCAACATCATATGATGTTGGGAATGTGTGGCCTCAGGGCTAGAAGAAGGTAGAAGATTTGTGTTTGTAGGGGGAGAATGTTGAAGAGTGTAACCTTTGTGTGGGAATCCTATTGTCCAGTGCTATAAAACTCTCAAATCAAGAAGATTTTTTGAAGTGGTAAAAAAACTAGGGGGCATGAGAATGAATTGCAAGGTTGGGTTACAAGGAGGCATCAATATAAGAAGGATCTGTGGGAGAAAGATCTTAGTGGTGGTCCATAGTTTGGAAGTTATAATGTCTTTTGAAAGCAATTAGTTTTATTTGGTAAGCCTTAGAAAATAAAATCCTAACTTGGGATAGTTTCCAAAAGATAATAAAGATTTTCCTAGGAAGGCGTATAATCCAGTGAAGAATATGTGAATCGCCTTATTTGTTTCCAATCCTTTTGGATAGAGTTTTATGGTTATAGATTTTATAGGTTGCTAGGGAGAGAGATAAGTGGGAGTAGAGGACTCTATTATATTTTTTTTATTCTTGGATGTTCGGTAAGTTGGTTAAATTTTTTATGGCCCTATCGTGCAATATTATATGGCTTATTTGGTTATCAAGAAATAAAATGATCTTCCAAGGTTTTGATTTTACTCCACCACAAGTGACCAAGATTATTAGGAGTGCTTGCAATAAAAACTGGACTTCTTCCGAGGAAGATCCAATCAAATAATTAAAGGAACCTGAAATTGATTTCGAATAGGGTTGGGGGTATTTTGATGAGGCATGCCAAGGTGTCCTAGGGATGTGTGGGGTTGGAGCATATTTATATCGGAATTGACAACACTTAATTAGTTTTAAGTTGTAGATTCAATGTTGGTATATTATCCTATGTACAAGTAAGGACTCTGGAAGTTTACTACAAAAATGGTTGTAAGTTGTAACCCTAAATGTGTTTTCATATATCTACACCTTTTTTTCATTAGCTTGAACAATTAATAAATGACACAACTCTTTTCACTAATGTTTCCAAGATTAAAAAAAAAACTTTATGGATAGCATACTTCACTCTCATCTTCAAAGAGTGGCAACAACACAAACCTATATTAGATGACACATAGTGCCTCCTACTAGGGGCATCCTAAAGTCTATAAATTGTCCCCTTCCCTATCCTTGGCATCCACTGTCCCCTAGATTTTCTTGTCCAACAACTCCATTTGTAATTTTATACCATGTTCTTTTGTTTCCTTCTGGTCTTCTGCTCAGGTCAATCTGGAGATATTTCTTTTAACCCTGAAATGTGGAGTAATCACTTTCCTATCTATAATTTTTCCTTCGATTTTGTTAGGATTTTGCTCTGCTTCCAATACATACAAGAATAAATCACACACATAATGTAGTTTCAACATTGCCATCTCATCTTGGATACAAAAATGCAGCCCTTTAAGGTATTTGATCGCAATGTGATCTTTGGATACATGTATGTTCATTCTAATTTTCACTTACCTGATCTACTTTGTATACTCTTGCACTAACAATAACTTTTGTTCTAAATTATAAAATTTTCCGAACATGGCCTGATGATTGTTTGAGGGTTGGAATTTGACCCCTAGTATTTTTTCCCAAAATATGATTTTCTCCTTGCCTTGACTTTCCCTAATTTTTATGTAAGTGGTCCAACCATAAGGTTGGATGATAGCTATATTCTCCATGTCAAAAAATTACTCAAGCTCTTGAACCCAATTTATCAATGCATTGAAAGCTCAAACTTCTTGGAAATTTTGATTGCTCCAACTTCATTGCAGCTCCCTATGTTGATATAATTTCCATGAACATCTTTGTTGGGTCATGCAATTAGGTCTGACAAGAGTTAAAACTCTATTATCCATCTTCAAAATCACCAAATCGTAATCTCCTCTCTATGGACAATAACCTTCTATAAAACTTGTCAACCATGTACCTTCTATCTGTAATGATCTTCCTTCCTCTTCTTCCTGAACCAAAAAAAAAATCTCTTAGCATCTGAATCGTATACAACTACATCACACTTATTTTGAGGGACAAAGGAAGTAAGCTCCTGTAATATTACTTCCTTACAACATAATTTGTAGGCTGCAGACCAACAAGAACTCTAATGATGAAAAAAAATGCTGAAGACAATCAATTTTATAACCCTAATATTCCCAAAAATATTAGTCCTGATACAGAGAAGGAACTGAAAATGAAAGAAACTCCACAATTACTAAAAGAAATCGATCTTACAACCAACATTTCACAATGGAAATACTTTATACAGGGTTTCGAAGGCAGAACGCGACTGATGGGTTTTAATGAAAAATATTTAATTAAAGTATCAATAAAAAAAGATAGAGAATGTGAAGCACCTTGGATAGGTTGAGGAGACCATTCTCCCTGTGCTCATAAATTTTTCTCCCCGTGTTAAATGAATTCCATTTGAGAAATCATAATATCTTAAGTTCTAACAGTCTTGAAACTAAAGGTGATTTTCCACATGGGCAGGTGTATTCAATTTTTATGGAAAGGCCTATATGTTTGCCACTAAAGGATGATAAATATCATTTGTGAAGTATCCTACCGAGTGATGAAGTTTCCATGCCTTCCTCTAAATGATTCCACTATGCTCAGGAAGCTATGTTTGCATGTGTTGCAGAAGTTGCAACTGCTTTAGTGGAGCCAATGGAAATTGGTGTGACTGGACAGGATGATGCATACAAGATTTCTACATATGAAAAATATTATGCTAAATGCTTTGATAATGACAAGAATTCAGTTAAGGGAAATGAGGAATGTGTCAAAGTAGACACATTGACCCAAAAAGAAGCAACAAAAACATGAGGTCGTAAGAAACCTGTGGTGTCTTTAGATTCATATCAATCCTTTATAAGGTTTTCTTTAGAACCTGCTAAATGGGTCGAGGAGAAGCAGATGGATCCATGGTTTGAAGATTGAATGTCCTCTAAGCATATGGATAAATGGAATATTGGAGATAAGGATGAGAGGAGTGCACATGATAAAATGTCTACTGAATCATTGACTGATTCAAAAATGGAAAAAAAAATCTACAGAGTGTGATTGCACTAGTGCTTCCATCTCCAAAGAAGCAAGATGTTTCAAATTTAGCTTCAAGGAAAGTCAATTCAATCAGCACACCTCCTATCAAGGATTATGTTGCACAAAAGGGTGAGGCTGAGCAATATGAATACAAGTCAAAGGGCATCAGGGTGAATAAATATTGTGCGACCCCCCCCAAAAAAATAACAGAGGCCTTAAGAAATATCATGGGAAGTCTGGCTCAAAGAAGTTTAGCAAAGGGCAATTAGCTAAGTAGTTGTATGTTTGCAAGCATGAGAAAGTTTCCCCTATACTGAACCTTCATAAAAAAAGGTGATAGTTTCATCAAAATTTAAGGTGAATCCTAAATGGTACCGCAGTAACAAAATTGGATGGTGTGTCATTATATACAGAGTTGCATTTAGAAAAAGCAAACAAGCATAGTCAAGTGTAAGTCTTATATTAATTCAGTTGCATTTCAAATTACAGTTTTTTTCCTTTTGTTGGATGATACATCAAGGAATACTTTCATTAAATTGTACAAAAATATCTATGCTAATCACATGTAACTACTAACTTTCAAAATACAATAGGGATGAAAGGACAAAGGTCCAAAGAAATCCCAAAGGGGCTATGTTCTGCAGCTATTTATGATAACCAAAAAGTTATTTTAAATAGGTGCATAATTTCTTCTCCTCTGAAACAATTTCACAAATTCTGTAGGATTTTAAAAAATGGACACCATAGCTATCCTCTATGTCTCCCAGTAGTTGATAACTTACTATTTTTCAACACTTTTCTTGTACAAAATGGGTCCAAGACCTACTTCGACAACTTAGGAAGAAAATCAGTGCAAGAGACGTAAAATATCTATATAAGGAGCGATACTATTTCAAATGCTAATTATGTTGATAGCCTCTACTCAAATTGATAATTCTCTTGTCAATTTCTGTACTCCTTGCAAATTAATAATTTCAAGTTTTTGTGGCTTGCTAGCCTTTGGCCCTTCATGTACAAGTAAAACTATGACTCGTACGAACTGGGAAAATTTCCAAAGTCAGAAGATGACCAAAATCCTCTCAAGAGTTTGTCCCAATAAGATCAAATTTTCCAATTCTATTGTTCTGGGATAGTTTTACCTAGAATTCTGGTTTTTTCCCTCACCGGAGAATAGTAAATACTTATTTTTTCTTTTTCCAATTCGTTGAATTCTTTGAGGAATTCTTCAAATCCATTTTTGGGTTGTGTTCTCCACATTGAGTTCCTACTATTAAATGTGTGGTTCTTTTTGTGTTTTTGGCATATTTCATAGTCCAACATTGTAAAATACAAAATATGGCATGTTCTTTAAACTGGTGCTGAATCTGCAAAAGTTCTATTAAAACCTTTATCTAGAGAATTCCGCTATAACACTTTTAAGAAATATAGTCAATCTGAATTAACATGCAGGGGATATCTAAAAACCCAAAAAATGTTTCCATACTTCAGTTTTTTTGATTACTTTTCTGTTTTCATTCTCCCTTTCTCATTTCTCTTCAAAAACTCAATTCTGTAGCATTGCTAAATTTCAGGCAGGTGACTGACTCACTAGATTCTCCTTGTTGAGAGCATTATTTTGAGTATATACTATAAACATGCCCTTGTTTAGATTTTTGCAATCTCTCATGCCTCTCAGAAAACTTCCTTTTTAAGTTTTTTAGTACTCTTGTCTGTTTCTCTCAGGATTCTGCTAACTTGATGTAGTATGTACTCCATTGTCGCTCTGACTTCCTATCACAACACCATCACTCCTTTTATTTGTTACTCTGCATTCACTCCCACTGTGTTACTCTGTGTGGTCACTCAGACTTTGTGTCAGTCCACAGTCGCTCTGACTTTGTCTTACTCTTCAGTAGTCAAGTTGTGTGCCACCACACTCCATCATACTCCATGGACCTTTACTTTGCCTATCTATGTACCAAATGAATATGTTGGAATTGATTTATTCCATGGAGTTTCCTCTATTAGAAAAATTAGGATACAATCACCAGATACATGCATTATTTCATAGCAGACCATGAGTGAAAAACATTTTGGTCAGAAAAGGAAAAGCATTGAAAAAGAAATGAGAGGTTCTTGATTAGTGCATGAAAGTGAGTTCCTAGATCGTAGAAAAAAAGTGACAGATAACATTGTCAGCAATTTTGAATATTTTAAACATGGAAACAACAAAGAGAGCATTCAGGTTTCAAACTGTAAATAAAATTTGAAGGGTGAAAAAGATTTTGAAAATATTCATGAAAATTATGTTGCTAATGTCAAAGATCATGTGATTTCTACATTTGTGACTAAATATAATGAAGTTAGTGTAGTTCCAAACACTTCTTTGCATTATAATTCCATTCTGAAGAAGAAAAGAAAGCTCTTGAAGAAACATAATTTAGGGTTATCAACTCTACCAGAGAGATCAGATAATCAAATAAAGATAACTATTTGCACGGAAGAAGAAAATGTTCTTGAATTATTATCTGGAGTAGATCATCGAAAGAAAAGGACACAGATCAAGGCAATGAAACTTAAATTTGATGAATATTTGCATTTGGTAAAAAGGACAAGAATTGAAGCTGAAGATGAAACCAAGAAAATTGTAGAAGGCTCGAATAAAGGAGGCATAGCAAGTGCCAATGCCAATAATGGAGAAAATATGGCATTGGATAATGCTTATGTGTTAAATGAATGACATTTGAGAACTAATAATATCTTAAGTTATAATAGTTTTGAAATTGTAGGATTCTTCGGTATCTTAAGTTCTAACAGTAATATTTCTATACTTTTTAGAATGTGATGATGAGCAGAATAAGGTAGAGGAAAATCACTGGGAGAAAGAGGAAAAAACTACTTGAATAAAGTGATAATTCATCTGTAGGTTATATGTTTCCATCATAAATTTAACAATGAATTGCATAAAAATATATAGCTTCATATGCAGGTTAGCTTTTAAGTATCTTTTCGGATATCCAAAACCATTGCAAGGGATGGTATTGCGGAATATATGTTATGAGTAGTTACCTACATAGGGAGATATACATTGCATGTTTCAAATATTTTTGTGTACCCTCTCTAAGTAGAAATTCCAATGGAATATAATGCCAACCAAACCCTCATTATTCTGCAAATATATAATAGATTGACAAATACTATTTTGTAAACATGTAATCTACAAAGTCTGATGTTTTTTCTAGGCCATACAATTTTGATGTATCTATTTTATGGACATATTAACAATTCCATGTAAAATTAATATGGGAAATTGGTTGGGAAAAACACTAGCCACTAAAATTCTCCATAGGATCTATTTTAAAGAAATTCAAGGAGAACCTATATTTGAAAGCATACTTGGCATAAAAATCATCACAATTTCTCATTTTGTGTGTAGATTTTCATTTTGCTGCTTGGATCTTGTGCTAATCAAGTATGTTTAGTGTATGAATACATGGCAGATGGCATTCTAGAAGATCAATTTTTTCAAAAGGGTTCCACACCACCTCTTTCAGGGTTTGTGCACTTTAGAATTGCTTGGGAAGTGACCTATGGATTGTTCTTCTTACACCCTTCCAAGCTCGATCCCTTACTTCACAAAGACCTAAAACCAACTAATATCTTGCTGGATAAAAAATTTGCAAGAAAAATTGGTGTTGTGGGTCTAGCTAGACTTGTCCCCCTAATTGTCACATGAAGCATTACACAATGTAGACACACATCATTCGCAAGAACATTATGCTACATCGATCCAGATTCCAAAGTATCATAGGACTGGTACACTTGGAAAAAATCTAATCTTTATGCTCTTGGTGTTTGTCTTTTGCAATTATTAATTTCCAAATCATGAGAGATCCTGACATACCGTGTTGAAATACCTATGGAGAAGGGAAATTTTAGTGAAGTTTTTTATCAAAATATTAAAGATTGGCTTGTCGAGGAAGCCCAAAATCTATCTAAACTTGAATTTACGCAAGGACAAGCCACACTTAGGGACAGTTGTGTTGCTAGATATTCAGAGATTGAAATATTTTGTAGAAACCCATATTCAGCTTAGGGGAACATGGGACAAGACGACATGGTTTCTATAGAGATGTTTCATTACAATAATTTCACGCTGCATGAAAGTAAAAATACAGACAAACAATATTCCCAAAAAACAACCAAATGGAAAAAAAAATCCTAAGTGCTCGACAAAACCCACTTAACTAGAAGATAGCTAAAGCCATGATTCAAAGCAGTGTAAAATGACAATCGTAGTGCTGAAATGATAAACTCACTTGCATGAAACACCATATACTCTGAACTCATCCTCTAGTTCCCACTCGGTCACCTAGAAATCCAAGTTTCAAAAACCAATTGCATAAAAAAGCCCACCGTAGACTCCTACTAGATAGAATCTTCTACCTATGAAAATTAGGGGTCAAAGTAAGAAATTGGTGGAAATACTTATGCTTCTTGCTATTGCTAGAACACCATCCGATTACCCATAATCCCATAAGAAAGGGTAGGTGTTGCACCAATATATCTTGCTCACATTATACAGACCAATATTAATGGAAGAGTACAAAATCATAGAGCCGAAGGTCGACCAAAGGGAGAGGATAAAGGAATCCCTCGTAAAAATGACATTAAACACTAGAGAAAACCCACGAAAACCATGGGAAAACCACCAACACAGCGGAAATCTTCTTCAAAACTTCCACTGTGGAAATCTCCTCCAACACTGCCAGTGCTCCCTTCTCGAAAACCCATGTAAAACCCTGTGCATATGGCACTGCTCCCTCCCTAAAACTTGAGGAAAACCCTGTTCATATGGAATTGCTCCATCCCAAAAACCCCTAGAAAACCCTATGCATATCGCTTGCTTGTGGCTTGTTTGTAATAAAAAATACCCCACCATATTGGGTATTTATATTTTATATAATATAGTCCCTTTTACCCTAAATATAACATCAATATATGGGTTTAAATTTTTTTAATTTTTTACCCTCCCAATATGAACGAACGTGTTATCATATTGGTCCCTCAATGATGCCCCCGTTCTTGTGTGGATGTGCTTGGTTCTATTGTGAAACGCATGATTCTTTGACAATGCATGTAGAAATTCAGGCCAGCAGTAGATTAATTTTACCCACAACAATTATCAATTGATCATGCAAAATTGCTAACAATGGAGACTGAATATGGAGCTGTAACACAAAATTATATTAACTGAGTGTACAATAGCCAACCCTGTAATAAAATAGGTTGATGAATATATAGAATACATCAAGAGGTCGAATGCATAAGGAGGCATCCAAAACTAGCATAAAGCAGGCTTACCCAAAATAGGCAAATCCCCCATAGGTGTAAAAAGCTGATCCCAAATCTATCATGGAGCTCACAAATTGGAAAGGGTGCATGGGCAAGATAAAGAGTAGTGGAATGGAAGCTCATACATGCTTTTTCATGGGGAAAAGAGTGGAGGATGAACAGGACAAAAAACTAGTTCACCTCACCTAGTCTTGCTTTCCTATGTGCCTTAAAACACTGAAAAAGTAGGCAGTAAAGCAGAAAAAGCAAATAGGCACCTAGGAGGCCAGGAATAAAGTAGATTTGATTCCTAACGCTTTCCCAAGTGCTACATGGGTCAAATATGGCAAGTTTGACCTCTATGGATAGGAAATTAGCAACTTGCACAAGGTGGGACACATGAACTAGGCAAATAAGACAAAAATAAATGAATTAATGTCTAAGTGGGTAAACTATGGGTTGATTATTCTAACACCCCCCCTTAAGCCTAAATTTATGAGTAATAAATGAAAAATATAGGGCCTAGCAACAAGGCTTAGTCACCCTTTTACATACTGCAAGTCCATACAACCAAGGAAAGAGGCAAAACCAACTTGGGAAAATCCTCCCTTAAACATGGACTGTAAAACAAAATTTTAGAATCTTGTCTCCACTCATGCCTTTACAGCATGATCAGCAATGCCCAGCAGTGATTTGAGATTGCTGAAGGTCTTCTCACAAAATGCTTTGGTGAAGATATTAGCTACTTGTTCTAAAGATGAATAGAAGAGTAGGTGAATGGTGCAATCATGCACAAGCTCTCTAATGTAGTGCATGTGAATCTCAATGTGTCTGGTTCTCTGCTTCTGAACTGGATCTTTGCAGATTCAAATGGTACTCTGGTTATCACAGTAGATGGTAGTTGAGTACTCAGGTTCGAAACCACACTCTCCAAGTAAACCCTGCAACCATAAACACTGAGTTGCTGCATGAACAACTCCTCTGTACTCAGCTTCTGTAGATGAGAGTGCAATGGCACTCTATTTCTTGCTTGACCAGCTGATTGGCCCTTCTGCAAGCATGAACACATACCTTGAAGTGGACTTTTTGTCTGTGCTATCACCTGCCCAATCACTGTCAGTAAATCCAATCAAATCAAGATCAGATTTTGCCTTATAGAAGATCCCATGTGTCCTTGTTCCCTGAACAAAGTTAAGGATCATTTTCGCTGCTTTCTAATAGATCTCATGAGGCTGATCCATGAATCTAGAAGCCACACTTATTGCATAACAAAGATAAGGTTGAGTATGTGTCAAATAAAATAAACATCCAATCAATTGTCTATACAGTGTATTGTTTACCATCGGTGGAGAATCATCTTCCTCCAGCTTCACTCCTGAAAGGAAAGGAGTTTTGCTTGCTTTGCAGTATTGCATTATGAATTTGATCAGAAAATCCAAGGCATACTTGGACTGGTGCACCTTTATTCCATCTTTGGTTTGAGCAATCTCAAGCCCCAGAAATTGACTTAAGAGTCCCAAATCTGTCATGGAGAAGGCTTGGTTCATAGCTCCTTTTAAGGAAGCAATCTCAGCCTGTGAGCTTCCTGTAATGAGGAGGTCATCAACATATAACACAATGATCATTAATGAACCATTAATAGACTTCAAATAGACATTTGGATCTGATTTTCACCGAACAAAATTCAGAGATAGCAAGAAGCTATCTATCTTGGCATACCAAGCCCTGGGGGCTTGCTTTAGCCCATACAATGACTTTCTCAACCTGCACACAAGAGAAGGGTTAGTAGAAAAACCTTGAGGCTGCTGCATATATATCTCCTCAGTGAGATATCCATTTAGAAAGGAACATTTTACATCCATGTGATGTACCTCCCATTGCCTTGAGGCTGCAATGGCTAGAGCTAGCCTGATGGAGTCCATCTTTGCCACTGGGGAAAAGGTCTCATTGTAATCGATGCCATGAACCTGTGAGTAGGATTTAGCTACCAATATAGCCTTGTACTTCAGTGGTGAACCATCAGCAGCAAATTTGGTCTTATAGACCCACGTACACTGTACTAGTTTTCTCCCTGGAGGAAGATCCACTAGCTCCCATGTGTTGCTCTTCTGGAGTGAGATGAACTCCTCTTTCATGGAAGCTTGCCATCTTGGATATCCTTCTGATTCTTCATATGTTTTAGGATCAGACTCCACCATCAAATAGCATTTTTCAGCAAACATAGGATCCTTCATGCACAGACCACTCTCAAATTGAGATCTAGTCCTCCTTGGGTCATTGGGATCCCCAGCTAGCTCACCTGCTGCATGTAGTGTCTTGGATTCCCATTTAGGCCTTGTGGGGATGTTTGGGTCTGCAATAAACTCATATCCATTAGACAAATCAGAATCAGCATTTTCAACAAACTCTTTACTTACTTCTTGAGGTTCAGGTGGTGAAGAGGCTTCACCAATTTCCACTTCTGCAAGGGGTTCTTCTTCAAACTGAACACACCTTTCAATTAAGGATTTGTTTGTGCTCAAGTTTATCAACTTGTACCCTTTTTAATATTCAGAGTATCCCACAAAAATACACTCTTGGATTTGGGGCTGCAAAGCCTTCCTCTTCTCTGTCGGGATTCTAGCCCATGCCTTTGAGCCAAAAATCCTGAAATGGGTCACATCTGGCTTGTGCCCACTCCATGCTTCGAAGGGAGTCATGCCGTCAAGCTATTTGTGAGGCACCCTATTCTGAATATAGGTTTCACAGTTGATAGCTTCGGCCCAGTACTTTGGTGGCAAAGTTTTGGCCTCCATCATGCATGTTGCCATCTCCTTCAGTGATCTGTTCTTCCTCTCAGCAACACCATTTTGCTGTGGTGTGTAGGGGATAGAATGCTGCATCTGAATACTTGCATCTGCACAATAGTTAATAAACTCAGACTTGACATACTCACCACCATTGTCAGATTTGAGGACCTTGAGTTTCCTTCCACACTGGTTTTCAACCAAAGCCTTAAAGACTTTGAATAGGCCAAAAACTTCAGACTTGTGTTTCATGAAGTGAACCCAACAATACCTGGAAAAATAATCAATAAAGGTCAATGCATATTTGGCCTGAGTCATGGACATATGAGGGAATGGGCCAGCAACATCACTGTGAATCAGCTCGAGGGGTGCAGAGGTTCTCTCATGACTAGCTTTCTCAAACTTGTGCTCTGGGTGTTTTCCTAGGATACAGCCTTGGTAGACTCCTTTGGAAAATTTTATCTTGGGCAGCCCTATGACCATTTCTTTCTCACTAAGGTTAGCCAGATACTTGTAATTTAGATGGCCAAATATTCCATGCCACAGCTTGCTGGCTTCATTAGCATGAATGAGAAGAGCAGAGGGGTTTGAGTAAGGTAGGAAGTGTGAAAACATGTATACCTTTTGAGCATGATTCACAACTCCTTTTTCAATGACTCTACCAGTTGAAATCTTTGTGATCTCAACTTCATCGGAGGAGAATATGACCTTCTTAGGAGACCCAGTGTGGGTCATCTGGTACACTGACAGGAGGTTGGAGGCGAGACCAGGGACATATAGCACATTGCTGAACTTACCATGATCAAGATCTATCCTTCCTTTGCCTTTACTTTCAGTGAGAGAGTCATCTCCTAGTACAATAGATGGTCCTTTCGACATATCCAGTGAGGAGAAGGCCTCCTTAGTCGAAACCATGTGTCTTGAAGCTCCAGAATCTATGATAAAAATGGGTGAACTTGATGTGCCAGGAACTAGAGCATGAACTCTCTCTCTGTCATCGGAACTTGATCCTCCTTCTCTCTTCTTTGAGCTTTCTGGAAGGGAGATGCCATTCTTCTCCAGGAGATTGGTCAGCATATCAATCTGCTTTTTCATACAAGAGTTTTCAGTGTGATTTCCCTTCGAACAGTATGAGCACTTGTTCATTTCACCTTTGTTTTTCTTCTTCTGGGTATTTTTCTTGGGACCTTGTTGATCCTCTGGAGACTGCTTCTTGTCTCTCCTTTGCTTAGGTGGTTTTTTAGCTTTCTTTTTGCTTTTTGAATCCACCCTTGAATCTCCAGCAATCAAAGCTTGATCTTTGGATGGTTTGATGGTGCCCATCATCACCAGCTTGTCTTGTTCTTGTGTGAGAGATTCCATGAAATCTGCAAGGCTAGGCATCTTCCAGGTTCGAGCTGTGAGTTTTGTGGCATAGAAGTTCGAAACAAAGACTGAGTAGTCAGGTCCTAGCTTTCAGAGGATGGCCAATACGAGCTGATCATCTTTCTTTTCGATACCACACTGCTTCAGCTGCAAAACTAGTGCTTTGAACTTGGAGAAATATAGCTGCAGGGATTCGAAGCTACTGGGACTTAGAGAAATCAGCTCATTTTCGATATGATGTCCCCTAATCTCATCTGTCTTTCCAAAAAGATCAGAAAGCTTCTCCCATACTTGATCCGGTGAAGTTAATCCATCGAGATGGAAAAGGAGGTCTCAGGAAATACCGAGACATAGGAGGCCATAGGCCTCATCTCTCCGATTGTGCCATTTGATCTTCTCTGTAGCAGCATTGGGATCTGCTTCTATAGCCATAGTCACCCTATAGAGGCATTTCTCTCTCAACAATATCTCCATCTCTGCTTTCCATTCAAAATAGTTGAAGGGAGTCAAGATAGTTTTCTGTGAATCCATAGCTTTAGAAAATCTGTCCCGGCTGTCAGTAGAAGGCTCCCAGTCTTGATGTCGAACTTGCAAAACAATTTTTGAAGGAGAGTAACAACCTACAATGGCTCTGATACCATGTAGAAATTCAGGCCAGCAGTAGATTAATTTAACCCACAACAATTATCAATTGATCATGCAAAATTGCTAACAATGGAGACTGAATATGGAGCTGTAACACAAAATTATATTAAATGAGTGTACAATAGCCAAACCTATAATAACATAGGTTTCTGAATATATAGAATACATCAAGAGGTTGAATTCATAAGGAGGCATCCAAAACTAGTATAAAGCAGGCTTACCCAAAATAGGCAAATCCCCCATAGGTGTAAAAAGTTGATCCCAAATCTGTTATGGAGATCATGAATTGGCAAGGGTGCATGGGAAAGATAAAGAGTAGTGGAATGGAAGCTCATAAATGTTTTTTCATGGAGAAAAGAGTGGAGGATGAAGAGGACAAAAAACTAGTTCACCTCACCTAGTCTTGCTTTCCTATGTGCCTTAAAACACTGAAAAAGCAGGCAGTAAAGCAGAAAAAGCAGATAGGCGCCTAGGAGGCCAGGAATAAAGTAGATTTGATTCCTAAGGCTTTCCCAAGTGCTACATGGGTCAAATATGGCAAGTTTTACCTCTATGGATAGGCAATTAGCAACTTGCACAAGGTGGGACACATGAACTAGGCAAATAAGACAAAAATAAATGAATTAATGTCTAAGTGGGAAAAATATGGGTTGATTATTCTAACAATGCAATGGATGAACTATTGTTGCATAGAATGGTTGTTGGTTCTTTCTAGTTCTGCAACATGTCTTTTAAAATTCTAGGCATCAAAATGGATTGACATCCAATGCTTGTAGCTGCGAGATACTCAGCCTCTACTGAAGACATAGTTACAATTGGTTGTTTCTTCAAAGCCCACGACACAACACCTATACCAAGATGAAATGTGTACCTAGATGTGTTTTTCATGTCATCTATGTTGCCTTGATTGTCACTATCATTGTATCCAATGAGTTTAAAATTTCTGAGGTTGAATACATAATGCCAAGTTTCTTTGTGTCACTTACATAGCTCATAATCATTTTACCTACTTGCCAATGAGAATCTTTTGGTGACTCCATGAATCTTGAAATCATACTAACTCTATACATGATGTTTGGTCATGTCTGAGTTAAATACATAAGGTTGCCAAACAACCTTTTAAACAACGTAGGATCTGCAATTGATCCATCATGATCCTTGCTCAATTTTAAACATGTTATTATTGGTGTTGGGGCTATGTTTTAATTAAACATATTGAATCATTTTAAAATTGCACTTGCATACTTCGACTGTGATATCAAAATACCACTTTCAGACTGTTGGACTTCAATGCCTAGAAAAGACTTCATAAGCCCAAAATTAGTCATTTCAAATTCGCTTTCCATGACTGTTCTAAAATATTTTATGCCAAAATCACTAGTAAATATTAAATCATCTACATACAAGCAAACAATTAAAATGTTACCTTACTCATTAACTTTGGTGTACAACATCAATTCACTTTCACTTTTATGAAATCCATTTTGGGTGAGGTAAGAATCAATCCGACCGTACCAAGCTCTAGCATGCTGCTTCAAACCATAAATTTCCTTTTTCATCCTGCACGCTTTATTCTCTTTACCTGGAAATTCATAGCCTTCTGGTTGTTCCACATACACTTTTTCCTCTAAATAACCATTCAAGAATGTCGATTTAACATCCATTTGATAAACATGCCATTTGTTTTGTGCTGCAATGGCCATAACTGTTCTGACTGTATGATCCAACCAGTAGCCGACCAGTTCACCTCAACATGTTCATTTGACAGGTTCTCCTTCGACAGGTCCACCTCTATATGTTCATTCGACAGGTTCTCCTAGACATACAACATACCAACATGATCTACGACGATTGAACTTCTCAACCGTTATAACTTCTTTTGTAATTGAACGTAGTAGGTAGTAACCCAAGCATCTCAACATCCTATATAAGCATGTACACTAATAAAAATATGATTGCTCCATCTTTCATGGAGCAGAAGTAATAAATTGGTTCGAATTCTTGCATAATGTTTATGTGTATATATCTTGTCAACCTAGTGTGTTTCCTTCTTTATTGATTCTTCTTATATGATTCCACCATAACAGTACTCGACTCATTTAGTCAAATGTTGTCCCCAGTGTGCACATGGGAACGACCTAGATTGTTGGTATAAGAGTAAGATCTTATTCAAAGCTTAAGTTACATATGCACTTCCATCAAAGTTATTTAACTTATGCATGTTCAAACATGCTCGCAAACTCATCAACACAAGAAAACACTTAGACTTCAGAAAAGATGACTGAAGAAACAAACGATAGACATGCAATTGACAAGACATAACAACTCATAGAAAAATCACTGGCTCACCAGTGAGCCGAAATGTTCACCTAGCTCAGTGAGATTCTCATGAGAGTCACTGCAAAATCTAGGGAATCCTTGACATGACCTCACTCCGATAAAATCAACCCCTTCAAAGTGAAAATGAATCTACATACTGAACCTTGAAGGAAAGATTGATGTCAAATTCGTTGACAATTGGGTACAACAACTAGAATCTTACTACTCAGTGAATTGACTCTCCAAAGTGGAAAATATCACCATTGCATCCTGAAAGATGTCAACCTCTGTACATTGCTGGTGGGAGAATCTATCGAAAAATATGGAAAAAGAAGAATATCCCATAGACACATGGGTAAAATTTGTTGAATATGTTAGAAAGGAGTTCTACCTGCCTAAGTATCTTGAACAATGGTATAAAAAGTGGTAGCAGCTAAGGAAATGGAAAGACTAGTCCGTACAGAGTTACACCGATGAGTTCTATCGACTCATGGCTAGACTTGGAATCCAAGAAGAAGAGAAATTTCTTGTCCTGAAGTACGTCAATGGTTTATCCTCATACATTTAGCAAGAGATGGAATTTCTAACTATTAGTATGTTTGTGGATGCATTTCATTATTTCATCAAGCTTGAATCTAAACAGAAAGGAAAATCATGTTTTATGAACAAGCCAACAGGTCAAACATCTGACAAGAAGTCACCAACCGAATCTGACAAGTTCAAGAACCCTTCTCAGCCGACTTTGCCAACACCCGATCATCAAAAGAATAGATTTCAAAAAGACAAGAGGGATCACAACAAATAAGTTCCTACTGGGAAATTGTGTGATTATCACAGTTCAACATGGCATGATATGTTAGAATGCAAAGCTCAAAAGACATTTTTGGAAACATTGTCGACATCCAACTTGTTCGACAGAACCCTGGTATAATCTCATCCAGATGCATCAACCCTTTTGGTTTCGACCTCGACCACTCTGACAACCTCAACTATCATTGATGAGGAGGAATGAGAGTGCCTGTTCCGTACACGAATATGGGTTCAGAAAAATCCATTACATATGATTATGGATAATGGTATCTAGAAGAACTTTGTTTCTAAAGATCTTGTGAATAAATTAGGTCTTGTCACCACTCCATATTCTCAGCCTTACAATATCGGTTGGATGAAGGATGGGCAGGAATTAATGATCACACGGAAATGCAAACTCAACTACTTCATTAATCCTTTTGAAGATGAATTACTCTGTGACGTGGCACCACTTTCTGTAGCCAAATCCTTATTCGATAAACACTACTTATGGGATCGACACAGTACATATGAGTCACGGCCTCAAAAGGTGACTGTCAAAATACAGAATCAATGGTATGAGATATCGGAGCAACAACCCACATCAACAGTTGCTATGATATCTGCCAAACGAACAAAGAAGCTTAGCAATCATGCTCAAAATTTTGCATTAATCATGATAAAGCCTCAACATTCTAGGAATACTGTAGCAATGAGTCGACTCACTTAACAATGCAACTCCCAACAAAAATAATAGATCTACTGCATTCTTGAATAATACCAGAACATATTTCAAGCACCCGATGGAGTACCTCTTCATTGTCAGGTAAAACATGCCATTAAACTTGTTCTTGGTTCTTCGTTACCTAATGCATATGTTTATAAAAGATCCATTCTCGAAAATTAAGAGATTCACAGACAAATCCAAGATTAAATTGACAAGGGTCATATCTTCCCCAGCTCCTCTCCTTATGGAATTCCAATCATCTTAGTTCCAAAGACAAACGAGACTTGGTACATGTGCATCAACTATCGGACTCTCAACAAAATTTTGGTGAAGAAAAAATACCCTCTGCCATGGATTGATGAACTCATCAACAATCTGAAAGGTGCTAAGTTCTTTACGAAACTCGACCTCAAGTTGGGATACCACCAGATTCCAATTGAGTCTAGTGATGTATGGAAATGAATTTCAAAATTAAGGAAGGATTTTTTGAATGGTTAGTCATGCCTTTTAGCTGAACCAATGCACCTACAACCTTCATGGGATATATCGATGACCTTCTACGACCTTTCATCAGTAAATGTGTCATTGTCTATCTCGATGATATCTTGATTTTCAGTCGATTGTGGGAAGAATATGTCAAACAACTTTGACAAGTCTTTGACACTCTCCAAAAACATTGACTATATCTGACCATGAACAAATGCTCATTTGCAATGACCAGAATCAAATATTTTGGGTATGTAATTGACTCTACATGCATTCATGTCGACCCAAAAAAAGTACATATTCTCAAATATTGGCCCATTCCACAAAACATTCATGAACTAAGAATATTTATTGGTTTGACAAATTTCTATCAACGATTCATACTTGGCTTCAGCCACACACATGGTCTTTGAATCAATTGACGAAATGAAATGGGAAAAATGTCTTCAAATGTACACTGAAACAACAACAAGCTTTTGAACAAGTAAAAAATAAGCTTTGTACTACACCAGTACTTGTGTTACATGATTTGCATCAGCCCTTTGAGATTGAGATGGATGCATTTGACTATGCCCTCGATGCAGTGATCACTTAGTCAAGTCACCCAGTTGTGTTTCATTTTGAGAGTTTCAATGACATTGTTAGAAGGTACTCGACGTATGAAAAAGAACTATATGCCATTGTGCAAGATCTTAAGAAATGAAGACACTACATTCTTGGCAAATAAATA
Organism: Pseudotsuga menziesii; assembly: GCA_001517045.1. NCBI lineage: Eukaryota > Viridiplantae > Streptophyta > Pinopsida > Pinales > Pinaceae > Pseudotsuga > Pseudotsuga menziesii. The sequence goes on from LPNX010661142.1 coordinate 46,402, forward strand.
GTCATCCTCACTGACCATAAACCTTTGTAGTTTTCTCTTTCCCAGTTGAAACTATCGACAACTTGAAAAATCAAGTGGATTAATTACCTGAAATAATTTCAATTGGTAATTAAGTATTGGAAAGGAAAATCCAATGCCGCATCTGATTGTCTCAGCAGACCACCCATTACTCTACTGTCTACAGTGATGAGTATGCAGGGTTATGACACCACTACTTGGCCACAATTGTATTTAGTGGATTGTGATTTCTCTACAATTTATGGATAGCTCCAGACTGACAAGTTGTCGAGTAATGACTACTTTCTGAAGGACACCTTCCTATACAAGCTTGGACAAATTTGTGTACTGACTGTTGAGCACCTAAAGAATCTCATTTGGGGTGCACATTGCAGCAAGATTGCAGAACATTTTGGAGTCAAAAAAACACTTGTTATCCTCCAAAAGTATTTCTATTGTCCTACACTTAAATCTGATGTCAACAAGTACATTTGATCATGTGTGGTTTGTTCCATTTCTAAACCGTCAAATCAACGGCAAGGACTGCACACATCCTTTCGAGTTCCTAGTCGATTGAGGAATCTATTTCTATGGACTATTTGATGGGATATCCTAGTGCTAAACATCAACATGACGCAATAATAGTAGTAATCGATAGATTTTCCAGTATGTCTATACTCATACCATGCAAGAAAACTATTACAAAACATAAGACTGCTCAACTCTTCTTTGAAAATGTGTGGAAACATTTTGGGCTCCCGAAGACCATTATTTCTAACATAGATGCTATATTTGTGAGCACCTTTTGGAAAAATATCTGGAAACAACTCGACATGAGGCTCTCTTTGTCAACAACCTTCCATCCTTAGACAAATGGATAGACGAAAGTTGTAAATCACTTAGTCGTACAATTTCTTCGCATGTACAACCACAAGCGTCATCAAACATAGGATGAAATCCTTCCATACATACAACACAGCTACAATCGTGCTCAACATAGCTCTATGACTAAGAGTCCATTTGAGATCTGTTACAAATTTAAACCCTCAGCACCTATCGACTTAACGAGTTCCTCGACACAGTTGAACGAAACCAACTTCGAAGGATGAGAAGTGGAGAAACATTGAAGTTCAGAGATCAAATCCACAACATTCAGAAATAAGCACATGAGATGTTGCAATGAGATAATGCAAAATCCAAGGCTCGACATGACAAGCATTGTATTCCTCATTCATTCCAAATTGGGGATTAGGTCTGGTTACATCTAAATAAGGAGTGTTTCACTGGTCCATACAAAATGATGAATCCTTTGCGATATGGTCCATACAGTATCCTTAAACAGATTGGAGAAAATGCTTTTCAGCTCAACATTCCTGCATGCCTTGGCCTACATCTAGTTTTCAATGTAGATCTACTTTGACCATACCATGCATCATTGATGGAACATAACGAATTGCAGACAACATAACCCGAAAAGATCCATCCAGATGTTCAATAAACTCTTCTTTGCAACACCATTGTGGGACGATGGATATGCCATACAAGGATGAAATCCATTCCCTTGTTTCAAATGGATAAAGCTGGAAAACTCCCCACACAAGGAAAATGGTACTCTGCTACTGAAGTAGCCAACAAGTTTCCTCACCTGAATGAATATAGAATGGAGACCATTGTTTCTTAAGGAAGGAGGAATGATCCAAGCAGCAGCCGAAAGGTTCACCTTCGAAAAGTCCGCCTCAACATGTTCATTCGATAGTTTCACCTTCAACAGGTCCTCCTTGACATGTTCATTCGACAAGTTTGCCTCGATAGGTCCGCCTCGCTATACAACATACCAACATGCTCTGCAATGGTTGAACTTATGAACTGTTATAAATTATTTTGTAACTAAATGTAGAGGGTAGTCACCCAAGAATATCAGCATCCTATATAAGCATGTACACTAATGTAATATAGACATCTTTCTGATCAATAGAAATCTGATTCCTCCCTATTTCATGGAGAAGAAGTAATAAATCGTCGAATTCTTGCATATTGTGTGTGTGTGTATTTCTTGTCCACCTAGTGTGTTTCCTTATTTTCTGATTCTCCTTATATGCTTTTGCCATAACAACACTCAACTCATTCAGTTGACTTCTGTCCCCACCGTGCACCTAGGCACAACCTGGATCATTGTATCCATGCATGCGACTAGTGCAAAATTTTCATTGAATTCTCTGTTGGGCTGTCGTGAACCCTCTTATGACCATTCTAGTATTTTTATTTTGCACATTCCCATCATCATCTTGCTTGGTCTTGTAAATCCATTTGACACTGGTTACATCGTTATGTTTTGGTACATCTACTAGCTCCTATGTCTGATTCTTCTCAATGCATTTTATTTCTTCATCCACGGATTGAGCCCATAATTCTTCCACAACTTCCTCAAATGTTAGAGGATCATCTATTTGAAAAAATAATGCAAAGAGAGAGAATGAATTTGGTGTACCAGCTTCATATATTGCATGCATAATTCTTCTCTTCACTTGATCTGTCGATGTGGATGTCGATGAACTGCTTGATTGAGTATGTTGTCCTCTTGATGTTCTTGTCACTGTATCTAGAGCCATGACTTGTGTCAATGTAATATTCCCAAATCAGATTTCAGAGATACTAACTATAGACAAAGACTTGGTAGAGAATATTGTCAAACTAGAGGCTAGGAAATTACTAGTTTTGACTGGAAGGACTCAAACTGAAAATGATTCTTCACAAAATGAACTTAGAGCTCTGATACCACTATAAAGTTCTAGGATTTGATGTATATATATGAACACTAACAATTGACACAGACTCATCGACATGGGTTTTCTCTCTCTGTCAACACCCAGAATGCATTGATCTCCCTGAGCACCGGCCTAGACAGGTTTTACCTTGTCCAACAACACATGCAGAGTAGATGAAGTATCAGCTGACATGCTCGAGGGAGAACTGTCAGAACCAAGTTTTTGTAGTATGAAGGAGGATTGTGCATTTACTGTCAACTCAGTGCAATATTACTTAACAGTCTCATATTATACATTCATCAATTGATATCATCACTCAGTGGATCAGATTGACATACTTAGATCGCAGTAGATACATCGAAGCATAAACAAATATACTAAGACAACACGATTCATAATAGAGAAGCATCGCATCATTCACCGATACATATCGCATTTGCATTCACATTGCAAAAAATAGGAAAACAACAAGATAAAAAAATACACAACATTTGTGTCCAATCTCCGTCATGTCATATTAACCTTTGCAGCAAACCACTGATTCTCCAAAATAGTTCTTCAGTACATAGATCAAAGGATATCAGTTCACAGATGCACCAAAGATCTCTCAAAAGATGATACCTAGATCTTTTTTCTCAAAACACATATCAACATTCGCAATCCTAAGCCAACTTACATTGGTGGTCCATTTAAGCCAACTTCCTTACTACTTGAACCAAAATCTATAAAATAATGACCACAATCCACATAATGCGGTCCAAATATACAAAATATGTCTAAAATACATAAAATATAATTTAATCCTCCTTACGTGCCATTTTCCACCTTGCACAACATATTTGACCTTGCACAGCATTCGCGATGCTGTGCATCTAAATACTCTCAAAACCACCTACCAACAGGCGCACAACAGAATCTTATGGCTCTCCTTCAAGCCACGTCAGCTGGAAATGTTGTATCCGCTGATACTCACCTTGAATTATTCATACTGTTGGGTTATTTTCTTGACATGCTCTTTGAGCCTTTCACTAATTGTGCGACTTTATATCACTTTGCACTCCACTGGGTGCTCGACAATCTTTACAGTGACATCCCTTATACCATTATGAACTTCTTGCAACACAAAAACTTCCTTCACAGAGAGTTGGTGCACCAATGCCTTGGAATTTATCTAATTGTGTTGTACGCTACTGTTGACGCTCACTAGCCTTTGTAGCTCATTGCTGCAAGTTCTTCAGTTTTGTTGCCTTTGTGATTTGTACTACTGGTGGCATCGGTTTAAGTGATGTCCTCAGTGTGGCCAAATGCCCCTCGTCCTCTTGCAACTATGTGGTTGGTTGCTATAACTATGCATCCTGGATTACACTGCCCCAAAATTGTGTAGTTGCAGCAGTGACTGTCTTTACTTCTTTCTCCATTTCTGCCAGCTGCATTACGAAGTCCTCAATGGTGATTTTTATTTCCACATATTTCTCTGGTGGTGTTCCTGGATCCACTATTGCATGTAGATAATCGTTGTTGTGCTGCAACTATGCAATTATAGCCCCAAGCTGCTCTGCTTTTTCCTCTGCATCCATGTCCTCAGTGTTTTACAGCACTTGTTGACAAGCAACTGAAACTACATTCTCTAAGCAGACTCTATTGTCCCATAGTTTTGATTTCTCCACTATCAAGCGATCTTGCTCCTTTTTAAGCACCCTAATTCCCTTTGTGTTCTCTTTTATCAGTCGCTCTTACTCCTTCAATGCCTCAATCTCCTTTTGTGCTTTAGCCTCTTTCTCCTATGACCTCAAAAGGTGGTCACCAATTATGTACTCTCTATCTGCCAACTCCTGATTGAAAACCCTTTGCAAATGCACCAATGTTTGGGTCGACAATGCATTAATTTCTACTGAAAGATCCTACAATTGTTGAAGTGAGGCGTTAAGGTCCTCATTTTGGTCTCGATCGCATGCGACAAAATTTGCACATTCCTAATCTGTGTCCCAGTGTTGATCAAACCAACCTGCTGCAAATTGGTTGCCTCTGTTACCTTGTTTACTACTACATTAATCAATGAATCAAGTCAAGTTTTTACCTCACCATATCCATTGGTCGTCTACTTCTTCATTTTTTCTCCTGTTGCATTAGTTGTTGTTGTAATGCCTACGATAAGATGACTCAACTGCTACTCAGTCATTGGTGTTGCGCTGCTAGTCGCACCCTGTTCATGTCTCTTCATTGTGTGGGATTCCTCAAATGTCTACTCTACTTCTGAATTTGTCGGGGTCCGCGTGGATGCCTCATCCGAGTCTTGGTCACTTGGCGGGTTTGGCACAATATCCATCGATGCATCTGTTGTTGGAACCATCGACACTTCCTTGATGCTGAAAAGTTTGCACCACTCCATGGGCCAATCAACAACAATAGCTTCCATCTCTACATCGGAAAGCTTATACATTGTGGGAATCCATTGTTTATCTAGATCACGCTGTGCCTGCACATGAATGGCATGCAGGCCGATCGCAAACTAGACAATATGTTGGAATTTTGTCACTGCCTCTTTTGACAGTCTTGGAAATTTCATATCTGCAGCTTCCAACAACTCTCAATACACCCAGAATGGAATTACATAGTCCTTAAGATGCTCAATTTCCTTCACATACTAGATGTTCTGGTATCACGCTCCCTTAAAAACCTTTGCTGCATCTACTTCCATCCCTTGATAATCTGTCGGCTCCATCCAAGCCACAAGCGCAATCAAATTAAGAAACCAGTTGTAGGTGAATGGTCACTACCCCGCCTAAAATTCTAGTGCATCATCCGTCAACTGGTTCATTAAGAACAATGACTAGTTCATCCGCACCCCTTGTGCACACTGCTCCATGTATGCGATGAACCCTGAATTACATTGGTTGGATCAGTTCATTCTGACTATCTTTGCTATCCTGTGGAATATGTGCTACTGGTCTGCCTTCGACCTGCGTCGTAGGTACATATGGAGTTGTCATGATCTCCATCAATGCAAGCATATCATGATCATCATACTTCATTTGTGTAATCAAGGGCACAATGTCCATGGTGCATACCATGCCCTACGGTATTGTTGACATCCTGACCGGGTACCTTTGATTCTTCATGATCTTCCTAGGCTTCGCATTGAGTCAACAGGGAGGCACATACCTAGGGATATCTGCCATGGACACATACCTAGGTGCCTCCTCCTGTGCCCACGCCAAACGTTCTAGTTTGCTACTTCTTCTGCACTAGGGATTTGGGCCGCTGCGCCCCTCTTTCTTCTTTGGAACCAATGATGAACCCATTGACATGATTTCAACCTCTTTTTCGATGGACACCTTGATAACTATGAGCCCCTCTCACTTGAAATATCTACTATAACTATATCACTCATAATTCTACACAAATTACCACAAGCAGTTAATGTGGCACCAAAACCTGACTCTGCTCTGCAACCCACACACTCAAAGCAACACAAGTCATTGTAATAGCTCTGTAAATATGTGAACAACCCAATCTTGCACAATGGTGAATTCCGACCGCACCCAACCTCTTCTTATAGTGCTAAGTCGAGCACTCACCTGTGATGACCAAATCAAAACGATCCCTTTTAATCATTTCGACCAAATCATGCATTAATCACCTGAATCGACCGACGATCCGGCCAATCTAATAGTCAAATCTGCCATTAAGGCGCATCTCGTCCAAAAAGCGCCACCGACTAACTTCTTTAACTATTTTATTTATTACTGATCTGACTCTGTCACGGCCCTACAGCCGTCATGATATGATTCCCTAATCGTGACACTGACTCATCTACCTGCGCATCCACTCCCTACTGGTGCGACATCCTCCTAACTTTCATCCTATGCAAAAGCAAAGATTTTTTTTTTCATATTGCGCAGTCCCTCAAGGATCATGCAGTTGTGGGCTCATCCTTCAGGGCTTCAACCTACTATCATTTACCAGCTTAGGAAACATCGCACCATCTAACTATTGCAGTTGTACTACACCTCCTGAAGTAATGGAATTAATGAGATATGGAGCTGGCCACTGCATCTGTAACTTACCCAAATTTTTGTCTAACTTGTTGTCATACAACAGCATCAAGTCTCCTTGCTAAAAGTGTTTGTTCTTGATATGCTGATCATTCCAATCCTTCTGTCGGTCCTTCTCAATGCTCTGGTGAAACCCTGCGGTAAAGCGATCTTCCTCTAACTGTAGCAACTGCGCTAGGCGTTCTTCTAATTCTCCTTCAGCATCCATTTCTGTCGCCACTGCAATGCACAAACCCAGAACAATGTACTCCATTGGCATGACTTACTCCTTCCCATACACCAACTTGAATGGTGTTTGTCCTGTCAATCGTTTACAATTGGTGTGATACACCCACAAGAATGCAGGAATATTCAAATCCTAGTCATCGCGGTTGACATTGCACACCTTTATAAGCACATGTTCCAATACCTTGTTGGATGCCTCAACTGTCCCATTTTCTTATGGAATCTACGGGTACTCTTCTTATGTTGTATCTGAATCTCCTTAGTCAACGCACTAACAGTGCGATTGATGAAGTGATTCCCCTGATCACTCATCAATATCTTTGGACACCCAAACCTAGTAACAATTTTATGAAATAGGAACCTCGTTACTGTCGCAGTGATGCAATCTACAACTGGTGCAGCCTCTGCCCATCTTGTTATATAATCGGTTGCTATAATAATATACCACGCACTAGTTCTCTTTCTAGGTGGGTTGACTAGTCCCACAGAGTCCACTGCCCATTTTTCAAATGGTTTCCATGTCGCCTGAGGTGCTAATGGAATCTCATCCCTTCTTGACGGTTTTTTAGTCCTTTGGTAGATATCATAAGTCCATGCATAGTTTGTTGCATCACCATTAAGAGTCAGCCATCAAATCCCTGTGTAGAGCACCTTCCTGGAAGTAGTGTGACCTTTGTAGTGTCCACCTGCAACTCTTGCATGTGCCTCTACTAATATCTTCCCCTGTTCACGTGGTAGGACACACCGCCTTAAGATCTCATCTGGTCCTAACTTATAGAGTTGTCCAGTGATCAACTGGAAATCCACGGCTTTAATAACCAACTGCTTTTTCTAACTTGTAGTAAGCTCTTTTGGTACTATTCCTGTCTCCAAAAACTAAACTATTTTCTCATCACAGTCATCAACCATCTCAACTCTGAATAGTTGCGCATTTGGCAACCGATCTTCAATGTTTGTTAGTTATTCACCTGTGTCAATTTAGGATATGTGAATTGGTCCTGCATTCAAGTGACTTGGCTTCATAATTATCTCAAAATCAAACTCCTGAAAGAGAAGTAGCCAACAACATATCTTCCCCCCAACACAATCTTATTCACTAGGTATTTCAAAGAAGAGTGGTCTATGAACATCTTGAAATGACCTCCCAATAGGTAATGTCTAAAACTTCTGTAGTGCATATACCATTGCCAAACCTTCCCTCTTTATTGTAGTATAATTCTTCTCCGTAGACGACAGCTTTCGACTAGCGAAAGAAATTGGGTGATCAAGATCTCCTTCCCCTCGTTGTGCCAGCACCACTCCCATCGCAATTGACGATGCATCCACATGGACATGGAACTCCTTAGTCCAATTAGGAAAGACTATTATTGGTACGGAAGCCATCTTTGCCTTTAGCGTATCAAAAATTCCCTGACGCTCATGACTCCATACAAATAGAAAATCCTTCTTTAGTAACCTCTACTTAGGATTTGTGATCGTAGCATATCCTTGGATGAACTTGCAATAATATCCGATGTGTCCCAGTGTTGCTCTAATTTGCTTCACATTCGTAGGTGGTGGTAGGATCAAAATCACCACAATCTTTTCTTGGTGAACCAACAGTCCTTGCTTGCAAACAATATGTCCCAACAACATCCCAAAAGGTGCATAGAAAATGCACTTCTTTGAGTTTAGTGTGATCTGTTACTGTTGACATCGATCCAACATCAGTCATAGGGTTGCCAGACGGTCCTTGATCAATCCATAAATTGTCTAGTCATCTATATAAATCGTTAGAAACTTTTGAATAAAGTCCTTGAATGCAGTGACAACAATTCAAGAGAATATCAGAGGTGCATTATTCAGTCCAAATGACATCCTAGTGTATTAAAAACACCCTCATTCAGTAACAAAGGTTGTCTTGTGGCAATCTTCTTTCGTGATCTTAATTTGGTGATAGCCAGAAAAGCCATCTATAAATGAGTAGGTTTCTTGACCACCCACTCCTTTGAGTGCCTCAACCATCATTCAATTTTTTAAGTTCTACACAAATCCAAACCTCACCTGTCCTCTTGTCTTGCATGACCATAGGGATGATCCATTATGATTCCTCAACTTATTCTATTATCCCAGTATCTAACATTTTGTCGATCTCAACCTTAACCCTTTCCTTATATCGCAGATTCAAACGATACGACCACTACTTCATTGGTTTTGCATCTAGATTCAACAGGATCTTCATATCTCCCAAATATCCTAGTATTCCTTTCATCTCAAAAAATTTTGTAGGAAAAAAATCTTGGAATTCATGCAACAAATCCCTTATCTTTTCCATGGTTTACTCATCCCAGTAGTCCCTGACATTCGTGAACTTCAGTTGCTCCTCGTTCCCAATGTTGACCTTCCAAAGTTTTAACGGTTGATTCATCAGATATGTCGGTACGTCAGGTACTGCAACATCTTGGCTTCATTCTATCTCTAGAATATTGATGTTTTGTGGATCATCCTCATCATCCAGTCCTTCTATTACATTATAGCACTCCATCATTGATTGCATCAGACATGTCTCATGTGGATTCACTAGATATGCAACTGTAGCTACCTTCAAAATAGTTGGGTTGGTATCTGCAAAACTAAAGGTGTGATTGAAGCAAATAGTCAATGCTTCCCAAGTAGTGATCTCTTTGCACAACTCAGCTGATACATACCATAATTACGACATTTCATCCAATGTGTTGACAAAAGAATGTACTCACTCATCCTTTGGCTGCGATACCCATATGGTGTGACATGCAAGAAGATGAGCGCTGGGATCATTCCTCCCATCATATCTCTCAGTGTGGTACTTATTTACTTCACCAAAGAGAATGGTCATCAACTTGTGACACTGTGACCACCCATTGATCGACTTCTTACGTGTCACCCACTAGCGTGCTGGAGTAGCCTTCAATGCTTCATCCAATGCCTACAATCTCTGTGGTTATGATACCTTATCCTCAAATTCAATTAGAAACTCAGACAACTTAGGAAGTCCTTCATATACTGGCTATTAAACTATGTCTGTTGCGACTTGACACAACGATTGAGTGATTAAACCACATTTCCAAAGCAATACCTCATGCATCTGATTCTACCAATTTTCCAAAGCATCATCAGATTCCGTTGATGCAGAGCTAGAGCTATGCTAACCGATCTCCCTGTCAATAGTCGGATGGATGTAATCCTCTGAAATGTTATATGCATGAACCCATCCTCTTATAGATTCTTCCTTAACTGGTACAACATATCTTCATCCTTTAGTTAGATCCATCAGAGCTATAACTCTGATGTCGCGGTTTTCAAAAGTCATCACGCACTTCTTAAAATTAATCATCGCCAAGATTTCATTGGCCCATCCAATCCCCAACAATCTGGGATATGATCCTTCGCCATCAACAACTTCAATAACATCAAAATCAACATAAGTCTTCATCCCTTCAACTTCCACTGCAAGGTGCAGAACTCACCCAATTGGTGTTACTCTACCCTGGTTAGCCAATTGCAGCTGCATAGGGGACCAAACTCACTGCGGGCTCCCCATATTTTCCCATGTCTACTTTGTTAGAACATTGACGTCTAAACCTAGATCCAAGATGACTGAATCTACCTCGCAGTCCCCAATCTGAATATTCATTCGCATCTCTTTTCTCTTCTTTTTCTTGTGTAAAGAGTTCAATGTGGACTCATTTTGTCTCTTGGTCGATCAATGCAACAGATTATAAATCTCAGCGAGAGCATCAGGATCCTTTTCCAACAACAATAAACTTTCAAAGAAGTTCTACAAGGTACCATGCTGTCACGATGGCCTTGCAACCAAAATTGAATCAAAACCAGTTGGGATTTCATAAACATGCAACTTACCCGGATCTCTTCTTATTGCATCACATGCTTCAAAGAATGTCTCTCTTTGCGTCGAAATCAAACTGCACTTTCTTCTTTCCATCCAATCAAATTTGTGGAAATAGGCTATCTTCTCTTGTTGTTGCACCTCCGAGAGTAATGACAGTAACATCAACATCCTGCATCCTGGGTTCTGCTGAGATCATCACAATTATTGACCCTTAGTTATGGTTCAGCAGTGGATTTACTGGTTGATTAACATGATGATTTGTTGTCTGATTCTGCAACTGTAGAATGTTTCCTTCCTTCCACTTTGTAATCAACTGTGGACAGTTCTCAACAGTGTGGTAAAAAATGATACAATAAGTACACTGCAGTTACAATTGCGGGCAATCTCTCTGATAATATCCTATAACTCCACAATTATAACATTGCACCGGTTCGTGACCTCATCCTCCTCAACATCCTCCATAGAATCCTCCTTGCTATTGATACTGTGGTTGATTGAATTGCTGTTGCGAGGGATTCGGCTGCTGCTGGACATACTGCTGTAGTTGAGTATATTGTGGCTACTATGGAGCCATATACATCTGATTATACTGTGGTTGCGGTACAAACTGCATCTATGGTTGTGGCTGTGGTACAAAATACAGTTGAGGTGGTGGGTGTACCACCTGCGACTGCTGTTGCAGTTGCTGCACCATTCAAGTCTTCTCCCTTCACATAGTACATGTCCATTATTCTTTCCTGGAGTATATCATATGCGTGACAATCCTTATCTTCATGTCCAACACACCGACAAAATGTGCAGTATAAATTCATCGGCTTCATGACCATCTTCTACATATATCCACAATATTCATGTCGATACCCATAAACCTGGGAGATACAACACCATGGAATATCGTCATAACTTAATGGGTTTGGCACTCCCGACAACCGATAGTTTCACAAATCTAGGCATTGATCCTTATGATGCCCCTCTATACGACATCGAGTACACTAAAATTCCTCGCGGTGTTCTTTTCCCTTCTTGATATCTTGCAACTAGACTGTCAAATTCTCTTGTTGTGTTTGAATCTGGTTCATACCGACTGCATTCTCGCTAACAACTGAAGCTTCTAACTTCATCATAATATCTAGTGCCTTGCTCTATGTCACAATCTTTTGCTGCATCAACGGTAGTTTGATATGAGCTACTATTGTTGTGATGAACCATTCATTATCTTGAACTTCACTCATACCAAATATTACTCTTTCCATTAGTGTCTTGAATCGCTGATTGAAATCCGAGACAGTTTCATTTGGATATTGCTTAATCTCCTTCAGTTCTGTGATATATTGTGCCTCAGATTTCGGTTTTATGAATTCTTCAATCAATCATTTTATGATTTCAGCCAGAGTCTTTGCTGGGGTCCCTATAGGAACTTGTACAAAGATCATGAACCAATCTAGTGCATGACCTCAAATGGTCGTCGCTAATTGGCCCTTCTTGACATATTCATCTAGAGTTTGTTTGATAGTCCACACTGCTTCAGATAGGAACTAGTATTGGTCAGGATCCTTGGTCCCATTCCCATGAAATAGGGGTAACTTCACATCATCACCCGCCATCCTGGTCCTTCTTCCTACAGTCATTGATCCGCTACTGTTAGAGTGTTGTCAACACGTCATACAAGTCGGTGTCAAACTTGTGTTTCTTCCTAATTGTGGCACACTGCATGGAGGTGTGGGTTCATTGTTGCTCTAGGTTGCTATTTTCTTGGGCTCGGGCGTAGCCTAGTCGTCTCCTTCTTCGATGTAGGGTCACTTTGTCCCGTGTGGTCTTCCTTCACGGTCTCACGTTTCGGTCGAAGCAGGACACTCTCTTGTCCTCTTCCTCTTCTCCTGCTGAAACTCAGCTTCTTCTCTTGTAACACCACTTCCTTCCTCATCTTCCCTCATAGTATCATTGTAACTTCCATCCATTTACCCCGTATCATTCTATCCAACCCTCATTTGTGCGATACTCGCATCCTCTATACACCAGTGTTATACTTGACAGAATTTGTCTTCAATATTCCTTCTTCGCAAATGAGCATCTTAATAGATAATTTCAAAGACAACAGGAACCTACCTATTGGTTTGTTGAAGAAATACCTTTCTACGCCGATGTAATATTTAATTGTGTCGACCGCAAAATTAGCGATGTAGCCCTTCAAGATACTGTCAATCCAAAATTCAACATCCCTTGATGCTTTGTTATCTACCTCATGCAATTGCTGGATCAGTTCTAAAGTCCAGCTAGTTGGTTTGCCTCCTTGGAAATTTTTCTTCTAATAGTTCAATCGCGCCAAACACTCATACAAGATGATCAAAAACTCAGAGAAAAAATAATCGTGTAGATCAGAATATAAGTGCCTTTCCAACCACTTCTGCATCGTTAATCTAGGGTTATGATTCTCTTTCTCAGCAAATTCCCGTGCCTTATGACTGAACCAATCTTGGATTTTTGGTCTCGTCAGATTCCACAACATGTACTCCTTCTCCTTCGCACTAAGGTCCCAAAAACGGAACCATTTGTTGACACAGACTTGTTGATAGAGGTTTTCTCTATGTTAACACCCAAAACATAGCAATCTCCTTGAGCACTGGCCCAGATGGGCTTACCTCATCCAACAACACATGCAGAGCATATGAAGTCTCACTTGAGATGCTCGAGGGAGAACTGTCGGAAACAAGTTTCCATAGTATGAAGGAGGACTATGCATATACTGTCAACTCAACGCAATATTACTTAACAGTCTTAGATTATACATTCATCAATTCATATCATCATTTAGTGGCTCATATCAACAAACTTAGATCACAACTGATACATCGAAGCATAAATATATCTACTAAGACAAAATTATTTAGAATAGAGAAGCATCACATCATTCACAAATACGTATCGCATTTGCATTCACATCACAAAAAATAGGAAAATAGAAAGATAGAAAAAGCCTCAATGTTTATTTCCAATCTCCATCGTGTCATATTAACCTTCGCAGCAAACCATAGATTAGATTTTTTAATGGTTATACTAGATCTAAAAACGTTTAGCATAATAACATCAGAACCATAAGAAAAGGATCATTGAAAGAAAGACAAATGCAGCAACACAAGATAACACAAGAGAACACAAAGATTTTCCTCGGGGAAACCATAAGGGAGAAAACCCTGCCAAAATTCCTCAATATAGAATTCGACCAAGATAGTGTAAACCCTAGACAACTGCTTCTTACTCCTTTCTAGCGCACCGGTTCTTCTCTCTCTTGCAAAACTACTTGAGTGAGTGAGTACAAATGAAGGGGAGAACCTCCCTGTTTATATTCTTATGTTGACTTGACCTCTAACTTGGCAGGGACGACTTCACTAGCTATCTGGGTTGACTTGTCCAACTGGACATTGCAAATAACATTTATTATATTGACACTTAGGTACTAATGTCCTGACTTACAATAGGAGGTTTACATTGCATCCTTCAATGAATTGAACAAGACCAAACTCATCTCCAATAGGAGGAATACAATACAACTAGAATATCTTCCGAAGTTACATTATTTTAACACTCCCTCTTAACTAGGAAGGTATTCAACTGTAGTATCACTAGCTACTATTACAACTGTACAACTGAATGGTGAATCTCTATATGTCATAGGCAATTTTGGGACATCATCATGCATCTTTATCATCAATCTTAGCTGGATCATATTCTGGCATCTCAGTTGTAATTAATGAATCATCTTTTGTACATGCCGAATCATCTTCTATCAGTATATAAATACTAAATCATGTTCTAAATCATCTTCTGTAGTATCAGTATGTAGATACTGGATCATCTGGATCATCTTATGGATCATCTTCTGTAGCATCAGTATGTGAATACTAAATCATCTTCTATTACGTCAGTATATGAATACTGAATCATCTTCTGAATATTGAACCTTATTTTGTAACATCAGTAAGTGAGTACTGAATCATTTTTCTTCCACATTAGTAAGTGAGTACTGAATCATCTTTCTTCCACATCAGTATGTGAATATTCAATCATCTTCTGAACCTTCTTCTGTAACATCAGCAATGAATCTTATTCTTCCACATTAGTATGTGAATACTAAACCTTCTTCTTGAATGCTGAACCATCTTCTAAACCTTCTCTCGTAACATCAGTTTGTGAATACTAAATCTTATTCTGAATCATCTACTTTCCAGCATCAATGTGTAGACAATGAACCATCATCTGTAACATCAACATCTTCTGAATCATCTATTTGCCAACATCAATGTGTAAACACTGAATCATCATCTGAACCATCATCATCTGCATATTCAGTATGTGAATACTGAACTATCATCATCTGTATCTCCAGAATGTGAATACTGAAAGCACTATCATTTGCATAATAAGTATTATCATCTACATCTTTGGTATGGGAATACTGAAACATCGAGTCATCTGTATCTTCTGAATCACCATCATCTACATCTTCAGTATGTAAATACTGAAACATCATCTGTATCTTCAGTATGGGAATACTGAAACATCATCATTTGTATATTCAATATAGAAATACTGAATCACCATCATCTGCATCTTCAGTATGTAAATACTGAAACATCATATGTATCTTCAGTATGGGAATACTAAAACATCATCATTTGTATCTTCAGTATAGAAATACTGAAACATCATCACCTACATCAATAGTATATGAATAATGAAACAATCAACAATATCATTAACATGTTATTGCTAAAAACCAAATCATCTGTAGTACTAGATCATCATCTGCATTACTAGCATAGAGATGCCGTGACAAAATCATCACCATCAACATAAAAATGTTGAAACAATCTCATCATCATCAACACAAGGTGTTGGGACCAAAACCACATCAACCTCATCAACACAAGGTGTTGGGAACACAACCACATCAACCTCATCAACACAAGGTGTTGGGACCATAATTACATCATCAACATATTCATACAAATGTTGAAGCAACATCATCATTAATATCAGTATAGAAATACTGAAATATCTCATCAACATTAGTATAAAAATACCGAGCTTGCTACAACAGTAGAGGAATACTGAGAGTATCAATCATCTCATCAATAATCAGTATAAGCATACTAAACTTGCTACATCAATATAAGAATACTAAAATTATCAATCAATAAAAAAACATCAGTATGAGAATACTAAACTTGCTACGTCAGTATAGGAATATTGAAACTATATCAGCAATCATCTTGTCAATCATTAGTGTGATAATATTGATAACATCTCAACAATCATCTCAATAATAACCAATCATCAATGTAGAAACACTGGAACTATCTCAATCAAACATCTCAACAATCAACCAATCATCAGTGTGATAACACTAAAACAATCATCTCAACAATTAGTGTAACAACATTGAAACTATCAACTATCACTATAACAATACTGAAGCACACATCTCAGCAGTCATCAATATAACAATACTGGAGCAACCATCACAACAATCATCAATATAACAATACTGAAGCACACATCTCAGGAATCATTAGTATAGCAATACTGAATCAACCATCTCAACAATCAGCATATCAATTCTGAACCAATCATCTCAAAAACCATCAATATGTCAATACTGAACTACACATCTCAGCATATCATTGTTGAACCAATCATCTCAGCAGCCATCAGTATAACGATACTGAGCTAAACAGTCATCAGTATAACAATACTGAGCTAAATAGTTATCAATATAAAAATACTGAACTACACATCTCTACACTCAACATATCAATGTTGAATCAATCATTTTAATAGCCCTCAGTATAACAATACTGAGCTAAACAACCATCAATATAAAAATACTAAGCTAAAAAGTCATCAGTATAAAAATACTGAACTACACATCTCAACAATTAGCATATCAATTTTGAATCAATCATCTGAATAACCTTCCGTATAACAATACTGAGCTAAACAACCATTAGTATAAAAAATACTGAGCTAAATAGTCATCAGTATAGAAATATTGAACTACACATCTCAACAGTATAGAAATACTGTAATAACCATCCCACCTCTAACTATCTCAGAGCAGCATCATGGTGAGTTCTTTGGTAGATCTACCCATGCATTTTGTCTAACTTACTAACTCTTTCAAGCCAACAATCCTAGTTAGATAGATGGATCTTCCTGGGTACCAACAAGCCTTCTCCTAGCTTAGAAACCCACTTGGGTTAAATTGATCTAACCAGATATACTAATCCCCCTAGGATCAACAAGCCTTATCTGACTAACCCTTTTAGGCCAAACTATCCTAGCCAGACTTACTCTACTCTAGACTGAGCTAGTCACCACTGCATCCTTCTTCTATCTACGGTCACTCCCTCTTTCGAGAGAGGTCCTTTCGGACTACACAAAGCATGTCTCAAAAGAATTCAAACTTTGCATGAGCTAGAGGCTTAGTCAAATCATCTGCCACTTGTTCCTTTATAGGAATATATTTGAGCTTTACAGATCCTTTCTGCAACTTGTTCTTTAAACATTCTCTTTGTGTACATTTGGAACTGTATCATTTTTCTCTTGTACATCCACAACGGTATCGTACATTCACAACTTCCATCATTCTTCTTTTGTGCATCTATAACTGCATCATTGTTCTCTTGTACATTTGCAACGGTATCATACATTCACAACTTGCATCATTCTTCTTTTGTGGATGATTGCATCATACATTCACAACTTGCATCATTCTTCTTTTGTGGATGATTGCATACAATCCTTCCTACAAATCAAATACAATTGTATGATTAGAAACATTTCGTAACATGTGACATACATAAATATATATGTCATATAGTCATGCAAATATTTCTATTAATGCAACAAACATCTATATGTAGTAGCTTTCTATGTGTCTTCCATCTTTCCAAGACATTATTTCATAAGTAGCAATCAAATGTTGTGCAACAACATAACCCACTTACCCATCGCCTACATATTAGTAGTATACTACAAATATTCTAATATGCATAATACATGTCCGGAATCTAGAAACATATCTATGTACACATCTTGAACAAGTAGATATATAGGAAATGACAATTCAAATACTTAATTTTGTTTTTTTGGTAGACTCCATCTTGATCTTTGTCTTCTTGAATTGGTGGAGTCTCTTCCAAATGTGTTCAACTTCATCGTCTGATTCTGAGGACCTGTTCCTATATTTCTCATGATCAGAAATACTGAACAAGTCTTCTTACACCATAGATCACATAGAACTGTGCCTGTGTGTCCTACCAGTGCACCCCTTCTTATCCAATAACGGAATGGATAAGAGTATAAATTTAATCTTCATTGGTAGAATTCTTTTGGATTATATTCCTCATTACTTGAGGAATATTTACTTGGTTTCTTCTTAGCTGCAATATATTCATCCTTGGTTGCATTGAGAGAAACACTCTGCTTTATGCAATATGTTTGAGTACATAGTACTGCCACTTCAATCAAAGTCATCATACCTTTGTAGTTCCCTTTAGGTACCACACCATTTGCTCTGCATCTTTTACTTGGATATGTAAAATGTCTTCTGGATTTCATCATGCTTCTAAACTCAAGAATCATTTCAAGATTCTTGAACTTTGAGATCTACCATAGCCACTCCCTCTTAGGTGGAGCATCATACTCCCTTTTCATTTGCATTAGGACACTGGGGTGATAGGTAGTGTCTTGTGTTGTTAGTATTCTTTGTATCCATCTATGTCACTTGTCGAGGACACTAGATATCGAGATCCTTCATCTCAAACTTTGTTTCAAGTTTTGTCTTGTCCTTTATAGGATTGTATCTTCAACCTTGGAGTAAAGGTTGGGCTCTCCATCACTCTAGTTGATCCTCAAGCTTCTCATATGAATGCATGTGGTATACCATGGGTGCCTATTGAGCTTGTACAAATCCTTCTGTGCATAAGTGGTTCTCTATAAAGAGTCTCATATAGGCCCTGTTTGATTTTGTCTTCTACTTTGATTACACCAATTGTCTAGTGTAATATCCACTACTAAAGAGGTGTGTCTAGTTCCTAGATCAGTGACTTTCCATAATCAACTCTCTTTGTTGATAGAAACCATGAAACTTACTTCATATATTTTGATACTTCGATCGAAAGTATACTCGATCTTGTAGATCATCTTGGAAGACTTCATAAAAATTACCTTCATGTCTTGAGCTCATATCCAAACATCATTCTGTATGATCGACTGGTACTTCTAGAACATATCATCCTTTCATTCTTCCTTCTTGGGACATTCTTTCGCAAAGTGTCCTTTCACATCACAATTGAACTATTGAGTTGTGAGATGTCCTTCTATTATTCATTCTTGTTCTTTCTCTTTTTCAATCAATCATGCACTTCCTCATATGTGATCTTCCTACTA
This sequence comes from Pseudotsuga menziesii, assembly GCA_001517045.1. Lineage (NCBI taxonomy): Eukaryota > Viridiplantae > Streptophyta > Pinopsida > Pinales > Pinaceae > Pseudotsuga > Pseudotsuga menziesii. Next base: position 65,763 of record LPNX010661142.1, read on the forward strand.
GAACAACTCTCTTGACTAAATTTTGAAGACCATTATGCTTTTGCTTCTTTGACATTGTCGTCAACAGCTTTTAATTTCTCCTTGAGATGACATCTTCTTGTGAAGTAGTCATTGAGTCTTTTCTGACATTGCACCTTCACATTCTTGAGTTGAGTTCTCAATTTCATCTTTGTACATGTTGGTCATTTCATCGAACATATCCTTAGGAGTCTTCAAGGAAGATACATGTGAGATCCCATGGAGACAGAAATAATCATCTTTGTTTTGATTAGGTCTTTCTTTTGCTTTTCTTTGACTTCATCTCAGTCTGGATCTGCAACTCTTCCTTTGACATAGTTCTTCATGATTCTTAAAGTATGGTAAGCACTCGTATAATTCCATGCTTATAAGTTCTAGAATCTTTCATTCTTTCCCTCAAGCTTGGTACTATTTGTCATTATGATAAAAATGAGAACCTCAAATGGAAATAGAGAGGATGAAACTTACCAGTGAGAATGCTTCAACTTGATGCTTGCTTGAAGGATATTTTGAAAGACTACTTTTGGTGGACCTAGGGTTATATAGAGAAAACCTAAGTTTCAACTTAGGTATCTTTGAGATCTGATTGGATAGAAATATGTGCCTCCTCAAGGCAAGCTGAGCAGTATACTTATTTTCCCAAAAATGTGGATAGAACTACAAAATATATGATGCTCTAGTTTTCCTTGGAATCGGTGCTAGGTCAAAAAATGCAAGTTCATAGAATGATAAAATTCTTACATAGATATATGCACATTCCTAGGGATAATTTGATGATCCTCCTTCTTCAACTGGTTGGTGGAGGGAAGGGCCCAGAAAAGGAAGCCCTAGTTTTTTTGTGGTTTCTTTTGCAGAAATGACTAATGTTGTTTATGTGATATATCCCAAAGTACCACTCCTCTATGTCTAAAAATTTGCGTTGAGGTATCCTCTCCTATCCTGTTTCCACCATTGTAGGTTAGAGAATAATTGGTTTCACCAATTGGGACTTATGCAAACGTTCCCAAGGTGACTTATGTTAGGACTCTTTAGCATAGCGAACTTGTACAGACTTCCACATGTCACTCGTTCACCTTCAAGGTCTGAAATTATTACCAAAGAAACTAAAGTCCATTCCATTTGTGGAAAAACTTAAGAAATCCCATTGGGACCTTCCTAGCCCAAGATATAGCGATTCTCCCTAGGTCACCTGTTTAATGTTGAAAGATGGGAGAGTCTGGAACCTTGAGTTGGATGAATCATATCTCCTAAATTATAGTGAATCGAAGGATGAAACATTTACACAGGGTACATCAATAATTTATCTTCGGCCTGTAAAAGTTTTGTATTGTGAGGATTCTCCAATATCGAGATATGGAGAAAGCACCAAAATTACTAGTTTTGGTCTTTTAGGGTTTTCAAGATTCAAACCCTAATCTTCAATAGCTATAGTTGTAGCACTATTTCAGTTGCAAAAAGACTTATTTGAGGGTAGTTCTAATACCATGTTAGATTTTCTGGTTATACCATATCTAAAAACATTTAGCATAATAAAATCATAACCATAAGCAAAGGATCATTGAAAGAAAGACAAATGCTGCAACACAAGAGAACACAAGAGAACACAAATATTTTCCTCAGGGAAACCACAAGGGAGAAAACCCCACAAAAATTCATCAGTATAGAATTCAACCAAGACAGAGTAAAACCTAGACAACTACTTCTTACTCCTTTCTAGCATACTAGTTCTTCTCTCTCTTGCAAAACTGCTTGAGTGAGTGAGTACAAATGAAGGGGAGCGCCTCCCTATTTATATTCTTCTGTTGATTTGACCTCTAACTTGGTGGGGATGACTTCACTAGCTATCAAGGTTGACTTTTCCAAATGGACATTACAAATAGCATTTATTATATTTACACTTGGGTACTAATGACCTCACTTACAATAGGAGGTTTACATTGCATCCTTCAATGACTCGAACAAGACCAAACTCATCTCCATTAGAAGGAATACAATACAACTAGAATATCTTCTAAAGTTACATTATTTTAACATTTTCCTCAAAAATCATATCAAAATTTACAATCCTATATCTACTTATTGGCTTGTGCCTTTGCATTGGTGGTCCATTTAAGCCAACTTCCTAACTACTTGGACCAAAACCTACAAAATAATGACCACAATCCACATAATGTGGTCCAAATATACAAAATATGACTAAAATACATAAAATATAATTTAAGATGCCTTGCTCACAGTTTACCACCTTTCCCAACATCTTTGAGATTGCGCAGCATCCACGATGTTGTGCAACTAAATACTTTCAAAACCACCTTCCAACACTAACTATGCTGACAATTTAATAAATATTTGAAATAAAACTATGTATTCAACCAGACAATTTTTTTGACTAGGAAGATAAGAGTATTTTGCTGGTAAATTGATGAATAGGGAAGTGGGTAGAGGGATGAAACCAAGTAAACTTTCATTAAATAGAATTAATCTAATTCCCTAACACATTTATCTCGGATACCATTTAGGTTTCAGAGTCATCTATGCTGAAACTTAGTCCCATGCTTTTGGGTCATCCAAGTGTGAAAATAGGAATATCCCTTCGGATCCCTTCAACCATATGCTTGGGAAAATGCATATAGATGATATCAGACATGAATATAGCATTCAATAAGTTTTGAAATAGTTTGAAACAATTTTGGATAGGTTTGGTAAGTTTAGGAGAGAATTGGGAGAATTTGACAATTTTTGCATGGTGAGTCCCTGTGTAGTGGAGGATTCTAGAATAGTGTATGGAATCAAATAATTTTCTATATAAAATTTCTTTTGGACATAGGGTTCATTTATTGACATACAAAAACTTCCAGAATCGAATTTGGGTGAACATAACTCTCACAATGACAAAAACTGTGAGACTAGTTAATTTTAACTAGCTATCTAGCTAGGGTGTATATTAAAGCATGGAATCCATATCAGAATGAATTAAGTACAGAGAATGGAATTTATAATATCCTAATACTTATTTAATTAACATATTACATCACTCATACTCATTCCCATGGCCATTACTTATTTACTAAAGCAATAAACTGATCAAAAACCCTCATTTTAATGACAAATTAAGCTCATACATGGAAGACTTGATATATGAGCATATTGGAAAGAAATATTTACAATATTACAGATAGTTTAAATATATTTTTAATTTGTGATTCAAATTAAATAGAAATGTAGGACTAACTACTCTAAATGGAGCTCAAAACAGTGGGCAGGAGCCACAGATCTGTCATTGGGATGGATGGGAGCGTAAGCGAAGATTTATTTTCACTGGAGCTCAAATTCACTAAGGAGAATGGATGCAATATAAATATGAATATGATATCATGGGATGATCATCAAATTCTCCACGCCTGCAGTGAGAAATGAAAGGGAGGAAGAAGAATGAGGAAGGGAGGAATTGGGGCACATCTCCCAAAGGATGAGGCACATCTCTCAATAGAAGCAATACTTCACATAAACATCAATAAATCATTATATAAACTAGTAAATGGAGCTTGAATTCCATTTTTATAGATCCTTGGGTGACTTTTTTAGAAGGTATAAGTAGTAGGTGACCTGTGAGAGAAAGTCATTCCCATGGAATCCCTAACCCTAGCGAAGTTATGTGCCCTCTTTGAGAAATTGGTAGGTAGGGACCATGTGAAGATGTTTCCATGTACAAGTCATCCATACAACTTAGAAACTGTGCCCTCCTTAGGAAAATAGTTGTTTCTTGTTATCTCTAATAGATTTTTCATTTTCCCCTACTTTTGAGACTAAGTCTCCAAAAGGAAACTACATCCTCTATGTCATTTTTTTCTTGCTTTTCCATTGACAAATTTTTTGTCTTTCTTGCTTTTGTCTCCAAGTCTCCAAAAGGAAACTGTGCCCTCCTTGTCAAATGTTTCCTGCTTTTGTCTCTGACTTCTTTTCTGTAGCTTTTGGGCATTTCCCCTTTTCCTCCCTGACTACTTTCGTCATAAGGTTTTTTATTCTTCCTTCTTTGCAAGTTGGATTTCCAATTGCACCCTCTTGACATGGAAAGCTCAATTCCACATGTTATTTGCACAATAATTAATTAATAATAAAACTTAAACTAAGTATAAGCCTCATAAATAATATTTGGACAAAATTCCCTAGGTGAGGTAATTAATGCATATTTTTGACCCCCAAGGTGTTGGGAAAGGTCAACACTTTTATGTGCTAAAAATATGCGGACATGATAGTCCTCCCCTCCCAAATTTGCTTCTCCTCAAGAATAAGCACTCTAGAGTGCTGCAAATTGCTCCCTCATGTTTCTATTGCACCAGTCTAATCCTAGTCATTTCCCAAATGACCACCTATGACAACAAAATTTTCCACCCAATAGAAGTAACTGAGTAGAATGCCTGGATCCCACTACCTCCTCTCCTAGGATCCAAATTCTACTGCTCCTTTTGGAAATCTCCCATTTCCAAGGATGTCAGGGTCCTATGGTATCATATGCCTCCTTCCAATCATCAAGAACAACAACAACATTCCATCATCATAGAGGACTAAAATCATGATGTAATAATCATACCACTATATTGAAAGTTGAAAAATCTCAATGCAAAATTGGAAATCCGTGAGACTTCCCCACCCAACATAGAACTCTTTATGTGCCCGATGCACACTAGCCCTGAAGCTCACGGTTTTGTGTCTACCATGACATAGGTGTGAGTCCCATGTACAACCCTGATGAGTATAAGCATCATCCAACCAACAATTATTCCCAAAATTATCATCTAATTTTTTTGATGTGTCTGATGTATCTCCATTGATACAAGAAAAATATTTACCCTCCGGAGTACACATCTCCATCATGTGTCTATCCTCCCGATCAATGGAAAAACAGACTTGCATGTTGAATAATTAAACTATCATTGATGCACTTGTCAAACCACATGGATTTATCATCAATCCCTCCACTATAATATTGGGAGTATCATTCTTCTCCAGTGGCATCAACAGAAAAAATCCTTTCACCCAAATTTTATTCCCAGATGATCTATGTTCTTCTTTTGGATCTGATCCAAAATATCCCTTATCATCATTGACAGTAGCACCCTCCTCTGCATTGATTTTGGGTTCACTAATAGATAAACTAGGATCAAACTCATCTCCCTCACAATTGTCCTTCATCTTGTAGTCCTCATATGCAAGTGAATTATTTTCATCCTCACATGGATTATATGGTTGCAGGTATACATGGCTGCTTCAAAAATAAGAACTTTTATCATCCATGTTATTCATATTACCATATTTCCAAATTTATACTAAGGTGGCATGCTCCTCCACCAAATGTTCTAGTTCACCCCCAAGCAGTGTGGTCTTGTTTTCTTCTTCCTTTTATGGCTCAAAAGGTGACTGTAACTTTGATTTCCATTATTCTTTTGGATTTGATCCAAAATATGTCTCTTCATCCATACATGAGCCCACATCTCTATCAGTGATCTGTAGATCACCCACTAAGAATCTTGTAGTGCATCCAACTTCAACTTCTCCTCTTATGCAATCACCTTGTGGTGATTTGCACTTCCCTTCATGGATATTTGTATCTGCTTAATTTCTCTTATCCTTTAAGGAACTCAAGGCTTCTTCATCAAGATGGTCACTAGAAGTTCTATTTGGAAAAAATACAAACATCTTTTTACTACTTGGACAAGCAGATGGATTTGAGGAATCCTCCTTTTTTTCCTTCTCTTTTTGCTGCAGATGGAAACCTTATAGTATCCACTTCCTTGCACACTTCATCAACCATGTGTGCAATCCTCTTCATTTTTTTCCCAGAGTAGGGATATATGAATATATTTTGTATCTCAAGAGTGAGTACTATCGAAAAGACAAGACCTCCCTTATCTCTTCTTTCAAAACATAGTATTCCATGGAATACTGGAAGGGTTCCTTAGAGTTCCTTCCATTGAGAAATTAGCCATTGATGTTTGTAGATTTGTGTCAAATGGATTCATCATAATATGGGAGCCAAAAATCATCCATATCATTCCTACTGCATCTACCTAAGGTACTACATGAGGGATTTTCGTAGCCTTCATCCATAGACTGCTCAAGGTCTTATTCTTCTTCATACCTTCTGCAATATTCTTCATACTTCTCATCAAAATATTCCTCCGAGTATGAGATGGATGGAAATTTTTTTATTCTACTTGAGAGATTACTTTCCATAGGATGATCCAATAAAATTTCCCTGATACCATTGTAATATCCCTGAATCATATTTCATAGATACTAACTCCAAACAAAGACTTGGTACATAAAATTGTCAAACTAGGTGCTAGGAGATTACTAGTTTTGACTAGAAGCACTCACTAAAACTGAAAGGGATTCTTTGCAAAATGAACTCAGAGATATGATACCTTTTTAATGTTCCATGATCTAATGTATATATCTAAACACTAACTCTAACGATAATTTAATAAATATTTGAAATAAATTTGTGTATTCAACTAGACAATTTTTTTTACTAGGAAGATAAGAGTATTTTGATGGTAAATTGATGAATAGGGGAGCAAGAAGAGGGAAGAAACCAAGAAAAAATTAAGGACATAGAATCATGTTACCTAACACATTTATATTAGAGACCATATAGGTTTCAAAGTCATCCATGCTGAAACTTACTCCCACACTTCTAGGTCATCCAACCATGAAAATGGGAAGATTCCTTCAGATCCCATCAACCAGAGGATTGGGGAAATGAAAAGAGATGATATAAGACATTAATATAACATTAAATAAGTTTTGAAATATTTCAGAACAATTTTGGATAGGTTTTCTAAGTTTAGGAGAGAATTGGGAGAATTTGACAATTTTGGCTTAGTGAGGCCCTACGCAGTGGAGGCTGCTCAAACAATGTACAGAATAAAATAATTTTACTTATGAAGTTTCTTTTGGATAGAGGGGTCACTTATTGACACACAACAACTTCCAGAATCTAATTTGGGTGAACTATTAGAATACAGGACCGTAGAGCAATAATAGATATACAGTTAAATCAATAAACAAGACGCAAAACACATTAAAACATTACAGAGAGACACAGATATAATATGGTTCACCCAAATTATGGGCTACATCCACAAAGAAATTGTCAGTACTTTTATGACAGTCCATAAAGATGAAGGGATACACCTTGTAGCAAAACCGTTGCACTTCCTCTTTACGCTCTCACAGTCTCTCTTCCAATACAATACAATACCATACTTAGTCGTTTTACAATGATTTATTTTATAGGGGAAATACAATGGGAAAATTCTAGGGTTAACCCAATACCATGGGTCCACAAAACTACTGTCCAACAGACATCCCAATTTTTTTTTATTGGGAGCTCTGCCCCTGAACTCCCGTTTCTCGGGGGCGCTACCGCCAAACCCCCGTACCCTGGGGGCATTTCCCTCGAGCCCCCTTTTTTTGGGCGCTTCCTTAAACCCCAAGGTAGGGGGAATGAGTGTATAGTACACCTAGGTTACAAACACAACTAAATAATATCTCTAGATTTGGAAGAGTAGGCTCTACAACCAACAATCTCCCACTTGGAGACTGATCACAACAACTCCACCGCTACTACAATTTCTAGATTATGCTCTAGACCTTGGACTTGGAAAATTTATTATTTCCACCTTCATGCTTGAAGGCCAACAGAAACTGAGCAGGAACTCAGTTTCTCATTGGTTACTCCCTTTGTCAACATGTCTGCAAGATTATGGCTAGTATGTATCTTTTCTAGTTTTAACAGTTCTTCATCTAGAATAGATCTTATGAAGTGGTACTTGAGTTGTATATGTTTAGTCCTCAAATGAAAGGCCGAGTTCTTTGCAAGATGAATGGAACTCTGGCTGTCACTGTATAGCATAATATTCTCCTACTTCTTACCCAATTCTTGCATGAACCTCTACAACCAAATCATCTCCTTAATAGCCTCTGTAGCAGCAACATACTCTGCTTCCATTGTTGAAAGTGCAACAACCTATTGCAGCTTTGAAATCCAACTTACTGTTGTTCCTCCAATAGTAAACACATACCCTATGGTGCTCCTCCTGTTGTCTTTATCACCAGCCATATCTGCATCAAAATATCCCTGTAGAACAATGTCTGAACCTCCAAAACATAATGCATGTGAAGTGGTACCTCTCAAATACCTGAGAATCCACTGTACTGCTTTCCAATGCTCTTTACCTGGATTATTCATATACCTACTCACAACTCCCACTGCATGTGCAATATCTGGTCTTGTGCACACCATGGCATACATCAAGCTTCCAACCACTGATGAATAGGGAATCTGGGACATGTAATCTATCTCTTCTTGTGTCTCTAGACACATATCCTTGCTTAGTTTGAAATGGATGACCAAAGGTGTACTGACTGGTTTTACATTTTGCATTCTAAACCTCTACAACACCTTTTCTATGTACTCACCTTGAGACAATTTCAATTTGTGATTTTTCCTGTCTCTTGTTATTCTCATATCAAGGATTTGCTTTGTAGCACCCAAATATTTCATCGCAAATGATTTAGCTAGTTTTATTTTGAGCACATTTATATCCTACATGTTAGACCCTACAACAAGCATGTAATCCACATAGAATAACAAGATAATATATCTTCCATTATCTAGCCTCTTGAAATAAACACAGTGGTCAGAATGACATCTATCATAACCTTGTTCTGTCATAAACTTATCAAATTTTAAATACCACTACCTTGGAGCTTGCTTCAGGACATACAAGCTCTTCTTCAACCTGCAAACCAAATTCTCCTTCCCTTTAACTTCATACCCTTGTGGCTGTTGCATATAAATCTCTTCCTCCAAATCCCCATGGAGAAATGCTGTTTTTACATCTAACTATTCAAGATGCAAATCTTCTACCATCACTATACTTAAAATAGTTATAATTGAAATAATTTTAACAATAGGAGAAAATATTTCATCAAAGTCTATACCTTTCTTTTGTGCAAACCCCTTTACAAAAAGTCTATCCTTGTACCGCTTCTTGCCTCCATCTTCTTCCTTCAACCTGTAAACCCATTTATTCTGCAATGCCCTTTTTTCTATAGGCAACTTAACTAGATCCCAATTTTGGTTTCTTACCAATGAGTCCATCGCCTCATCCATGCCTTGCTCCCACTTCTTTCTAGTTTCAACCTGCGTTGCTTCTTCATAACATTCTGGTTCACTAGAATCAGCCATCAATAAATAATACAGTGAAGGAGAGAATCATTCAGGTGGTCTACTTAACCTGGTAGACTTTCTTACAGTTGTAGGAGTTTCAGGTACCTGCTGCTGCTCTTGATTTTCTGGTGCCTTTGGAACTTCATTTTCTTTGATTTCATCAAGCACTGTGTACTTTGGGTTTTGTTTTTCTTCTTTCTTTCCCTGCAACTCATCTTTGTACATGACCTTTTCATTGAATACTACATATCTACTCCTAATGATTTTATGATTTTTAAGATCCCATAAGCGATAACCAAAATCATCAACCCTGTATCCAATAAAGGTACATTTCTTGGATTTAGCCTCAAGATTTGTTCTATCATCTTTATCAATATGAACAAATGCTTCACAACCAAAAGTTCTCAGAAATGAGTGTTTTACCTGTTTACCTGTCGATGCCTCCTATGGAATGCCACCATCCAAAGTGCTTGAAGGCCCTCTATTTATTAAATAAACAACCATGTTTACAGCATCAGCCCAAAACTGCAAGGGAAACCCTGTATGCAATCTCATGCACATTGCACACTCCATGATCGTTCTATTCATCCTTTCTGACACACCATTTTCTTGTGGTGTTCCAAGGACTCTCTTCTCTCTGCGAATCCCATTGTGTGAAAAGTAACTGTCAAACTCCTTGCTGTAGTACTCACCTCCATTATCAGATCTGAGACATTTCAAGATTTTTCCTGTCTCATTCTTAGCCAAAGCTTTCCACTTCTTAAAAGTATCAAACACATCATATTTTTGTCTAATGCAATAAACCCAAGTTTTTCTAGTTGCATTATCAATAAAAGTAACATAATAACGAGAGCCACCAAAATATTGTACCTGAGCTAGTCCCCATACATTTGTATGGACAGGCTCTAACTTTTCACTCTTCTTTTGTTTCCTAAACCCAAGAAATGTAACTCTCTTATGTTTTCCATAAACACAGTTCTCACAGAATTCCAAACTTACCTGCTTCATATCTGGAAGCAGTTTCCTTGAGTGGAGAATTTGCATCCCCTTTTTACTCATGTGGCCAAGCCTATGATTCCATGGCACCACACCTATTTTTGTGGAAGCTACAGAGATAGAATAATCAGTATTATGAGGACATAAATATAGCGTACCTACCCTATCTCCTTTTTCTAATATCAGTGATCCTTTAGTGATCTTCCACCATGTTTCTCCAAATGTAGACAAACAGCCTCTATCTCCCAATTGCTCTGTTGAGATCATATTTCTTTTCATAGCAGGAATGTGCCTTACATCCTTTAGCAGCCAGTCATTTCCATTATTTAACTTAATCTGTACCTTACCCTTTCCAACAATTTTACATGGTTTATCATCCCCCAATAGCACATGCCTAAAATCACCTTGAACATAATCATGAAAGCATTTCCTATGGAGTGTAGCATGACATGAAGCCCCTGAATCTACTACCAAGTAATCACTAGTATTATCTAATGCAAGAATCAAATCATCTTGTAACAAATTACCTGCTACATTAGCTTCCTAGGTAGTCTCTTGCTTCCTTTCACCTTTCTTCTTTGGTGCTCAACAGTATTTCTTCAGATGTCCTTTCTTACCATAGTTCCAACACCCTATTTTTCTGAATCTAGACTTGGATCTACCCTTTTTAGACTTGCCACGATTTCCTAGGCTCCTTCCTCTCTCATTTTTTCTCCCTCTCCTCTCCATGGTCAACGCATTACCTGATGTATCACCTGTGCTTTTTCTTCACATTTCCTCACTAAGAATAACACCAACAACATCATCAAACTTAAGAGTGTTTGAACTAGGGACAAAGTTACTTATAGCCATGACCAAGCTATTCCTCCTTTCTGGCAATGAGCACAAGATTAGAAGAGCCCTAACCTCATTATCAAAGTTCACTTTTACATAACTCAACTGACTGGTAAGTGTATTAAACTCATTTAAATGGTCAGCAACAGATCCACCTTCTGACATATACATATTAAATAAACGCTTCATTAAAAATACCTTGTTAGAAGCCGAGGGTTTTTCATAGAGTTTACTCAATGCACTCATCACACCCTCTGTTGTTTTTTATTTTAAAATATTGAAGGGCACCAATGAAGCCAAGAACAACCATATTGTTCCCAGTTCCTTTTTGTCAAGAACCTCCCATTCTTCATCCTTCATAGCCGCCGACTATTTTTCTTTTCTGCCCAACGACAGGTACAGATCCTTCTGGTACAGATAGTCCTCCATTTGCATCTTCCATAACTGATAATTTTGGCCATTAAATTTCTCAACCCTAAACTTTCCTTCTTCTGCCATTGCTCCCACTTGAACCAAGAACCCTTCTTTCCTATGAGTTTACCAACCAAATAGACCTTTTGGCTCTGATACCAATTGTTAGAATATAGGACCGCAGAGCAATAACAGATATATATTTAAATTAATAAACAATATGCAAAACACATTAAAACATTACAGAGAGACATAGATATAATGTGGTTCACCCAAACAATGGGCTACGTCCACAAAGAAATTGCTAGTCATTTTATTACAATCCAAAAAGATGAAGGGATACACCCTACAACAAAACTGTTGCACTTCCTCTTCATGCTCTCACAGTCTCTCTTCCAATACAATACAATACCATGCTTAGTCGTTTTACAATGCTTTCTTTTATAGGGGAAATACACTGGGAAAATTCTAGGGTTAGCCCAATACCATGGGTCTGCAAAACTATTGGCCAACACACATCCAAATTTTTTTTTCTCGGTGGCTTCGCTAAGGCAGGGGGAATGAGTGTACAATACACTTGGGTTACAAACATGACTCAATAATATCTCTGGATCTAGAAGATTAGGCTCCACAACCAACATGAACTAAACTCTCACAATGATAGAAATTGTGAGACTAATCAATTTTAACTAGCTATCTAGCTAGGGGGTACAATAATGCATGAAATCTGTATCATAATGACTTCAATATAGAGAATGGAATTTATCATAGCCTAATAAAAATTTAATTAACATATTACATCACTCATACTCATGACCATTTACATTACTCATTTACTAAAGCAATCAACTGATAAAAAACCCTCATTTTAACGACAAATTAAGATCATACATGGAAGAGTTGATATGTGAGCGTATTGGATAGAAACATTTAAAATATTAAATAGATTTTAAATATATGTTTAATTTATGATTCACATGAAAGATAAATGGAGGACTAACAACTCCAAATGGAGCTCAAAACAATGGGAAAATCTGTCATCGAGACATTAGGGGAAATTTGAGGTCTAAAATGGGCCTCCTAAGGAAAATGATAAAATAATAGTTATTAATTTTGGAGGAAGAATGAAAAAAGCTACCTTTTTGTTCATATTTTTGACATATCTTCCTATGTTTTTACTTGAATTTCGAGTGGGTGAGCTCGTTGGATGCGGAATTTAATTCCACATCCAATGAGTACCCACACTGCATACTTTTGACGTACGCCGATACCCCAAAAACAAGAAATGCTTGAAAAAAACGTGATGATGACATCATCACATTTTTTCAAGTATTTATTATTTTTGGGGTAGCGGGGTCCATAAAAAGTATGCAGTGTGAGTAATTAGTGGATGCGAAATTAAATTCCGCATCCAACGAGCTCTCCCACTTGAAAATTGAGTAAAAAAATAGGGAGATATGTCGAAATTAGGAACAAAAAAAGTAGTTTTCTTTTATGACAAAAATATCAATTCAACCATTATGGTTGAATCATTTTATTGAAATTCAATTGGTTCTTGAATTCCAACACACAAAATTTACTGTTGGCACATTTTTTTATAAGGCCCATTTTAGACCCCAAATTTCCTCTAATGTGGATGGGAGCGTAAGTGAAGGTTTCACTTCAATGGAGCTCTACATCACTGAGGATAATGGATTCAAAATACATTTGAATCTGATCTCATGGGATGATCATAAGCTTCTCCACATGTGCAATGAGAAATTAAAGGGAGGAAGAAGAATGGGTAGGGAAGGAATTGGGGCACATCTCCCAAAGGATGAGAAACATCTCTCAGTAGAAGCAATGCTTCACATAAACATCAATCAATCATTAGATAGACTAGTAAATGGAGATTTAATTCCATTTTTATAGATTCCTGGGTGACTTGTTTAGCAGGTATAGGTAATAGGTGACCTGTGAGGGCAGGTCATTCCCATGGAATCCCTAACCCTAGCCAAGTCATATGACCTCCTTAAAAAATTGGAAGGTAGGGGACATGTGAGATGTTTCCATGTAACTCATCCATATAAATTAGCAACTACACCCTCCTTAGGCCAATAGTTGTTTATTTTATCAATGAAAACTTTTCTTCTTTTCCCTGCTTTTGAGACTGAGGATCCAAAAGGCCCTCCTTGTCAATTGTTTCTTGATTTTCCCTATGACAAATTTTTTGTCTTTCCCACTTTTGTCTCTAAGTATCCAAAATGAAACTACACACTCCTTGTCAAATGTTTCCTTCTTTTGTCTCTGACTACTTTTCTGTGGCTTTTGGGCACTTTCCCTTTTCCTCCATGAATGATTTTTTCATAAGGTTTCCAATTCTTCCTTCTTGGAAAGTTGGCTTGCCAAGTGCACACTACTGGAAGGGAAAGCTCAATTCCATATTTTATTTGCACAATAATTAATTAATGCACAATAATTAATTAATAATCAAAATTAAACTAAGTATAAGCCTCATAAATAATATTTGGACAAAATTCCCTAGGTGAGGTAATCAATGCATCTTTTTTACCCCCAAGGTGTTGGGTAAGGTCAACACTTTTATGTCAAAAAAAATGGGGACATGACAATCGATGTTCCTTGTGATGAAACATGTTGCGTGTTAGATTTTTAACATTAAGCTAGCATTATATTAGGATCTTTAACTGAGAGAATAATAAGCACAAAGATCAAACACAAGAGACAATGAACATAGTGTTTTTCCTCAGGGAAACCATAAATGGAGAAAACCTTGCAACTTCCTTAGAGATAGAATCAGCAGCAAAAGTAAAACCCAAAATAGTAAGATGATCTCCCAACAACAGTAGCCTCTTTCTTTCTAGCCGCAACAACTTCTTCTCCCTCAGCTATGCGCTACAACTGAGTGTGAGTGAGTGTGTGTTAAATAGAGAGACTCACTCTCTATTTATACTAATTCTCAACTTGACAATGACTCACTAGGGCCAACTTCACTAGGTGAGTCTAACAACCCTAGGGCCCTGAAACCACGGGGACTTTAACCCTTGAACAATAGGAGCGTTACCCACATTGGCTTGACATGACTTGTTTACATTATAGAAACTCCTGATCCGAACATCAGGGCATGACATGACTCAATTACATTACAAACACTTCCCGGAATAAACATCAGGGTATAATACATAAGAAATACAAGTGAATACATTCCAAAGTTACAATTACATCAACACTCCCTCTTAACTAGGAAGGTATTCTCTCGACACAATTTATCAGCACAAGTCTTCTTCTCTGTATCATCTGGATCATCATCGAGTCCTCGTCATCTTCAATTCATCTTCATTTGGATCTGGATCATCACTCAATCTGGATCATCTCTGGTTCTGGAACATCTCTACTGAATCATCATTAGGGGTGCTATCTCTTGATTCTTCTCATCACAGGAATTTCTACAGAGCTAGCCTTTTTTCATGCTGGTTGTAGGCCTAGCCTCCATGTAGGTCTTCTTCCAGCACTTATATCTGATGCTAAGTGAAAATGGCCCACTCAACACTTATATCTAATCATGTAGGAACCAATCTTATAATCATATCAGAAAGGCATGCCCAACACTCACATCTGACCATGTGGGAACACATCCCACAACCCTGTCAGAAAGGCCCAACACTCACATTTGAAAACCAATGTTAGAAAGGCTCATCACTTACATTCGACCATGTGAGAAACAAATACTCCATGCCAAAAGGCTCTACACTTACATCTGAAAACCAATTTTAGAAAGGCTCAGCACTCATATTTGACAACCAATGTCAGAAAGGCTCAGCACTTATATTCGACCATGTGAGGAACCAATCCTCCATGCCGAAAGGGCTCTGAACTTACATTTGATAGCCAATGTCAGAAAGGCTCTACACTCACATCTAATCATGTAGGAACCAATCCTACAGTCACATCAGAATGGCCCTCAGTCCCAAACTGAGATTTCCTGGTAACTGAACAAGTGCCTCCATTCCAAGAATGGAATTCAACTCTTGTATCTGATCATGTAGGAACCAATCCTATAGTCACATCAGAATGGCTCAACACTCACATCTGACATGGAAGGAACCAATCCTCTCACCATTACAGAATGGCTCAGCCCTTACATCTAACCATGGAAGGAACCAATCCTCTCACCATGTCAGAATGGCTCATGAACTCATCACTTCCCTTTGGAGGGACCCTTGATCTGGAGAACACCAAGCTTCTCCCTGAAGTACTCAAACTTCACTCTAGCTAATGGCTTTATCAACACATCAACTATCTGTTCATCCATTGCAACATACTGGAGATTCACTACTCCTCTCTGCACCATATCCCTGATATAGTGATACTTGAACTTCATATGCTTCAATTTGTCATGGAACACCAGGTTCTCTGACAACTTCACACAACTCTGGTTGTTGCAATATATACAAGTGGCATCCAACTGGAGATCAAATAAGTCAAATAGTAGCTTCCTCAGCCATACTACCTCACAACTAGCTGAACTAGCTGCGACACACTCTGCTTCAGCCGTGCTCAGTGCCACATAAGATTTCTTCCTGCTAAACCAAGAG
Organism: Pseudotsuga menziesii; assembly: GCA_001517045.1. Classification (NCBI taxonomy): domain Eukaryota; kingdom Viridiplantae; phylum Streptophyta; class Pinopsida; order Pinales; family Pinaceae; genus Pseudotsuga; species Pseudotsuga menziesii. Next base: position 81,852 of record LPNX010661142.1, read on the forward strand.
ATCACACTTGATCCCATACTGAAGCAACACCCTGAAGTGCTCTTCCTATCGATGGCACTGCCTGCCCAATCTGAATCAACATAACCCTCCAGGTTAATCTTTTGATTTGCATCATACTTGAGCCCATAATCAACTGTACCCCTCAAGTATCTCAGAATATGCTTTGCAGTAATCAAGTGAACATGTCTTGGATATGTCAGGAACTGGCTCAAGGTGTTCATAGCAAATAAAATATCTGGTCTCGTATTTGTTAAGTACATCAAGGAACCAATCATCTGACACTACATCATAGCATCAATTGCTTCTGATGAAACATCACTCAATAGCTTCATGTTCGATGCCATAAGTGTGTTCATGGCCTTGTAGTCCATCATCCCGAACCTCTTCAAGATCTCTACTGCATACTTCACTTTTCTGAGGGAGATTCCATCTGCATTTTTCCACACATCCATGCCTAGAAAATAGTGCATCATACCCAAGTCCTTCATTTCAAACTCAGCAGCAAACAACCTCTTCATATCAACAATCAACCCATCCATACCTGTTACAAATAGATTATATACATATAGTAGTAGCATCACTGGGTTTCCATATTCAACATTGTAGTAAAGGTTGGAATCTTCTTTACTTTTGGTAAATCCCAAACTGGATAGAAAGCCATCAATTCTATCATACCATGTTTTGGGTGCCTGTTTCAAACCATACATGGATTTATTCAATCTACACACATGATACTCCCTGTCATGTGTCTCAAAACTGAGTGGCTGCTCCACATACACTTCCTCTTCCACTACACCATTCAAGAAAGCAGTCTTGACATCCATTTGGTGTATCTTCCATTTCATCATTGCAGCAAGAGCAAGTACTGATCTGATGGAAGTGTATCTGGCTATAGGTGCAAAGGTTTCTTCATAATATATTCCTCCTTTTTGTGAGAAGCCACGAGCCATGAATATTGCTTTATATTTCTCTATGCTACCATCTGCAACATGCTTGATCTTGTAGATCCATTTGGAAGTTACAATAGACTTCCCTTCTAGTCTTGGGACAACATCCCAAACATCATTCTTCATGATCGATTGATACTCTTCGATCATGGCATCCTTCCATTCTTTCCATTCTGTCGCTTCTTCGTAGTTGGAAGGTTCTTTAATGATAAAGTCACACAATAAAGCTACATACCTAGAGTAGAACCTGGTCCTCATTCTTTCTTTGTGATTCTCTTCTAGGGCCCCATATCTTTCCACACCTTGGATAGCTTCTCGTACCTAAGAAAGTTTCCTCTTGTGAGGATTTTTCTCATGAGGTGGATCTACAGGTTCTTGAGGTTCTTCAAATTCTCGATCTTCTTCTTGAGTTTCTTCGGTCATGGTTGTGTCATGAATTCTGGGTGTTTCTGATTCTTCAGGATATTCAGCAGGTCTCTTTCTAGATTTGTTGTAAGCTGAGTCTTCATCAAATGTTACATCCCTACTAATGTTGATATTCTTGAATCTTGGGAAGTATATTCTATAATCCTTGGAGCTTTCAGAGTATCCCACGAAATACACCCTTTCTTGAAGGTTCTAACTTTGTCCTCTTTTATTTTGGAATGTGTATGTACATTGGACAGTTGAATATTCTGAGATGGCTGATTTCTGGTTTCTTGCTGGAAAAGACTTCTTCAGGTGTCTTGTTCTCAAGTACTCTATGTGGAGTATGTTTCTGTACATACACCGCTGTTCTCACAGCTTCTGCCCATAGATGCATGGGAAGATCTTGATCATGAAGCATTTCTCTTGTAGCTTCCATGATAGTTTTATTCTTCGTTTCTGCAACCCAATTCTATTTTGGATTATATGGAGTGGATAACTCCCTCTGAATCCTTGAATATTTGCATAACTCTTCGAATTCATTTGATGTGAATTCTCCACCATTATCTGATAGAAAGGTATTGATCTTCTTTTCTATGTGGTTCTTGATCAAGACTTTGAATTCCTTGAACTTGCTGAAAAATTCATCTTTGTTCTTCATAAAGTATATCCATGTCTTCCTAGAATAATCATCAATAAAAGAAACATATTATACATACTCACTTAAAGAACTGGATGACATTGGACTGCATACATCGGAGTGAATGATTTCCAAGATTCCTTTTGCTTTGCTTTCGCTACTTGGAAATGTCTCTTTGTGTTCTTTCCTTTCATACATTCTTTGCAGACTCCTTCATGTTTTCCTTGAATTTCTAGAAGACCTTCAATTGCTTTGCTTGCAAGTGGTAGTGCTCTATAGTGCACATGTGCAAGCCTTCTATGCCAAAGTTCATTTGGCTCTACTGTGTCATGGACCAACGCTTGTTCTGGATGGCCCTTCAATTTGTATAATCCTCCTTCTTATTCTCCAATTACTATAGCATCATCAATAGTATTTTCTCTTGGCCACATGAGGAATTGGCCATCTAAAAATGCAACCCTCATGCCTTTTGAATCCAGTGCCGATATGGAGAGAAGATTCTTCTTTAGTCCTGGTACAAACAAGACATCCTTCATTTTCATAGACTTTCTAGAGTCTAGCTTGTAGGAGGATTCACCACTACCTTTTATGGGATATTGATAGTCATCCCCAAGTTTGACCTTATGGGGTGAATTATGTTCAGATAGTTTCTCAAAATATTCCTTGAATCCTATCATGTGTTTGGAAGCCCCACTTCCAATAAGCCAATCTTTGCTTCCATGAGTGACAGTTCCCATGAGAGCAGAGATCATAACATATTCTTCATCACTTGAAGAGTCTTCACTTTCTTGTTTTACTTTCTTCCTGGGAGGATCAACATCCTCAGCAGTGTGAGAATGATGTCTTCTTTTGGAGTTCTTCTTCTTCTTGGATCCACTCTTATTCATGGGACAACTTGTAGCAAAGTGTCCTCTTTTATCACATGTATAACATCTGCGTTTGGATGGATCTCTTCTTACAAAATTATTTTTTCTGACGAGAATGCTTACCTTGGTGATGATGATTTTCCCTTTTGCCTTTCTTGGAGTGTACTATGATAGGTTGATATTCACTTCCCATATTTTCTTCTCAAGATGATATTCGAGCTTCTTCTTGTGAACATTCTTCCCACAGTCTACTAAACTTGATTATCTTCTTCCTAGCACAGATTCCTTGGATGAAAGAATCCCATGGCCTAGGGAGACCATTCAAGGTTGTCATTATAATTTCTACATTTTCCACTTCTTCATCTACTGCTTCAAGTTGTTCTTTGATCTGGGATACCCTTGTGAAGTATGAATGGATGGTCTCGTCATTATGGATCTTTACATTCTTCAACTAGTTCCTTAGAGTCATCTTTCGGTTTATGTTCTTCCCTTCAAACAGTTTGGTTAGGGCATCAAACATAGCTTTAGGTGTCTTGAGGGAGAACACCTCTGGTATGAGGTGATCCTTGATTGAATAAGAAAAAATCCTCTTTTCCATAACCAAGTTCTTCTTATGTAAGGCCTTAGCCTCATCTTTCTCTTTCTCTAGAACCTCCTCATTAATGTAGGAGTCCAACTCATTTTCTTCCAGGACCAGGGAGATTTTATACTTCCAGGCTCGAAAGTTATCAAATCCCTCAAGCTTTTGATCAAGCTTGGTATGATGAGACATATTAACTGAGAACCTCAAATGGAAATACAAAAGATTTAGATCTTACCAAGTCAAGATGTCGGATCTGGATTTGGAGCTAAATTTCTGCAGTGCTGGTTTAGGAGCAGATTAGGGTTTGAATTTTCTAGAGTTTTTTCCAACGAAATGCTTTGATCTTGATCTATAAACTTCTATTTTGAGGAGGGGATCAATCCAGGCCTAGGCTCACTCAAAAATTCCACTTCTGTGGAAATCCCTAATTTCTGGCAGTAGTTTTGGGTCCAAAACTGAAAAAGCTTAGAATCAGATTCTGCTTAAACAAAAAGATGAGCCCTAGGGAGGAGAGTACGCCCAAACTTATTTTGCTGAAAATTTGTGGAGAGATATCCAAAAATTAGGAAGGCCTAGTTCCCACAGTTGCACAGTGTCTTCTTCTCAGGTTAGCTCTGATACCATGTTAGATTTTTAACATTAAGCTAGCATTATATTAGGATCTTTAAATGAGAGAATAAAAAGCACAACAATCAAACAAAAGAGACAATAAACACAGTGTTTTTCCTCGAGGAAACCATCAATGGAGAAAACCCTACAACTTCCTCAGAGATAGAATCAACACCAAAAGTAAAAACCTAAATAGTAAGATGATCTCTTGATAGCAATAGCCTCTTTCTTTATAGCCCCAACAACTTCTTCTCCTTTAGCTATGTGCTACAGCTGAGTGTGAGTGAGTGTGTGTTAAATAGAGAGTCTCACTCTCTATTTATACTAATTCCCGACTTGACAATGACTCACTAGGGCTGGCTTCACTAGGTGAGTCTAACAACCCTAGGGCCCCGAAACTGTGGGGACTTTAACCCTTGAACAATAGGAGGGTTACCCACATTGACTTGACATGACTTGTTTACATTATAGAAACTCCTGATCAGAACATTGGGGCATGACATGACTCAATTACATTACAAACACTTCCTAGAATAAACATCGGGGTATAATACATAAGAAATACAATTGAATACATTCCGAAGTTACAACTACATCAACATTGCGGTGTCATGGAGTCAATGGTGCTACAATATTTTGACTTACATGTTGTGTTTGAACCACTTCCTCTACCATGTCATCATGCTCGACATTTGACACAATCTTGAAATTGTTTTTGACGGTCCCATCCCATGATTCATTCTTGAAAAATTGAACATCACGGATAATGACTACTTTCCTTATGATAGGATTTACAACCTGTATGATTTTGTGTCTTCAAAATAACCAACAAAAATACATTTATGTCCCTTGATGTCTAGTTTCTTTCTTAGCTCATTTGGAACACTAGCAAATGCGACACAACCAAAAACTTTTAAATGAGAAACATTGTGATTCATACCTGTCCATGTTTCTTGAGGAAATTTGGTCTTCCACACTCTATGTCTGACATCGATTCATAATATATACAGTAGTTGCGACTACTTCAACCCAATATTCATTTTCCAGATGCTTGGATTCCATCATGTTGCACGCCATCTCCATAACAGTTATGTTCTTTCTCTCTGCAACGTTGTTCCCCTAAGGTGCATACCACGCAGTAAATTGCTTTTGTATGCCATGGGACATGCAAAAATTTAGGAAATAATTTGAGACATATTCACTGCCTCTGTCCATCCTTAAAATTTTGCTGTTGCATCCACTTTGGTTCTCCACAAGTGCCTTGAACTGTTGAAAACAACTAAATGCATCAGATTTATGTTTTAGAAAATATACCCATGTTTTTCTTGTGAATTAATCAATAAAAGTAAGAAAATAATTTCAGCCACCCATGGATGATGTCTGCATTGGGACACAGATATCAAAGTGCACAATCACAAGTGATGTATGTGCTCTATATGATGTTATGACCAGAAAAGTATCTCTATGCTACTTGTGAAAAAAGTAGCCTTCACAAACTCTCTTTGGTTTTTAGATGAATGGAAATAATTTCACCATATTCTTTTTTTGCAACAACTTCATCCCCCCAAAATTCAGATGTCCAAATATGAAATGCCACATCCAAGACTCATCTTGAATTTCCGTTCGAAACGTTGCTTGAATTTTAACGCTGCCATTTTCTTTCTTGTCATAGTTCTTGTATACTTCTTTTCTTTCTACCTTGAATGTGGCTCATGTATTTTTCTTTCCTTTCATGAATGTAACTATTCTCAAAGAAAACAAGTGATTTCTTGTCATTGCCACTTTTTCTATCAACTGGTTGCTTGGATGCTTGTCATTCATCACACAGTGATTGTCCTCCATGTAGACTCTATAATCATTTTGTATCAGTTTTCCAATGCTCAACAAATTGTGTTTTAGACCTTTTAAATGATAAAAACTAGGAATAATATTTCTCCCACTTTTTGGTTAGAATAATAACAGTACCTTTTCCCAAAACAGTGGCTTGGACATTATTTCCAAGTGTGACACTAGTTTGAACTAGTTTATCTATACTGGAAAACAAATTTGAATTACCAGTCATATGATTGCTACATATTGAATCTAAATACCATATGTCATGTCCCCTCCCACCTTGGAGGGTGAATGCGACTACTAATCATGTTTCGATAGCTCGATGACCATGTACTCGATGCCCATACACTTTACTGATATGCGAAATTATTTAAATTTTTTTAAAGGACCTTTGTTCTTCTCTTTCTCTCTTCTTGGAACATAGCCATGGATCAAGTTCATCCTTTTACATTCATTCTCAGGCTGAGAAACCACTGTAACCATCATTCGACAACTTACAGATACGTTTTACAACCGGGAAGTATTTTTCGCACTGAATTGACCTTTCCAACTTCCTCCTTTTGGCCTTCCACCTTATTCCTTCCGCAGTTTGGCTTGCAGGAATCAGAACTTGAAAATACGATAGAATCCTTTGACCACATTCCTCCTTCCACATTCCGCCTTTTGCTTTTCCGCAGGCGAACTGCACGAATTAGAAACTCAAACATCTCTTACCTTTATCCTTTTGTTTTCCGCTTTCCAACTTTTGACCTTCCACTTTCCACCTTCTGCATTTCATTGGTGATTCCTATGGTGCGGAAAACCAACAAAATGATACATCTACCTGTTCATTTTCTGCTTTTTTCCTTTTGCCTTCGATATTTCTACTGGAGTACCGTGGATCATAGAAACCCAACACTTGGCCTCATTTCTATTTTTGCTTTCGGATTTTTGCCTCCCACATTCTGCCTTCTGCAGAAGGAGTATGGGGCATGGAAATATACACTTTACCATGGAAATTTTGGCTCTTTTCCTCTTCCGCATTCCGTCTTCCGAAGGAGGATTCTGGGGTGCGGAAACCAACATTCTCCCTTGTATTTTTTCCCATTTTCCCTCTTTCCTACTTCCAAATTCTGCCTTTCACAAGCCGATCCAAGAGTGTGAGAGAACACATCTTACCTTAACATAGCTACATTTTGACCCTGTAACTAGACTTCTAGATTCCATGATCATAAGAAAAGATAAGTAGAAGTACAAGAAATATACAGATTCAAATGTGGGAACATTTAACCAACAGTAAACTCTACTAAAATCATTAGCAAGAATTCATCATATTCAATTCATTCATAAGAAAATACATTGCATAAATAAGAATAACAGAGAATACTTATCTTGAAGATGAACTTGTCCCACAACTAGCTATGTCATTGCAACATTCCACCGAACCATAGGCCAGTTGTGTTCATTAATCTCTCAACACAATTTCCACCCCCGCGTTGGGAATGAATTCCACAAGGAACTAGGGAACAATAGACTCACACACAGCCAAATCATATCACACACAGTCAAGCCAATCTTCAGTTGGGTTTATCAAACTATCCAGCTAAGCCAACAAATAATTGGGTTTATCAGGATGCAGGAAAATAAGCCAAATAGATGGGTTTCACAGGCTACTCAGCCTAGCCATCTCGCTGTTGGGTTTCACATCTTGCTCATCCAAGCCAACATTCATAGGTTGGTTTATTGTACTGCATAGATTCAAGTCAAAATTTGCATTAAGGACCAACCAAGCCAACTAACATATGGGTTTCACAAGCTACTCAGGAAAGCCATCTCATTGCTGGGTTTTACAGGTTACTCATCCAAGTCAGTTAGTTGGGTTTATTAGGCTGTCCAGCCAAGGGTCACACATGGCCAAAAGTACCACAAGACACTGCCAATCCAATGTTCGATTGGGTTTCACAGGCTGCTTAGCCAAGACAATATACAATTGGGTTTCACAGGATGTCATTTAGGCCAATATCCTTTGGGTTTATCAGGATGCTATGGAAGCAGAAAGGTAGAATGGCTAAGCTAGTGATTCATTAAATATCTAGGGACACCTTTACAATATCTATCTAGCATGGAATCCATAATACCTACTCACCCAACACAAGGAAGCATCCCCTTCTCTGTTCCATAGTCCCTCAGGCTATGTCTTCCCTTCCAGTGCTCTTCAGGGTGTGCATAGAATATTAACCAGCCACTCTTATATTTTCATGAGGTTCCTCTCTGTACTAGTTTTATAAATCCCAATCCTCTTCTCTTCCACTCCTAATTCTTGCATATAGTTCATACCCAAATGAAGGCACACATCACAACAAACCATAGGGAGACACAACAACACAGGGATTCACTCTGTAACATAGAGAAACATGGTCTCATACCACTCTATAATTCATAATAACATTGTAACTCATCAACCAGGTCTCGAAAAAGGAATGTACTTGTAGAAACACGTAGCAACACCCTGCTAACTCTCACTTTGTTTGTTGGGTAGAATCATTAGAGGATTTTTGGGGTCTAAAATGGGCCTCCTAAGGAAAATAATAAAATAATAGTTAAAATAATAAAATAATATTGATTAATTTTGGAGGAAGAA